>JAJMBB010000023.1:0-211518 GCA_030565145.1 Insectozyma parachauliodis | reverse complement strand
ACGTAAACTATAGAAATGATCCTATGAAGTACGTCGACAGAGAAAAGAAAAAGAAGAGAAAAGATTTAAAAAATATTCCATCTCATCTTAACTTTATATTATTTTTTGAGCCGGGTCAATTTTGTGCGTGAGTTACAATTTAGACTCAGACACGATTGAAATTACATTATAATGAACAGGAAGAGACCTCATGAGGAAACTCCCGTAAATGTTAAGAAACAAAAAGTAGATCCTCAATTTATACTACCGAAACAGCTTATCAATTCACCTGCATCGTTGCAAGAACGGAAAAAGTTCATTGAGCATATTGTTAAGGTATTAAATAAAAACGAGCCTAAATTAAATACACCAAAATTGAAAGCTATTGAGATCGAATATGAAGTTGCTAAATCATCAACAAACCAAACTTACAAAAACCTATTGAAGCATAAGATTTATAAGTTATCAAATCCTCATAAATTTGAAGAAAAGAATCAAACTTCTTCTATAGAAAAAGAGTTGCAGATCTTGAGAAGCTGGGTCATAACAGTTGAAAAATTAAAGCAGTATGGTTATCTCATGGAAATACCTAATGCTGTTGACTTTGATAAAGTAACTACGATTTGTAATCGTTGTAATACTGAATTTAGGCTAGATCAACAATTGGAAATCACAACATGTAATTTTCATCATGGTAAACTAAGACGTGGAATGCATAAGAAAAGAAACTACGATTGCTGTGGAGGTGAGGAACATATCAGTCCATTATGCTCGAAATCGGAGCATCATACCTATTTGCTATCCACATCCGAAGAAAAGCATGCTTTAATTAATTATAAAAATACAAACGAAATTTTTAAAACCAAATCTAAGTATGATGTTATTGGGATTGATTGTGAGATGGGATATACTACTAAAGGATTTGAGTTAATGAGAATCACAGCCGTTGATTTTTTTACAAACAATACCGTATTAGATGTCTATGTTAAACCACTTGGCACGGTTGTTGATTTTAATACAAGATATTCTGGGATAAGTGAAATTACTAAAGATTTTGTATCATTCGAGCAAAGTATAACAAAGCTAGGTGAAGTCATGGATAAAGATACAATTTTAATTGGGCATGGTTTGGAAAATGATTTGCATGTCATGAGGATAATTCATGATAAAATCATTGACACTTCTATTTTGTATCCAAAGTTTCAAACTAGTCCAACTTTCAAATGGAGTTTAAAAGATTTGACGTTCAAGTATTTGAGTAGAAATATTCAAACGGGCGAACATGATAGTACGGAAGATAGTATAGCTGCAATTGACATAGTAAAATACTTTTTAAATAAAGAATTGCAGAGGTAAAAATATATCATAACATTTCATTAGATGTAGACATTTGAGCTTTTCCATTTAATTCTATCATACATCTGGTAATTTATATCTTGAATTTGTTGTCTGTGCTATAGTTCTATTACAAGTGGAAGATCGACCTTTATGACAAAAAAATGTACCATTTATTGGAACATGGGTAGTAACGTCATAATCAATTGTATAACCTTTGAAATGGGGATTAATCTTCTTAAACGCGCATTCTGAAGCAACTTCAACTTGCTTTTCTAGATTGACTTCAAGCACTGTCTGGTTGAATCCAACTTGCATCAACTGTTGATAATCTACTAAACAAATCAAGTCATAATTTAAATTTTGAAAATCATTAAATTTTACCCTTCGAAACTGCGAATAGTTTATAAACTCATCTACTAAATTCATTTTTAGCTGTAACTCGACATTATCATTACTCCTCAAAATCAAATCATGTATGTTGCTAGTTGGCTGTAAAACAGATTGAAATTTGGAATTAATATTTGTTCTACATTCAGAAGCTTCAAATATTTTGCTACCCAATTTGATCGTATTTATGTAATACTTAATACATGAGTTCTCAATACAATTGCGATTCTGTTCCGTTGACCATCTTTGAAACTTCATTAGATCTTGCGGTGATAAGCTAATTCTATCGGCAACATTCTGTAACGCTTCAATTACAATCTGTTTATCATGAGTTTTAGAAGAGATTTTCAAGATTGGTTTAGATATCAAACTTGGATGAGGATCAGGCAAAAAAGCCAACACTAGATCAGTAACAAATATCATGAGGATTAATATAACCGCCATTATACAAATATTATGGTTGCAAAAACGCGAAACACGAAGAAAAGA
Organism: Insectozyma parachauliodis; assembly: GCA_030565145.1. NCBI lineage: Eukaryota > Fungi > Ascomycota > Pichiomycetes > Serinales > Debaryomycetaceae > Insectozyma > Insectozyma parachauliodis. The sequence continues at coordinate 209,325 of JAJMBB010000023.1, read as the reverse complement.
AAATATCGCGGAATCAAAAAAATAAACCTTTCTTACAACCAAATTACTTCATTCTTTTAATCACCATGGCGAAAGTGACCACCACTCCAGCTAGACTTAACAATCATCATGTTTCATCGTCGCAGAAGAAACAAACTTCATTGATGTCATTCTTCAAACCCGTGAAAATTGATAAATCATCCCCTACACCTCAAAAGTATAGTCCACCACCACCCCCAGATTCATCACCGTTGAAATCAAAAGAGTTTAGTGATAAGGAAAACGAAATGAAAACCTCTTCAATGACTTCACCAAATGACAACTCTAAACAACTAAAAGATCAAGAGCCACTCGGTGATAAATCATTTGTATTGAATTCTAGTCCTGTGCAAGGAAATCGTCGCAACAAAAAAGTAAGTTACACTGAGCCAGATTCCGAAGATGAGATTATAGGTCCTAGGAAAAGAAGAAAAATTTTAGATGACAGTGATGATGAACCTGATTTTAAACCACAACTGGAGGATGAAATGAGTAATATAGAGGAAGATGAGGCTAAACTACTGGATCCTGAAGATGAATCCTTGATCAAACAACCGGTGAAAAAGCAACCCAAAATATCATCAGCTGCCAAGTTCAACGCATCATCATCATATCAAGCTACTGATTACAAACCAATAAAACATAAAACACCTGTTAGTACTAAGAAATCATTTGCAAAAGAAAACGAGGAAAGATACCAATGGCTAGTCAATATAAAAGATGCAGACAAGAGATCTCTTGATCATCCAGATTACGATCCTAGAACTTTATACATCCCTCAGTCTGCTTGGTCTAAATTCACAGCGTTTGAAAAACAATATTGGGAAATTAAATCACAAATGTGGAATACGGTTGTTTTTTTCAAAAAGGGTAAATTTTATGAGTTATATGAAAATGATGCCATGATTGCTCATACTAGATTTGATTTAAAAATTGCTGGTGGTGGAAGAGCAAATATGAAATTAGCAGGTATTCCAGAAATGTCATTTGAATATTGGGCGAAAGAATTTATAAATGCTGGTTATAAAGTTGCAAAAGTGGATCAAAAAGAATCGATGCTAGCCAAAGAAATAAGAGGTGGTGGTTCTAAAGAAGGAAAAATTATTAAAAGGGAATTGAGTGGTATATTGACCGGTGGTACCTTGACAGATCTTGAAATGATTAATAATGATATGTCAACTTATTTGCTAAGTATCAAAGAAGAGACTCAAGATGATGGATCTAAAATATTTGGTGTTGTGTTTGTCGATACTTCAACATCGGAATTAAACTTTATTGAAATAAATGATGACTCAGAATGTACAAAGTTAGATACCTTAATAACTCAAATTAAACCGAAAGAAGTCATATGTGAAAAAGGAAATTTATGCTCAATTGCCTTGAAGATTTTGAAGTTCAGTAGTGATAATCAAATATGGAATAACATGAATCCAATTACAGAGTTTTGGGATTATGATATAACAATTGAACAATTGGTTAAATCAAAGTACTATAAATCTCAGGATTTAGACGATTTTTCAAATTATCCACCCGTTTTAAATGAATTTAAACAAAATTACAAAGTTGCATTTAATGCATTTGGTGGATTATTGAATTATTTAAAGCTTTTGAAATTAGATTCAGCGGTTATGAGTCTTGGAAATATTATCCATTACAAGATATCTAAAAATGAATCGAGTCATTTATTATTAGATGGTACAACATTGACCAATTTAGAGATTTTGAATAATTCATTTGATAAAAGTGAGAAAGGCACTTTATTTAAATTGATTAACAGAGCTAGTACATCTTTTGGTAAAAGACATCTTAAACAATGGATTTTACATCCATTGATGAAAATTGATGATATAAATGAAAGATACGATGCTATTGATTATTTGATGAATGATGGATTAGAATTAAGAAGTGTATTGCAAGAAACTTTGAATAATTTACCAGATCTAGAGAGATTGTTAGCAAGAATCCATTCTAGGTATTTGAAATTCAGCGATTTTCTCAAAGTTATTGAAAGTTTTGAAAACATAAGTAAATTACTGAGCCAATTATTAGAATTCACGGACACAAATTGTGGAGTTTTATATAAATTTATTCAAAATTTTCCAACTGAAATGAAAAATAAAATAGATGAATGGGAAGATTCTTTTGATAGAGAAAAAGCTAAAAGTGATATAATTATTCCAGCGACTGGTATTGATGAAGAATTTGATAATTCACAAGAAATTATCAAAAATTTAGAATTTGATTTAGATTCACAACTTAAGCAATATAAGAAAGAATATAAATCACATGAAATATGTTATCGAGATTCGGGTAAAGAGATTTACCTTATTGAGATTCCAATTAAATTAGTCAAGCATATTCCCAAAGATTGGCAACAAATGGCTGCAACGGCAAAAGTTAAAAGATTTTGGTCACCAGAAGTTAAAATCTTAGCAAGAAAATTGATGGAACAAAAAGAATTACATAAAATGGTTTGTGAAAGTTTAAAAACAAGAATGTATGAGAAATTTGATGCAAATTATACCACCTGGATGAGTGTATTGAATTTTATATCAAATATCGATTGTATATTAGCACTAACCAAAGTTTCAGAAACAATTGGGTATCCATCATGTAGACCTAAATTTATTGAATCAACAAAGGGGTATATAAATTTCAAACAGTTGAGACATCCGTGTTTTATCAGTACAAAAGAATTTATACCAAATGATATTAAATTAGGTGGCGATGATGAACCTAATTTCGGTTTACTCACGGGTGCAAATGCGGCTGGTAAATCTACATTGATGAGAACTACTGGGTTAGCAATAATTTTGAGTCAAATTGGTTGTTATATACCAGCAGAATATGCAGAATTGACTCCGGTAGATAGAATCATGACAAGATTAGGTGCAAACGATAATATAATGCAAGGTAAATCGACATTTTTTGTTGAATTATCCGAAACCAAAAAAATTGTAGCCAATGCAACCACCAAATCATTAATCATATTAGATGAATTAGGTAGAGGAGGTTCAAGTAGTGATGGATTTGCAATTGCAGAAGCTGTATTGTATCATATAGCCACTCATATTCAATCAATAGGATTTTTTGCAACTCATTATAATACATTGGGTGATAGTTTCAAGATTCACCCACAAATTAAACCAATGAGAATGGCAATAATAGTCGATAATATTTCAAGAAACATAACTTTCTTATATAAATTAGAGAAGGGAATTGCATCAGGTTCGTTTGGTATGAATGTTGCATCAATGTGTGGTATTTCAGATGAAATAGTTCAACAAGCCGAGATTGCTGCGAAATCTTATGAGCAAACATCAAAATTAAAGAAAGATAATAATAATGAAAATAATGATGAAATCATTCTAGGTTTACAAAGTGATTATAGTTGGTTTTTGAATAATAAAATAACTTCACTATGTAAAGATATGATAAATTATGAAGAAAATGTTCAACAAAATGCATTAGAAAATATATTCAAAATGATTGATTCAATTTGAAATAAATTTAAATATACACAAATATAAACTTTACTGTAGATTTTCTGGCACAAGGAAGAAATTCAGTGAACAAACTACTGTTTAATTCAAGGCTGACATTTTCATATAATTATTGTCTTTTAACTGTGTTGAACCAGATGTTATATATTCAAATACATTCATAAATTATGGTGTAAATACATACCTTCCTTCGTAAGCATTTTGTTTCAACTTTTCAATGTACTCGGGTAACTCAGTCAATTTTGCAACGTGAATAATGGGCTTTATCTTACCCTGACTGGCTAACCTGAATACATCCTGTAAATCATTACTGGTACCCCAGAAAGAACCAAGAATATTAATTTCTCTTAATGCTAAATCACCAACGTCAAAAGAAATTTTAGGTGCTCCCAACCCAACAGGGACAATGATCCCCTTTGGCTTACAATATTTCTGGCATATGTCAAACGTCGATTGTAAAGAAACAAAGTCAAGACAAACGTCAAATGAAGCGGGTTTGATATCATCTGGCAATTGTTCATAAACGTAGTCAGCTCCCATACCAACAGCCAAAGCTCTTGCGTTTTCTTTCTTATCCAAGACAGTCAATCTTGATCCAAAGATTTTCCCAATTTGAATTGCATTGATACCTAATCCACCTGCACCAATGATTAAACAATTTGTAGTTGGATTCAATTTTGCTAGTTTGATTGCATGATACGGAGTCAATCCTGCGTCGGTTAAAGCTGCAGCGTCTTCAGAAGACAAATCATTTGGAATCTTTATCAAATTTCTTTGATTTTCAACTAACAAGTATTCTTCATAACCACCATTTGAACCTAAACCAAACCAGTTCAAAAAGGAATGTTTGCAAAGATTGTCTTTTGAATTACGACAGTTTTTGCATAATCCACAAGAATTAGGTCCGAAGCAAGCTACTCGATCGCCAACTTTAAAATTACAATGCTGAGAAGTCGATCCTAGCTTCTTTATTGTACCAGCGATTTCATGACCCATTACATAATTATCGCCACATTTCAATCCTTCGAATAAAACATGTAAATCTGAGTGACACAACCCTACGGCGTCTACTTTTAATAAAATTTCACCTGGTTTTGGTACTGGAACAGGTAAATCAGTTTTCAATTTTAAACCAGAGGTTTTATTGTAAAAAAAGCCATATTGAGTTTGAGGAACTGAGTTAGCCATTTTGAGCGTAAAACTAAATGATCTTGAAAGGTTTTTAATAGACATATTTATAGAATTAATAGCGTTGAATAGAAATTTTACAAAGGGATATCATATATGTTATACCATGCAATAAACTTTAATTTCTCATAAGAGTAAATCACAGTGGGGAGAGATTCAAACTTGATGATGCCGGATACATGAAGAAACATGAGAATAATTGTGATTAAAACCGAAGAAAGAGAGAAAGGGAGAAAAAAATCAGGTCACCCTTTAATATTCAAATCAATATGATTAATCAATTAGGTTTAAACACTAGAGTCCCATACCATTTTCTATTCTATTCGTTAGCATTTGGTGGGTCAGCATTCTACTCGTTTATTGTCTCACCAATTGTATTTAAGAAATTATCAAGAGAAGAATTTAGTAACTTACAAAATAAAGTGTTTCCAACATATTTCCAAGGACAAATATTATCACCAATCATCATTGGTTTAACCAGTCCATTAAAGTTTTGTCCATTCAGCATAGGGTTATTAGTATTATCATCATTTGGTGGCATTTTAAATTATCTCTGGTTGTTGCCTAAATGCAAAGACATTAAAGAAGAAAGAAACAAATATTTAGCGGAAAAGAAAGGAGATGAAAATAGCCAGGAGTATAAAAGCTTATCAAAACAATTTGGTAAGTATCATGGTATAAGTACATTACTTAATATAGTATCGATATTCTCATTAGGGGTATACGGTGCTGTTTTATCTAAAGGATTAACAAAATTGGTCTAAGTATATAAAAAGACCAAGTTTGAAGAATTTGTTCTCTTATCCATGTATATTGAAATCCTAAGATGTGATATTTTGTTAATGTGATTCTTTTTCTTGATTTAATTTTTACCACCACTGAGCTTTTCTACGCCAATTTTTCTTCTTCTTCTTTTCGCAAAACATGGACGCATTTCTTCAATTATTGGAGGAAGCTGAATAATGGAGTTTTAGCGGAAATATAGGTGTTTATTAAAGCCATACGGCAGCAAAATATGTAATCCCATGAGTTTTGTAATTCAAGATAATCAAAACCTTAAATGACAACACTTAATGCCGAAACTAAATATAACTTGACAAAGCAAATTTACAATGTGGATAAATTTTTATAAACAACAAACTTGCAAGACGAAATGGGAATAAAATTCCGAATCAAGACAAAAACAACAGATTACGTATAAAAAATTCGTAAACACTGCTAAAAGAAAGCCAACCAAAAGTCAAAATAATTGCTTGATTGATATACAATTAGCCAGCCGTGTGCACAAAGTATAAAAATAAATTTCGTAATTCATTGCTATTAGAATTGAAGAACCACAGAAAATTTAAGATTGTTAAACACTTGGAGATAAATTTGGGGTTTACCAAAAAAAGTGTTTATTTTGTGACATCTTAACTTCAAATCCCTTAAAGTTATGTAGCCCAACCAATCTTGATGACTTGCAATTCGAAACAATAAGATAAGATAGCTCAAAATTCTAGATGATTTTTAAATGTGAGACATATGAATCATTTACATTGCATAAAAACTTAACATCAAACATGCCAATTTTTTTGTTTACTGATGTATAATTTGCAATAACTTTCTAGCCACATATTTTAGTTATTTGTCTATCAACCATAATTTGTTAAACACAAGTTTAGTCAATTTAAATATGAAATATAGTAAGTGACAAATTTCAATTGCATATTTTCAAGAATACAATTTGATGATTTAAAATCCCATATATTTAGTGAATCGCAGTTTTATCTAAGAATTTACAGAAAATAGACATATTACACAAACCATAGCATGAAGCAAGTATTGATATCATGCAAGCTGTAGAATTTGACATTGATCAAATATGATAACACCACAACCTTTAATTGCCCCAATAATCAGAGGTAAGCATAAATTGACAAGATGAAAGAACAACCCCATGGAACTTTCTTTTGCTGCTCAAGAAGTCGTTCTGAATTACATGATTATAAGTTACAAAATTAACAATCAAAGGAATCGTGGTGATGTTAAAAATGAAAAAAAAAAAAAGACTCAAACAAGTTGTCTTGTACAATAAAGGTAATATTAAAATTTTACAAAAGTCAAAGAAATTCATCTACCAAGATTTGATGGTCTTAAATAGATTTAAAGATCTGGGAGTTTCAAGATATTAAACCTAGCATATAAGAAAACGGTTAGGCAACCACTACGCCCTACCACTTCGGAGTAAGGAAAAAGATATAAAAAATAAAAAAAGGATCTTAGAATAACTGACAAAGAGAGAGTGGATCATGCTGTACTATTGATTAACAGGTGATAATCAATACCGGAAACATTAGTAATGAGTTATGAGCCTATCTTTCAAACGTACTAGCCACCAAAAAATCAGTAAGGTTTCCAAAATAATTAATTAATAAATCACTCGGACTATTTTTAACTACACGTTTCGCATAAACTATATTTTTTTTTCTTTTTTTCACCTTCCGTATTTTTTCGGTTCACTTATACCAAGGAGAGATGAAAACAGTAGCAAAAAACCTTCTTCGGGTATAATCTCGGGTATTTTAATAGCACCCAAAAATTTTAATAGATTGAAACGTTTATGCCAGCTAATTTAATGAGCATTTTTAGGTTCCTATATTACTCACCCGCAGATACTAATAGCCCTTAGGTTTTAACATACTGTACATCTTCATCTAAATAACAATCTGATCCTGATCAACTAAGATAAAAATTAAAAATTAAAAATAAAAATAAAAAGCAGAAATAAGAACAAAGTAAGGTGATTTCTCAATTTTGATGCATTCCTATATACATCTTTTCTGTGTAATGAGTTATTCTCTTACATGGCTATTCCATGGTGGTTAATTATCTTCATGCATCATATTGTTTATCATGGAAGTACACCCATTTAATATCTTTTATTTTTCTTTTGACTTGGTACTATATCCTTTTAATCAGATTCTCTTGTTAACTATATATAAACGAGTTGTATCCGCTTCCATTCTAGTAATTCTTGTTGATTTCTATACAACTTTCTATAACACAATTTTCTAATGTTTCAACAAAGTATAAATAACTATCAGCAGCAACCTCAGCCTCAACCTCAACTTCAACCTCAATCTCGATCTCAACCACAATTTCAACTTCAATTTCAATCTCAACCACTATACATTGAAGATGCATTTATCAAACAGGAATATTTGAGCTATTCCGCTCCTATTACCCCAGATGATGATACTACTCCTCAACAACTACCTCCTCAAGGCTGGAATAGTGGATACTTCATGCATAATGTTCCCTCATTGAACTCACAAATGAACAATAACCTGATTCAACAATCTTTAAATAATAACAATTATAACATGTCATTACAAAATTCATTGAACTATCTACCCGCATCATGTGTTGATTCCAAGAGTTTGGTGGAAAACAACTTTAATAATAGCAGTAGCAGTAGTATCACCAGTCAAATGTATAGTGGTCCTGAATTGACTACATCAAATGAAACTTCATTAGTCAATTCTCCAGAGAATCAATTGTATACAGGTTCCACTGTATCAAATGCGACAGTATTAAATTTATCCTTCGCCAATAACAAATTACAAGATCAAACAATAGTAAAACAAGAATACAATAATAATTCCAGATTTTCAAGTATATCATCACAGGATGAGCCAATAATATCCGAACTGAATGGTAAACCCAAAAGAAGAGCTCCAAGAAAGAAGTTAACTGATACGCAAAAGAAAGCTCATAATAAAATTGAAAAAAAATACAGAATCAACATAAACGCAAAAATTGGTGCTATCCAAAAAATCATTCCTTGGGTTGCATTCGAAAAAACTGCATTTGAAACTGGTGAGGTATCAAGTGACAAAAAAGATAATAGTAACAAATTAAATAAATCTATGATTTTAGAAAAGGCAACTGAATATATCTTGCATCTACAAAAAAAGGAACAAGACATGTTTAAAGAAAATGAGTTATTGAAACAAAAGATTCAACAAATGGGTGGGTCGATATGATATATGACCATAAAATAAGATTTAAAATTAATTATAATGATAATGATGGTGATGATAATAATAATTTGATGTTTATGTTTAATAGTTACGACTTCGTTTAAATTTTAGTGTTAGTTTATGTTTAATGGTTCATGGGTTGGCTTAATTATAGAATTCAATTCTAATGTACGATTGTTTTGAAATTATTTAATAGTTAAATCATAAGTTCAATGGATCTTAGAGGGAATGCGTTATGTTTACAGACTTGCATTCAAATCTTGAACTATCTTGATTGTGAGTATCATGATTATTGTGTCAGGGCGGATATATACCAAATTTTGCATCTGTGAAACCACGTTAATCTACTTTAGAGTGTTTTTTATGTTTTTATATGTAGTTTTGAAAAAACAAGATACAATTTTTACAAATTTTTTAAGGTTTTGCATTTTTATGACAGTTTGGACCGCTGCTTACCATTATTGAATACTTTAAAAAATTGAAAGCTATAGTTTTCATAACACTATTCAACAGTAAAAATTTTGATTGTGTGTATTTATTTTGCAGTCAAATGTTGACTGGTCAAAACCGATCAACTTTATGTATGTTACCATTTATTAAGAGCTTCCCACGTTGATTGTGTATTTGCAGTCTTTAAAAAACGGCTAGGAATATCTTCAATGTGGTATTGCAATGTCGGTATATAAAGGCATTTAAAGGTTTTGTCTCGGAAATATATATCCATTGGGTAAATGCCGTTTGTAATATATTTTTTTTTCTGAAACAATAGAAAATCCGATTTCAAGTGCCTTGATGTAACAAAAAAAAATTTCATTTTGGCTGCAACATCTCATTAACTACATTTCTTAGTTTCCTAAACTTATAAAAATGCCTTACAATGAATAATTCTTTAGCCTTTTTAAATAACTATTTTATTCCTATCATTTTTTTAACTTTAAAGGCAAGAGAGAACCTAGAAGTATATTTCGAAATTTCCTTTAAGTTCAAGAGTTAACGTTGAGTACAAAAAGCATTAGGGTTAAAGAATCATGTCATTATCGAGTGAGGGAATTAAGAAAAATGAAACTTATTCGTTATCAAGCTTCCAACTTCAAGCTTCATCAAAAGAAGAATTGAATGATTCAAATGAAAAAAGAAATCCAGTTGTAAAGTTTATCAACTCGTTCAAATTAGAATCTGATCTAGAAGCAAATTATGATGTAACTACCCCGGAAGACAATTTGCAAAGTTATCAAGTTAGGTTGATTGCCATAGCATCATGTATAGGGTCTGGATTGTTTATAAGTTCTGGTTCTATAATTTCATCAGCAGGTGCTGCTGGTACCATGATTGGATATGGTATAGTTGCAACATTGATATTTTTTGTTGTTCAAGCATTGGGAGAATTAACTAGTAGTTATCCAGTTAGAGGAAATTTTTTAGTCTACAACACTAGATTCATAGATGAATCGTGGGGGTTTGCAATGAACTGGAATTATTGTTTACAATGGATAGTCACCATTCCGTTGTCGTTAGTTTCTGCTTCATTGACAATACAATTTTGGAACGATTCAATAAATCCAGCCGTTTGGGTATCAATTTTTTGGGTATTGATTGTGCTTATTAACATTTTTGGTGTGAAAGGTTATGGATATGGAGAGTCCTTCTTTTCAGTCATCAAAGTGGTTGCAATTTTAGGTTTCATCATATTTGCAATTATTATTGTTTGTGGAGGAGCAGGAAACCAAGGATATATTGGTGGTAAGAATTGGCATCCACCATTTGCAAATGGATTCAAAGGTGTTTGTGGTTCCGTCATTAATGCAAGTTTTTCATTTGCTGGTTCTGAGTTACCTGCTATAGCAGCTGCTGAAACCAAGAATCCAAGAAAATCGTTGAACAAGGCGGTTAAACAAATATTTTGGAGACTTATTATATTTTATTTGGTTGCAATATTGTTAGTTTGCTTTTTAGTTCGATACGATGATCCAAAGTTATTGGGTAACTCCAACTCTTCAGCATCTCCATTTGTTATAGCAATTTCAAACAGTGGTATACGAGCATTACCATCGATTTTTAACGTTGTTATTTTATTAGCTGTTTTATCGGTTGCCAACGCTAGTGTTTTTGCAACTTACAAGCCATTGGTTGCGTTAGCTGAGGCTGGTCATGGGCCACAATTTTTAGCGTATGTTGATAAAGAAGGTAGACCGATTTTTTCAATTTTGATTGCTTTAGCTTTTGGTTTGATTGGTTTTGTGGGGGCATCCAATAATCAACAAGTTGTTTTCAACTGGTTGTTAGCATTGAGTGGTTTGTCATGTATCTTTATTTGGTTTTCAATCTCGTTGGCACAAGTCAGAGTTAACTATGCTTGTAAAATACAAGGCATTGATAATAGGAATTTACCCTTCAAATCTTTTGGCGGTGACTATGGTGCTTACTTTGCAATGATCTTGAATATACTTATACTAATTGCTCAATTCTATGTTGCATTGTACCCCGTTGGTGGTAAGCCATTACAAGCTTCAACATTTTTCCAAGCCTATTTAGCCGCACCAATCGTGTTGGTCAGTTATATTGGCCATAAAATATGGACAAAAAACTGGAGATTGTACAAGAAGGCCGAAAATATAGATGTAACCACCGGTAGAAACATCATGGACACCGAGTTGATGAAACAGGAGATATATGAAGAGCATGAAACCTGGAAACAAAAACCATTGTGGTACAGAATATTGAACACCTGGTGTTAAACCTCAAGTTTATAGAATTTAATTTTACGCAGTTATGATTTTGCAACCTAAAACACGTGATTTCTCATACTTTTTTTTTGAACAACAACATGAATGTACAACTGTTGATTTCTGATTATACAGGATTACAAAATGAGTCGAAACGAAGGTTTTCAGATATCAAGCATTCGTGTGAGTTAGCAATTGCAATTTTGAAATCGATAAAGACGTTGGAATCAGTGACTGATGAGCAAAAGAAGAGTGTTTTGAAACCATTGATACTATCATGCAAATCAGGGAATGCAAAATTGTCAACCATATCAATTCCCATTGTAAACAAATTGATTTTAAACCTGTTGATCTCAGTTGATGATTTACCTCTGTTGGTGCTGTCCTTGCTGGATGCTTCAAATTTGAGCGTAGACATCCAATTGAGAATCTTACAATGTGTACCTCCACTCATGCAGAAATATAAATTCAATGGTGATTTGCTACTAAATTTGATTGAATTATGCTCAAATTTAACGTTGAATAATAAATCTCCAGTAGTTATAAACACTGCATTTGCAACAATTCAACAAATATTTACAAACATATATGATAATATAGACATTGTTCCAAAACAAGGTTCAAATAAAATAGATCTAGATCAGGAACACAACTTGGACGACATGTCTTATGAAGGGTTTCTAATATTCCAAGACCTTTGTAACTTGCTAGAAAATGAACCAACGACGTATCTTAAATCGTTTCATATCAAATTATTATCAACGTTAGAGATCATCGAAAACATAATTCACGGTCATAGTGAGCTATTTTTGAATCATCCAGAATTATCATACTTACTTAGAATTAGAATCATACCCACTTTGCTTCGAATAATAAATTCATCAAATAAAAGTTTCCAACTAGTGAATCGTACTATACGAATTATATCACTATTGATATCCCATCAACTTCCAAGCTTGCAAGTTGAAAGCGAGATAATATTATCTTTTGTTAATCATTTGCTATTAGATGTGAAAGTAGAAGAGGATTTATTGTGGGAGAAAATACTAATACTTGAAATGTTCAAAAACATCTTTACCGACTTTTCGATAATCAAATTAATCTTTGAGAAATATGATTTTGACAACCAGAAGAAGAATGTTCTACAAGAATTGTTTACTATTTTGAACACCTATTTGAGTAATAATGATCATTTGGTGAATGATATAGTTGGACCAAATTCATTAGGTGAATTTATATCTAAAAAATCAAGTTTGAAGCCGATGGCTATTGATCATTTAGATAAAGTCGAGCCTCCCATCATACCATCAACATATCCTACGTATTTAATATATCAAATCTTGATTCTGTTCTCCGAAGGCGTGGCGACTTTTGTATCCAATCTATCTGACGCAAATACAAGCTTGGAACAAGATTTGGAGTTTTCAAATGCATTGATTGGATTGTGCTCAGTAGAGGTGAATTCCTTGTACAAGAGATTCTTATACACATCAATGGACGATGATAGCTTTTACTTGCTTGTACGATCATTCCAAAAACTAACTCATTCAGCCGGGTTGCTAGGGTTGACAGATATAAGAGACGAATTGTTGAATATTTTATCAAACGCAATTACCAAGAATAACATTGCAGAAGAGCCCAAGAAATTACCGTTTGGAGAACTGATTGTAGAAACAATCAATTCGTTAACCTCTGATTCTGAAAAGGCAAACCTACATTCAAGATATTTCAATTCTCGTCATGTGATTTGTCTACGTGCACTCATTAATTTGGCTATATCCTTAGGGTCTACATTAAATAAATCATGGTCAATTATTTGGTCAACTTTTCAATGGTGTGATTACTACATTTATGGGCCTGATCAATATAGTGGGTATTATAATAAAACTCAAGAGTTATCTGAAAACCTCAAACCACAAATTCTGACTCAAGAAGTGAAGAACATTGAAATTTCAATGAGAAAACTTTTTGATACTATTATTGAATCTCCAGTGACACCATTTATTGAATTGCTTTCAAGTTTGATTGAGTTATCTAATAAATCGTTCCAAGAAGAGAATGATGAGTTATCCCCGTACAACAAGACATTTTTCTTGAAAAATTTCAGTCAAATTTGTCAATTGAACTCAATTAAATTGATTAATGATGATCAATGCTATGATGTTTTTATCTCATACATGATTTCAATTGGGTGTAAACGAAACAACAATAATTTAGGATCTTTTGTCATTGATATTTTCAATAGTATTGTTGAATCAATCGCAAAAACTGGGTTCGAACAGGAAAAAACAGCGGAAAGAACTTCAGCAAGGACTCTACAAGCGTTAGATTTGTATCTCGAGCAATTATTTAATAAACCCCAGGATCTTTTAACATTAAATTGGGAAATAGAAATCCATTTATCTATCCTAACTACATTACATAGATTAATCGATAAATATGATACATATTATCAAAACTCATGGAACAAGGTTTTCAAAATTTTAAACACACCGTTTAAATTAAATAATTTAAATTTGAAAGATAAACTACAATTGCTTATTGAAAAATCATTCGATACGTTGAAATTGATCTTAGATGAATTTTTGTCTACACTACCATTCAATCAGTACAAATATTTGATAGATACATTGATCAAATTTTGTAATCAGAATTTTGATTTGAATATATCTTTTAGCTCAGTCAGCTATTTTTGGTCAATTAGTGACTCATTGAAATTAAGAATTCAAAATCAGAAACAGGAAATTACTTATGATTCAAAACAATTCTCAAATTATATTGAAAATTTAAACGAAGAAAACTTCCTCGCATTAGATATATATTTACTACTCAGCTTAGCTGAATTGTCAAAACAAGAAACTGGAAGAGCTCAAGTCAGAGATGGATCGATACAAACTTTTTTTCAAATTATAGACAGCCATGGTGATATCTTGAGCCTGTCGTGGAATTTGATTTATGAAATTGTGTTGCCAAACATATTCGATATAGTCCCATTAAAACACGATTCAAATTGGTTGGAAAGTATTCAATTGATTCTCGATGGTTTTACAAATTTGTATACCTTACAAGTCGACTTCGATAAATGGCAAAATCTAATTAACTATTTGAATAAGTTGATCGAATTGAAATGGGTTGATTTAAATATCAGAATATTCAAATGTTTTCAACATTTGATTACAAATATTCAAGACAAAAAATTGAAGAAATTGATATTCGAATTCTGGTATAAATTCAAAATTGAATATGATTTTATAAATGTGAATTATCAAGAGCTTTTAGTTCAATTGATGAGCTGTTTCCCAGTCATTTACAAAATGAACATTGATTTTTCAAAAGATGAAATTCAAATCATAAATAATCTATTTTATCAATGTGCAAGATATCCGGTTTTATCGATGAATCAAAACGATCAGATAAAACCAACCAAATTGCAAACATCAATTCTAAAAAATTTTGAAATATTGAACTCAACCAATCTTGAAATACAATCAATTATAATCCAACAATTGAGTAATATCGTCAGTTTACCATTTGGAATCAGAACTCGGATAGAACAAAAATTACAGAATAATGAGGTAGTAATGAACAAATTCAAAATTCCCACTTTCATCTCCATTAGTCATTTATCTTTGACACTACTCGATGAAAAATTGAACAGTATAGACAGTTTTGAAATCCTAATTCGAGATAATTCAATCATCAAAATATTAAAAGTTTTGATCGAAATAGTTGAGAACAAATCAAATGGAATTTCTACAAAACCTCCATTATGGGTGGAAAGTAACCAAATATTGAATAAACTAATTTTGAAATTAAGCAATCAAAATTTAATAAATGAGGAAATTTGGAAATTAATTATAAAAAGTATCAATGTATGTTTTGATGAGACAAACGAGGATGCAAATATTAAACAATATCAAGAATTAACAGCTATCATTTTACCTCAATTAACCAACCAGCGAGTATACGTCAAAGAATTTATAAATAGTATCTATCTAAATTCGTTCATGTACGATACCAATCAATTTGAGAAAGATTTGTTAAACACAAAAACCATTCAAGACATTGACATAGACAAATTTACAAATTTCGATTTCAATCAGTTTTTCACCACCGCTGAACCGCTCAAATTGTATCCAAATATGAAGATCAGATTCAATTGTTTCTATGAATTGATTAAATTTTCAAAATCAGAAGATTTAGAATTGAGCCAACTTTCACAGTTGTATTTAATTAAAAGGGTATGTTTTAGCTTGCGAAGACTATTAAGCGATTTGAAATTGGTCAACAAATTTCCACTACCTTGCATACAACAAAAGGAGACACTAATCATTTTAAATGGATTAAAATCACTCAAGGTTGTCAAGAAAAAAGAGTTTAAAACATTATATAAACTACTTATTCAATTGATTCCTCATTCGTTCAAAATTGATGGAATTGATCAGCTCCTACCCCAAATATTGATTATTTTTCAAGACTTATAGACGTATGCCAATATTACATCCATTACGTTGAATTCATCGTGCATGTTACATCTCAAGCGAATCTAAGAGTAATACTGATATGAGTATTTTATATTTATTAATGCTAATTTTTTCACTTATACATAAACCAATTATTTATTCTTTTTTTTAGATTTCTTTTTGGAAGAGTTGGCAATACTGGAGATATTGTTAACTGCAGGAGAAGGTGTAGCTGTTGTGGCTGGAGTGTCATCAATTGTAGTTCTTGTTGTTGAAGAGTTAGTTGTGAAATTTGCAGTTGCAGTCGATGCAGTTGATGAAGTTGAGGACGATCTCTTTCTATTTATTAATTCCAATGCATTCTCACCAACTTTCAAAGCGGATTCGCCCATTTTTATAGCTCCTGGCTTGATATTTTCTTCAACAAATGGTTGAACCGTATCATTGATAAATCCTGGTCTGACATCTTTCTCATCAATGATGCCCCTATTCTTCTCACTAACTCTTATCAAATGCTTTTCCAACAATAAATAATTTCTACTATTAGCTTTGTAACCAATTTCAATGATACTACCAATAAATGGGATCAAACCCAACCCGAAATCAATGATAATGTTAATAATAAATAAACATTGTAAATCTAAAGGAAAACCGTCGTCCAATTGCCTAGCCAATAATAACAATTGTATAGACCAATAAGTTGACACTAATGCACCAAATACAGGAATGACCCCAATGATATTAGTCCATCCAAATGAGACACCGAGAAACTTAAACCAATAATCGTATCTATAGGCTCTTTTCTTGAAATTGGCCAATACTGTTTGATCACTGGTTGATAACTCCGGTGGGATTGAACGTTTGACTTTTTGATACTTGACCGGTTTCCCATTATTTTTTTTCGATTCAATTGGGATATATTCGTAATAAGGATCTTCAACAAAGAATCGATTGAACTGATTGTCCCTAATGATCCTATTCATAAAATATTTCAAGACAAAACTACTCATGATTCAAGATGTGGTTAAAAAAAAAATTCTGCAAAGGGAGGAATTTCATATTAATATAAAAAGTGACATATATGTGTGTGTGTTATACCTTCCACTTGCTAACACATATTATATTGCTGTGTAAGTGATTATATAATATTATGTAAGAAGCATGTGGCTGTTATGTAAGAATGCTCTCTAAACTAATTTTTGCTTTGGGTTGGTAGCGTAGGTGTTGTCATGCATGTGAAGGTAGTCTCCACCTTCGAAATGAGTTGTGTTGCAATTTTGCGTTCCTTCTATTATCTTCAAATCTTAACTTTCTTCTTTTAAGATCATGGTTGTCAGATCTATGATTTTCAGATTTGGTAAGCTGGTACCAATAGTTAGTGGATTCATTCCTCAGCAAACACCAGTTTTACAACAGGACTCAACTACCGAAGATGAATATAGTGATGATGAAATCATACCCATACAAATACATGAGAGTCCAAAGCAAAAGATACATTCGAAAATTATTAACAATAGAGGAATGTCACAATCGAATGGTGAAAATGATAATGACAGCGATGATTCAAAAATATACGATACGCCTAGAAAAGCAAGTTATAATCAAATAGATAGAGAACCAATTTTGCCTGTGTCTTCCAGGTTGTCAAGAAGAAAAACGTCATCAAATTCGAAAAATCTGGTTTTAGATGTAACTTTATTAGAAGAAAATTCTTCCTCATCAGATACAGAAATAATTGTTGAAAATGACAAGGTTAGCTTATACCTTGAAGATCAGAATAAGAAATACGACTTTGATTCTTTGATCACCAGAAATTTAGATGCAGTTTTGAAGACGGAGCAAGACTCCGTTTCAGATAATTTGATTAATCTTGTATATGATAACCGAGCGATTATATTGAATGGCTTGTACGAAATGGGTAAGCAAAAAGTTGCGTCCAAATTACCATATATACCGTTTTTAACTAAAAAGCAACCTGAAGTTTTTGTTAAAGAAATTCAACCCCCAACTTTGGAAAGCCCATTTGAAAACAATGATAAGAATAATAATAGCAACACTTTGATCGGAATGGATGATTTACAAGAACCAAACATTATTGATCAACAAGAGTATGATCAATTGATAAATCATTTAGATGATGAAATTAAAATAGATATTTTCTTGGATTCACTAGATAAAGAAACAAAATTAAACTTGTACAATCTGTTACAAAAAGATCTCAAACTATATCATCAACATTCATATGATCTGAACCATGCATATGGCGAAAACAAAAATGTATCAATAATTGATAAATTACAAATGTTCATAATAATATCGGTCAAATTGTTCATGACAGGTTTGAAATTATTCATACCGATAACCAAATATTTAATTTATAAATTTCAAAACAATCAATTATACATTTTTAATAACAAAAACATTGACAAGTTTTTTGATGTAATATTAAAGTTCATGAATTATTTGAATGTTAAATTGAATGCAAACGAAGAAGTAATTGATAAAATTTATCAACACGATTATGTCAAAGCTGAAGAAAATTTAGATTCAATGTATCAAGAAATTCAAAGTTATTTTAAACCATCAAATATTAAGGATAGATTTATTTCAAAAGATGATTTTATAAAGAGAAACATCTATGATTATATGATTAGCAGTGTTTCCAGATTCAATCCAACTTCAAGGTCGTCTTCTACTTCTCCATATGATCCGAAAAATGACCCAAGGTATAGAATGTATTATAGTAACGGTGAAGATGTTTCAATGATGAAAGTTGCTGAACAATTTTTCGAAGAGCTAGAGTAATGGAAGAAAGAATTTAGTAATGAATTTAATGTATAATGTTTTTGAATGAAGATGATCTGTGGTTGAAAGAATATTGATAAGTCGAATGATATCATTATTCATGGTATTATAAGTTAAATCGGGAATGTGATTCAGCTATAAAACATTCGAGTCTCCTGTAATAAAATTAAGCAACACTTGGATTTTCTTTCAATTTTTTTATACTGATTCAACTTCATTATTGAAGGACAAAAAGGTTGCTCTTGTTGACACTTTAAATGATTTGATTTCTGCAGAATATACTGAATATTAATATGTGAATAGGGTTATAATCATATCAAGAGCATATTGACATGTTTTTTGTACTCAGTTTCAATTGCACCCAAGAAATATTTGGCTATTTATTGTAATTACGCTTTAATTAAACGGAATAAGAATTAAATTTTACAGGGTTTAGGATCAAGAAGGTGAAAGCAAGGAAAATTAGCAAACTATATTATTTAAGCAGTCCATAGCGGCTAGCAATAATTCATCATTTTCTAACATACATAAACAAATATAAGAAGTACGCATAGGTCTTACTGAACACAATGTTGCTACTCAAAAATTTGCAGCCAAATTATATATATGTATATCGTCAATTCTAGAAAAGTTGAATAAATGTACAGGTTTGCTATTTTGATCAAATAGATAAAAGAAGCAAAGTACACACGTGATAAAAAAAATTGCATCCATGCACCAATAATTTCCGGCCATGTATTGTATCGAATTATATCTTGTTTATGATTTCATAGCAATTGTCACTTTACATATCGTGGGTGTACAATAATACTAGCTAACAAATGATTTTGAACTTCACTTCAAAATTGATTGGATACATCAAAAGATCGATTAGAGTATAATATTTTTTGTTGGCACGAATAGTTTCTACAATTGTATTGCAAAAAAACTAAGAAATGGTTAACTTTGCTAATATATACGAAAAAAAAATGAATAGCATAAAGAAACACTACCAGAATATACTTTTATCTAAGATAAGATTCTGCGATATTGTCACACACCTATATGATTTAAATATAGAATTTGTTGTATAACATTACAAATAAGATCAAACGAACTTAATAATTAGATTGTGACATCACATAGAGAAATGTGAAATACCCCCTAATTTTCTTTGTTACTGAATTACAAAACACAATAATACAAAACAAAAATAATTACGAATCGGAAAAAAAAAAGGAATGTATCTAATGAATTGATTTGGAAGTAGAAGTATATTTAACACTCCTAATAATATCTAGTTGATCTTCAAATCTCAAAATACAAAGTTTTTGCTTATATTTTTGCAAATCACAGTGATAGCACCTATACATGGAAAACCTGCTTTGTATAGCTATATCTAATTGATGTATATAATAATAGTAAATATCGCGCTATGCATTTTTTTGCATGCAACAACAACAGTGTACAATTTTCTAGAAACAACCTGAAACTGACTCAAACTACAACTCAAACTAATGATTTCGAATGTCATAAAGTTTGAAGTAACAAACCATCATTTAACGTTCAACATGAAAACAAATTAGAAAGAAGATAAACACCTGGTGTAGTATATTAAAAAGTGTGAAGCATACATTTATTTAGATTGCGAGAAAAGAAGCTGGTGAGTTTATCGTAGATTGCTTATTTAGTACATTATTAGTAGCAAATTTATCATGTAATGTCACTACCCCCCTACCGCCATACCCCCCTACCGCTATTTTTACATAGAAAATAAGTTTATTACGTAATTATTTGTATTTGCTTATGTAAAATATATACATTTTAATCAGGAAAGCAAACAAAAGGCGGCAGGGGGGTATGACGGTAGGGGGGTAGTGACTATAGTAATAGTAAGAGTTGTGTTGTATTAAGGAGGAAAGATAAAGAACATAGATATAAAATAAATAAGTAATGTAACCTATACAAAGTAGTGTGGTACGGCATAAATACTAATTAATTAACCGAAATAGGATATAGTTGAGTACAGATGCACTATCAAGTTACTCCTATTTTCTTCGTTTCAATTCCAAAGTCGTGCAGAAACAGCAAGTATGAATCTAGTTTTATATAAATCGCTGGAATTGTCCAATTAAAGTTTTTGATTTTTATTTTTTCTCTCTTCTCTTTTCTTTTCTTTTTTTCAAACTAAAAGATTAAAGAGTGACTTTTTCACCTTAGGCTTTTTTTTTTTCTTTATTCCTTCAAATTTTATTTGGTGGTTTTTTATTTTTTAACTCAACAATCTCCCACTTTGTTAACTTTTTTTTTTTATTTGTTTCCAACAACAATCTTACCAACCAACCAACCAACCAATCAACAATCACTATTTCACCATATTATTACAAACAAATATTTCATTTATACTTTGTTTTTGGTTGTATTTAGTTAACTCACATTCAACACTCACATATTTCCCTAACTAATCAGTTGAAGGTTTCTCCATCAGTGTGTATTCCTTTCGTTGATTATCATCCAGCAAAATTTATCTTCATTTTTTGCCACCCAATTCTTTTTTCCTTTTTCTGAGTCCTTCATTGGTCAATCGGAAATCATGGCTTTGTGTCCCAAAAATATAAACACTTTTAATTTTTCCTCACCTCGCACTACCAACCATCACTTTTCATCGTCATTATCTAATCAAAATAAAAGATTACGTTTAAACAATAGATCAATTAGTAGTGTTGCTTATGACGTATCTTCATCTGAAGATGATGAGTCGGATGATGAAGTGTCTTGTTACGAAAAGGATCAATCTAGAGCCAAGAGAAAAAGAAGTTTTATATCTGTTGATAAGAATTTAAGTCAAGCTATCAAACAATATGAAGATTGCACTTTACAAAATAGAAAACAAATTATTCCAAGAAGAGTTTCATTAAATCATGTCAATAATTTAATTTCTAATTCTACTATTGGTACTGGTGCCGTTAGTAGTGGTGTTTGTGATTTTGATGCATCATATGAAGAAAATTGCAGTCAATCCATACCAATTGGTGATAAACAATCTAGATCCAGATGTTTTGAATATTTAGTATCCTCAATTGATGAAGCTTGGGCTAGAGTATGTCAAACTCAAAACAATAAAGAGGATGAATTTTATAACAATTCTCCATGTTATTCAATTGGATCAGATTATGATGACGACGATGATGATGATTATAAAAAGCAGCAAGGTGGTTCTGATACAGATCTTACCGACTATGAAGAAAATATTCATCCATCATCAGCATCGCAAAAGCAACAACAAAAGCAACAACAAAAGCAACAACTTGTAATTAGACCAAGATTAGGTTCAATATCTTCTTTGAAAGAAGATTCTTCCACATGTCAATTACAGCAATTGAAAGATCGTTTGACAAGAGCGAAATACTATCTACAAGATTTAGTTGATTCTGATAATTATGTAGAAGTTTCAAACTTTTGGAAACGTTGGGATATGATTAAATATGCAACTATTGAATTAGTGGAAGACGATGACGATGACGAAATCATCGAAACTACCATCGAAGAATTGGAAGCTGGTAGAAGATTTCTTTAAGAAATCATACAACAAAAACATAACGATTAAGAGTAAAAATCAAAATATTAAAAAAAAGGTGATTAAAGGTTTATTTTAAAGAGACATTTTTATTAAATTATAAAAAGAACAGAACAAGAATAAAAAGGAATAGAATCTACGAATTCTATCATGTAAATGTATTATTATTATTATTATTAGTATTTAAATTATGGGTAATTGATTTTTAGTTATATATAGGTTAAAATAAATGTAATAAGTTTTTAAACAAAAATGGATTTTATATTTTGCAACTGATGAAATAAATCTGGATAAAAACACATCTATTTTTTCTGCCAAAATTACATAATTAACATGAAGATCCTTCTTTTATCAATTGTGTTATCACAACTTTCATTCATCACGGCAATTGCGTCACCAGATGAATTAAAAATTAGCATGTTTCCAATAGCTCTGACAGTGTTTTGATATTAACAACAAATAGAAATTACAAAGCCAGTTGATTGCCAACGTAAAAGTAAAGCAGGTGATTATATAAGTGTTCACTACGAAGGTACATTTGAAAACGGTGACAAGTTCGATAGTTCGTATGATAGGGGAACTCCCTTGCCTTTCAGTCTCGGTCAGAAACAAGTGATTACTTGTTGGGATGAAGGGTTGTTAGATATGTGTATTGGTGAACAGAGAGATTTATGGTGTCATCCAAATGTAGCCTATGGAGAGAGAGGAATTGGTCCAATTCCAGGTAATTCTGTATTATTATTTAAAACTGAGTTGATTGATATTGCAGGAGTCGACCATAAAAAAGAAGACCTTGCTAAGGATGAATTGTAAATTGAAAAATATATAAATTATAACCAGATTCTTTTTTTTTTCTGAATCAAGGGGTAAATCAGTATGACTAGATTTTTCAAACAACTTCAGGAGTTTATATCTACAAATAAAGACTTTTCGATTATATACTCCACGTCTCAATTTATAAAGTCTACTACAAAGGGTATATATGTATTGGATTCCTCATTCAATCCACCGCACTTGGGTCATTATAGCTTAATTGAAGAAAGCTTGAAATACGGCTCAAATCAGACTCAAGACAAGTCAGTATTATTATTGTTGTCAATTAAAAACGTTGATAAAAAGTTTCAGCCTGAATCATTCGATCAACGATTAGAAATGATGTATATTATGGCCAATCAAATTGCAAAAAAGTATCCAATTAATGTATCTATTGGCTTAACTAATCACGGAAAATTTGTTGATAAATCGTTATCTGTATTGAATTTCATTAAAGATAATAATCTAAAGCTTACGTTTTTAATTGGATTTGATACTTTGGTCAGAATTTTTGATCCTAAATATTATCTACCTGACAAGTTGTCAAATAGTTTAGAATCGTTTATGAAAACAACAAATTTGTTCTGTTTGACTAGATTTGATAAATCAGTGACAAATGACGAGCAAAGTGAATATATCAATGACATAAAACATGGTAAACATGAATTCATTCCAAGTCACTGGTCAGATAATATACATTTGATTGCAAGTGAAAAGTTCTCAACTATAAGTTCATCAGAAATTAGAAATGACATTGGGTCAGGAGACCAATGGCAGCAGTTGGTACTACCAGAAATTAAAGACTATATAATTGAAAATAGTCTATATAAATAGAAAAATCAAAGAAAACAAAATAACTGGCGTTAATTTTATTTTAAATTGAAAATCTATATTAACAAATTTATAAAAAAGAATAAAAAGTTGAAACTTAAATATGAAGCACCATTTTTGGTACTTGAACTCGTTGTTGAATTGTCCAAATGGTCATGGTTTTTATGAACACCACTTGTTGTTGACGGAATTGATGATGTTGGAAGTCTTCCGGCAGATGTAGCGTCTTGAATTTGAGTAACGTTCCTAATTTGATCTTCAATTTCTCCAACTCCATCTTGCTTGGTTCTTGCAATTGACTTTTCATTTCTATAATTTGTACATTCCAATTTTCCACCTCTTACAATCATCAGCATATCCAGTCGGGACCATTTTTCACAATCAAATTGTGGAGAAATAGTATGAATGATTGCACTTCCTTTGACCAATTTCAACAGCTTAAAAGAAATTTCCTTGATTAAACCAGTAATTTCAAGCCCACCTCCAATGATTTTCAACTTTGGGAAAAAATTAATGCTATCAATCAACAGATTATTGACCAACATCACTCCGCCTTCAATTTCATGTAAAGATGGAAATTCAATATAATTGATATAGTCATTTTTTAATAAACTTAGTGTACCCATAATTTTATCTAATTTAGGGAAACGAACATGTTGGAAATAATTATCACTCAAACTAAACGATCCGGTGATTAACTCCAACTCATCCATTTGTAAAGTTTCAACGTTATTTATACTGATTTTGCCAACTTTTTTCAATTTGGGAAACATAACTTTCACATTATTTGAATTTGCGCCAATATGTAAAGAATCAATCTCTTCAATGTTACATTCAACCGTGTCCAAAAAGCGATTATTGTTGATATTCAATTCAATCAATTTGCTGGTTAGAAACCCATTAAATCCAGTCAACGAAGTGTCGGCAATTTTGATTTTCTCAATACCTTGTATCTCGGTATTGAAATTCACATTTGATAAGATTGGTAATATTGTCCAATTTATATTATTGACCCATTTTAAGTTTGGTAACGAAATTAATGATAATGATGTAAGCTCAAATAGCAAAAATTCAAAGCTAATAAATTGTAAATTAGGCGCTTCAATACGAACCAACTCTGGACTTTTGGTAATGGTCAAATTACCAAAAATTTTCTCAATATCAAGTGTTATTATTGGATGATTGTAGTTCGATATGACCAAATTTCCAATCAAAACTTTACAATTTGCAATAGATTTAAAATCCTGAGGTGAGCTGATTGCAAATTCTTGTTGTTTGCAATTTGGAGGCACATCAATCTCACCATCCATTGGAGGCTGAGACCCTTCACAAAATGATGATAAAAGTAAGAATACAAATACACAGAGTTTGATATTGAAGTTAAACATTGTGTTGAGGAAGTTGATTGGCAAGTTTTGATAATAATTGTAAGTATTTATATAAACAGAAAAATTTTGCACCCAAATGCATACCAAAATTTTTTTACAAATAAATTTAATGTATTTGCATACTGAATAACAAATAAATTGCCATTGAATTTTAATGATAACAAGCTTCAAAACTTAAGAATTAAGTCATTGTTTAATTGATATTTAAAATTTAATGAGCCCAGGCTTTAGATTTAACGTGCATTATGACTACATGATATTGAAAATATCAACTTTGTCGAAATTTTGAACTCAAAAACAATGAATGTAACAATACTGACTGAAAATGATCTTGGTTTCAATCGGTATGACGCTCTTTTCATTTTGTCATTTTAACTTGAATTAAATATGGTTGTAGCTAGAATATTGCAACCATTTTGAAATGCAACGAGTTGATGATTTATTTGTAGCTGTGAGATCTTAACAACAAATTCAAACAACTCACACTTAAATAAAATTTAAATATGAGTTTAGTATTCATTTGCCGTGGGTCATCTTTGAGTACATGTTTACCAATTCAAAATTATTGTGGTTTCAATTTTGAAAATTCTACTTACTCATTTCAAAATTTAAACTGACCTATCCTCAGTTAGACTACTTTAGAGCTTCAAAGCTCTTAGTCAACTTACTGTTATCTCGATCTCAGTTTCTAATCGGTAGCGTTTTACTCTTTATCAACTTTATCGTGTTTGAACCGCAAGCGTTGAACGAAAAATTATCCAACCTTTTACAGCAATATACTCCAATGTCAATTATCTCCACATCTTTGATAATAGGCTCCCTACTCACTGTGGGCGGGTACATGTTGTTTACAGGATCAGGAGAATCTTTCAACATTGGAGAGTTTCTTGAATCTACCTCACCTTATATGTGGGCCTCATTAGGTATTTCATCTTGTATTGGACTCTCAGTAGTGGGAGCAGCATGGGGGATTTTCATAACTGGTACTTCAATCTTGGGGGCAGGTGTCAAAGCACCAAGAATCACAACCAAGAATTTAATATCGATCATTTTTTGTGAAGTTGTTGCAATCTACGGCTTGATTATGGCAATTGTGTTCAGTAGTAAACTAACAAGTGTTAATTCTTCATTATTATATTCAAAAGAAAACTTATACACTGGATATTCATTGTTCTGGGCTGGTTTAACCGTTGGAATATCAAATTTAATCTGTGGTGTAGCTGTTGGAATCACTGGTTCAACTGCTGCAATCAGTGATGCAGCAGACTCATCATTATTTGTCAAAATTCTAGTTGTTGAAATTTTTGGTTCCGTGTTGGGTTTATTTGGTTTAATTGTTGGATTATTGATGACCGGTAAAGCTCAAGAATTTAAATAGAGAGAGACTTTATATACGTATATGTATAATTTTATAATTTTTTTGCATATTTTATTTAATTAGTTATCAATTTCCATGTAATCTGGGTTCTTCTTCAAGATCACAATACCTTCTAATGAACTATTCAAACTTATAAATTCTTCGTTCTCCAATTCAGCTCGTTCACCGTAATTTAATAACACAGGAGTTGATTGAGTGACCCAACCTGTGATTGTTTTAGGCTTACCTGCCTGTCCAACCACATCAACAGCTTGACCTACTCTAACATTTACTTTTATTGGTTTCAATTCTTCATCTATTGTGATCAACATTCTTGGTTTTATAGCTGGTGTCAAGTAATATAATAATTGATGACTTGTCTCATTCGATGTATCGGATAATATAAATTGTTTTGGATCCAATAATGCAACTGATATAGTTAATAATGAGGCCAAGCTAACTTTTGATAATATTGTTCGTTCAGAATTGAATGGTGTTAATGTTAGTGTACCTTTACCCAAATGTAAAATACCTTGAGCTATTCTGACCATGAACAAACTATCTTGAGATTTGACATAATATGATGCTAATTGTCTTAATAATTGGGCCAATCTTGCATTGTTGGTACCTGCTCCAACTAATCCCATTGAGTAAATCGAGTTTTGTGCGACTTCTAAATCTGGATCATGAGAATATCTCGACAAAGTTTCAAATACTTTCATTTGTGGGTTAGATGTTGAAACTAATCCCATAGCTAATGGAACAGCTCTACGAATTAATGGATTACCATAATGCATCAAATGACCGAAATGACGAAGAGACATATCTTGACCAATGTCTTCACCCATTGCAATACATGCAAGACCTAATACAGCTATACCTTGGTATAATTCTTCTCCTTCTTCTTCAATCTCTTCTTCATCTTCTTCATCTTCAGCCTCGGCTCCTTCTTCCTCAACCTTTTGATCTCCTTGAACTTCTTTTTTTATTTCTCCTAATTCTTCTTCTCCTTCTTTTACTTCTTCCCCTTCTCCTGTCTTTGTCTTCTTTTGGTCTTCCTCAGATTGTTCCAATTTTTTTTCCTCTTCCAATTGACTTTTCGGCTTAGCTGTACACATTTGTAATAATGCTTGGATTTGTAATACATTTCCTGTACCTGCATAAGCACAAATATTGACTAAAACTTTTAATGTTTTACTTATTGGATGTTCAATAGCGTCAATTGTTTCTAGGACATCTTCTGCATGTTCGGTTTTACCCATGTATAATATACCCAACCCCAATGACATGAATTTTATAAATGGATTTGTTAATTGACTAAAATCTCTTTCTAATAATGTTTGTAAAATAGTTGAAGTTATGTCACCATGGCATGTTCCAACGAAAACATGTCCCAACGCTAATGCTGCAAGACATGAGACTTCCAAAGATGTATCTAAATCAGACACTAATGGTAATAATAAATTTAAAACTTCTTCATTAGCAGTTCCTGCAAATGCAATTCCCAACCCGTTTATCGCTGACGTTTGATATAATTTATTTGAATCATTGACATATTCTTGTAACAAAGCTAATGACGCATCAACTTCGTCGTGAACATTTGACGATACAATACCAATACCCAACAACGCACCAGCTTTAATTTCAGCATCCTCTGAATAAGTATATTTATCTAAAACTTGTAATCCTTCATTGGTATCCCATTGGTGAATTGATCCTAACGAAGCAGTGGTACTAGTCATACCGCTACCTTTTGTTTTAAAAATCCATGACTTATTATCTTCATCAGTTTGAATTAATTTATCATTTCCATAACCTAAATTTAAAAATGCATTAACAAAGGATGTAGCTAAGTTTTGCTTTGCCGAATCTATCGATCCTGCAGTGCCCACCCCGAATTTAGAATTTTCCAAATGTGATTTATATATATCTTCAGGGATTTTTGAATCTAACAAATTTAACTCCTTTGTTAAATAATGAAAATATTCTGATAATTTGACATTAGATATACATTCTTGAACTTCTGAATCTGCTTCATATTTAAAGTTATTATTGTTAGTTGTGGATAAAATGAATCCCAATTGTTTATGAATTAATTTATCCTCAGTTGAATTGAAAACTTGGGATATCAAATTTGAATCATCCAATTTTATTGCGATTGTTAAAGCTTTGGTCAATTGTTTTTGATTTAAATATATTGTGAAAGCAGTGTTTAAAAATGTTACATCATCTGGTGGTGCTAAATATGGTACAACACTTTGTAGATAAAGACATACTCTTGCATATGTGTGTGAGTCAACAAATTCAATTAATTTATCAATTGATTCAATCTCCAATAATAAATCAGCTGCATCTTCTTCAGCATTATGTTCTAAAAAGAACGGTACAATCTTCAAGGCCAACTTGATCAATTTGGCTATCAATTCCTCATCGGCACCTATATTTTCTTGGTATGATAAACCAATTTGTAAAGCTAAATGACGCATGTACTCATGACCCCAATCTGAGATCGAATCATGTGATGATAACAATCTATATTTCAAAGAGTCCTTCTTACCTTCATCTGAATAAGTCATAGCTAAAACAGACAATATGTCAGCTAAATTCAAAACTATCTCATCATTATTGTATTTACTAACCCATTGATCGTATAATTGTGTTAATGATGGATAATGAGGTCTTAAAAATTTCAAAGGTTTTGGAACTGCAGTCATTGAAGTGGTGGATTCTTTGATGAAAGTCTTTAAGCTTTGTAAATATTTTGTGTACAAATCTTTGGATTGATCTGGTTCAAGTAATCTTTCAACTAATAATTCTAACTCATCCTTCAAATGCTGATCTTCTTCTGACAACTCTTCTTCATGTTTCGCTGTAGAGCCTTTTTTACCCTCATTCTTTGCAATTGGCTCTGTCTGTTCTTGAGCCGGTGCCATTATGAAATAATATTTCGACTCAATGAATTTTCAATATTTTTTGGAACAACTCGTTCGCCACTTTGTTAGAAAAATAACCTTACACACTACTTACAAAAACGCGCTACCATTTGAAGAAGTTAGTAAAAGGTGAAAGTAAGAATCATTTGAGCTGTACCGTACTGATGAATAGACTTATGACTTGATCTGTATTTTATTTAAATGCTGAAATCAATTTTCTATTTTTCTTTCAGTTGCAAAGATGGCAAGTGGGTATTTTAGCACTTGAGGATATGAGAGAGGATAAAGCTCAAGTCAAACAATTTAGATCAACATGGTCATAAAGAAAACACGCTTTTTTGGTTGGTGGGTTTACTTGTTTGTTTTACATTCACTTATATTGACCCTGAGAAGATGGTTGATTTGGGGTCCCTTTGAAAGAAGTAGTTTATCTGCAGTACGCTTGTTTACATTTATTTTTCATCTTTTAAAACATTTACCAAACTCACATCATAATGGATAGAATTTTCTATAAGACCAATGTTCGTGACCCCATATCGAACTATCCCATATACATATTTGACACTTCATACTTGCCGTCACCAGAACTCATTGATTATGACGAATTCATCATAACGTTGATGAACATCTTACCTAACAAACCGTATGTTTTAATCATCTTCAGCTGTGGTTTAAACAAGCTCAATTGGGTTTGGGGGTTGAAATTTCTCAAGAATTTTATCAATTTAGACAACGATCACCATGACTTGAGAAACTTGGTCAAGATTTTCATTGTCCACGACTCATGGTTCTTGAAAAGTTTATCATCAATCTTGTATAACTTCAATTCGACAAAGAAAAACTTGCAGAACTTGAATCTGCTATTGGAGAGTTTTACAATTGATCCAAAGCAGGGAAATCAAACAATTGTCATACATTGTAGATCTTTGACCGAGCTTGGATATTATTTGGATATAACAAACTTGAAAATTTCATTGAACATATACAAGTATAATTTACAGTTTGAACGTGAGATTAAATTGTCAATGACTATTCCTCCAATAATAAATCCTACCAATGTGTTGAATTTTCAAAAAGATCCAGTTTTCAATCATCATTTATACCAACTATTCAACATTGTCGATGAAAATTGCACCAGAGTTGAATTGATTTTTCACAAACCAGGGAATAAGTTGAATACAGACTTATTGTACCAATGCATCTTGAGGAATCAATTGATTTGGATCAACGATTGGGATTTGTATAGTATTTCAACCACTTTTAAAAAATTATTAATCAATTTACCATTTCCATTAATCGATATAAAGTTAATCGAACTACCAATAGAAAATAAACAAAACTACTACAACAAGATATTCAAAAAGATCTTGAACTCTTTTCAAGTAAAACCTCAGACTGAAAATTATCATCGATTGTTATTACAATTATTTCAGATGTTGAATAAAATATATATAAACCATCATATTACAAAACATACAACGAATAGTTTATCGAAATGTATGTCACACAGTTTAAGTCAAGAAATAGTATCGAACAAAAATACAAATCACTTACAAATAATAAACAGGTTCGTTAGTGGAGTGATTGAACATTGGAATGATATTTCAAAACAATATAGATTTGATTCGATAAAAGATACAATTAGTGGAAAACGTGAAAACATACGGGTTATGAATATTGATACATCGTATGATTTGAGTCATGACATAACCATAGACGAAGGAGATGAAGAAAGAGTGAAAATAAACACAAACAACATACTACAAGATCTTAGCAACAAAAGTAAATTCAACACAAATGATATTTTGAAAGATTTGAAATATACGAAATCCACTCAGAAAGAGATCAAAAGAAACAATCAAGAGTCTATAATAAAGTCTCAAGAAACTCTGTCTTCACATAAAAAAACGTTATCCGACGTTTCCAATATTCAAGTTCAATATCCACCTCAAAAATATAAATTTCAACCTATCAATGCAAAAAAACCAATGACAAATAATGAACAAATTTCAATAACAACATCTAAAAAACCAGTTATAAGAGGCCGAAAAGTTGGCCAGTTGGCCAAATTATTCGAAGAGAGATGTCAAGGTATGGAAATTTTAAATACAATGTAAAGAGTAAATATGGAAATTTTAAATCTATGTAAAGAGTATCCAGTTATAGAGTAAATCAAATTATACATAGACTATACAATTTCTTTTATTCACCGACTAATCTACTATCAATATTATCCATTGATAAATCGGAATTATCGTAATGATTATGACCATGACGAGCAGCGTTTGCAACAGCAGCAATGGCAGCAGCAGCAGGACCATCACTGTCCAAGCCATGGTCTTGTAAATGCTGTTGATATTGATGATATTGATTTTCATCCAATTGATGTTGAAATTGACGTTGGAACTCTTCTTGTTGTAACTCTGAAACCTGTTTGTTATGTATCTGATGATGCTGCATTGAATGCTGATGAGGATGTTGACGAGGATGCAGGTGAAGAGCTTGTTGTTGATGCTGTTGCTGTAATGAGGAAGGTTGTTGTTGCTGTTGCTGCTGTTGATGGTGTTGCTGTATTTGATGCTGTTGATAATCAGGGTACTCCGATGATTCATTTTGTAAAAATGCATTTGCACTTGCAGCCGCAGCTACAGCAGCCACAGCATCTGCAGCATCACCATTTGAGGTTGATGATGATGGTTGGTTTGAACCTCCATTTGCATTTGATGTGTTGGTTAATGTTGAGTTGGAAGCCGCAGCAGCAGCAGCTGCTGCCTCCTGAGCTTTTCTTCTATAAGTTGCATTTGCGATTCTTGAGGGGTTATTAAAACCAAATCTTGAGTTTTGCTTCTTTAATTTTCTCTTATAACCTCTAATCTCATTATAAATATCTTCTCTTTTTATTAATACATCAGGATATTGTTCTTTGATCTTAGATTCAATATGTGAAGGCTTTGTACCAACTTTATATAAATCTAGAATTAATAAGTTCAATTCATCACTTCGTTTCCTTAACATTGGATGATTACTTAACGGATCCAATTGAGGATGATTGTGTTCATTACACGTAGTCCTAAGATTCCAAACTCCGGTTGATTTTTTAAAACTAGCTGTCATTGCAAATGGACATTTCAATTTTTTAGTTTTAGTATCAGGATCTAACATGTACCCATCACCAACATCGATTTGTCTTTCAATATCAATCTTCTTTGATTTTTTGTGACGATATCTTCCACCCAACTCACATGTATAATAAATAGCTTTTTTATTTGAGTGTGCAATAACAACACCGAAACCATTGTCTCTTGCGAATTCAGCAATGAATTCGTTCAATTCATCACGATTGTTGAAGATTTGATCTGGATAAGGTCTTGTAATTAAATTCCCTTCTGCTGTGATTGTATTTTCTTTTACAGGATAAATTTTTGATTTCGAGTCAACAATAGGTTCTGGAATTTGGATATTGTATTCGGACAACTCAGGAGAACTTTCGATATCGTTAGGCAAATGACCTTGAGGTATGTATTGGGGAGGTGGAATTTGTTGAGGGATTTGATGATGATGATGATGAATTGGTTGTTGTTGTTGTTGTTGTTGTTGTTGTTGTTGTTGATGCTGTTGCATTTGCATGTGTTGTTGTTGTTGTTGCGGTTGTTGTTGTGATGGTTGTTGCTGTTGTTGAGATAATTGATATTTTTCATTTATGTTATAATTGTTCTTGGTTGATCTTTTGGTAGTTGTTGCATTATTGGATGTATTGGTTGTAGATGATAGATCCTCTAGTTTGAGTCTGGGATGGTGAGTTGAATCATCAACATTTTGTAACAATTGGTCATCAATGTTGCTTGAATAATCATCATCGGGAGCAGACATAGCAAAATCGATTGTTTATATTTTGCAACCAAGGTATGGATGGGATAATACACTACTTAATTGTATAGAACGATTTGGTAGAAAGGACACACCACTTAGAAGTCTGGATTGGAAAACAAAGTAGTGTTTAGAATGAAAAAATTTTATCAGTGGGAAACACATTTGATGTGTAAATGTTGACAAAAAAAATAAATAAAATAAAAAAAAATAAAAATATAATTAATTACAAAAAAGCATCCATACATGCATGCTCTGTTTTATATATGTGTGCACGGGTGTAGCCTTGCGACTGCCATTTACGGTACTAAGATGGTTAACCCATCAGTCTCGGGATGGCCTAAAATGCAGATATTAAATTATTATGCTATATTATATTTACTCTTGTAAGTAATTCTTTGCCCAAGTTGGTAAAACGAATGAGCTTGTATGAATTTCAGATGAGTAGTATTTAAATAGTTTTGATTCCTTTTCGGGGGAGAATTTTCTCGTTGGTTTGATTAGATCAATGTCATTATTCATGGTTGCAATGACTAACCCCAACTGACCAGAGGTGTAACTTGGCATATAACATTGAGCGTAACAAACATTTTCGAAAACTTGTTTACCTTTATGAATCAATTGTTTCAAATACTCAATATTAAGCCATATATTTTCTGAAGATTGCATAATCACGATACCATCTTGATTTAAACAGTTTTTCAACAATTTGAAATAATTTACTTGGAAGAATTCTTGTGCTGGGCCTTCAGGATCTGAAGAATCAGTAATTATGATATCAAATTTCTCATTTGTTGTATTTAAATATTTGAATCCATCGTCGATTATAAGATTGACCGATTTATGATTATGATACTTTGCCATTTGGGGTAAGAATTTTTTGCTCAATTCGATAACCATATTATCAATCTCAACCATAGTAATTGATTCTATACTGGTATCACTCTCATTAACATGTTTGACTAGCTCCCTGATCACACCACAATCCCCACCGCCAATGACTAATACTTTTTTGGGCTTTGGATGTGACATGACTGGTAAATTTGTGATCAATTCTTGATAAGCAAATTCATCTTTTTCTGTGCATTGTATTATACCATTCAATATTAACACATTGCCAAATGTAGTTGATTTAAAAATTAGAATATCTTGATATTGTGATTTTGTATGATATAAAATAGATTCAATCTGTAAGCCAAAAGCTTGACCTGGAAATGCATCTTTGGATTTCTCATAAAACCAATAACTTGAGTCTTGTGGATGGTGAGTTATTGAATCATGGGTGAAAGTAGAGAGCTCAATAGGCTGAATGTTATCAATATCTAAAGACATTATTTGAAAAGTTGAACTACTTGTTACTAAACCATATAAATGTAATGATATGAGAAGAGTTATGTAATTACTCTTAGATTGAATATTTTTTATTGAATAACTTTTTTAATCTTGTGCGATGTAGGCAGATCAAATGATCGTGCGAGTAAGACAAGTCAACATGTTTAGCTGCAAAATTTTTCTCGAGGTGTGAAATACAATTTGCACATTTGAGATTGCAGCGATTACAACAAGACATAGCGAGTGAAATATTAAATAGCTAACATGATGAGATTTCTTCATATTAAAGTTTAAATCAGTTTCCAAACAATAGACTAAAATTGATATTTTGACATGTTACCTTTTGTAAGGAGGAGCCAATTTTGAACTTAAATACTCAAAACAAAGTACTGAACTAAAATATATACATAACTTATATGGACTTGTATTGAAAACAACATACGGCTGCCGGTAGGTTGTATGGTGGGTCTTACCAAAATAGACTTTGAAATTATCTTTGAGGTTAAAAATCGTTACATAAGCAATTATTAATAACAATATCAATTGTAAAATTAAGCTGTAACGCATAATGTAGTAGTGTATTCTACTAAAAAAATACGGAGTAAATGACAATCTATACATTTGCGGTATTTAAAAATTTACATCCATACCACAATAATAAACACTAGGTCAAGGTTAGTATTAAAATTTTTCTTCTCATAGTACAGGTCACGTAGTTTAAGAATATTGTAGTGATTTGTAGGTGTATGATTAATACTCTGTTATCATCACTTTTCACAAACCTACAAATAACATTACACTGCTTTGCCCAGAATCATCAAGTATCGATTTTGGTATCCAAACTAAGATTGTCGTGTTGTCATTCCCTGTTGAATGAATTTTTCCTCTCTAGCTTAATCCGAAAAAGTTTTTTTTAGCGTAGCCAAGTCACACACTTCAACTACATTTCCTTTTCCTAAAAACACTTCAAGACATCACGATATTACCTTTACATCAAATCATCATCACTAGATCACTACATTTTCATATATAATTACACATTCAAGTTTCATAGTTTATTCAAAATGGTTACTGTTCATCAGCTGCCCATGAATAAAAACACCAACACAAGCGATAACAATGGTAATAATAACAACCTTCAACATCACCATCAACAGCAACAACTGTCGGCATCAATCCCTTCAATAATATTGCTAACACTCATAAATTATATTAGAAATTTCATAACGTACTTTTATCTACTCATTCTCGACTCCAACAATCTAATCATCTCAAATCAAATAAACGATAAAAATGCAAATAGAAAACCATTTTCAGTACAATCATTTACAGATTCAAAATTTATTAAAGACAACTCTCCATCCGAAAGCATTTTCCCAACTATAAATATTCAAAATAA
The DNA here is from genome assembly GCA_030565145.1 of Insectozyma parachauliodis. Classification (NCBI taxonomy): domain Eukaryota; kingdom Fungi; phylum Ascomycota; class Pichiomycetes; order Serinales; family Debaryomycetaceae; genus Insectozyma; species Insectozyma parachauliodis. The sequence continues at coordinate 173,124 of JAJMBB010000023.1, read as the reverse complement.
TAAATTACAAGAAGAAAATCAATCAACAAATCATACACCAGTCACTTGTTCAATGGGCCTTACGACGAGATTAGTTCCTATAAAAAATGAAAAAGGTGAATTGGAATGGGTTTTTACCGAAGATGATAGTAAGTTAAATTCAAGTAATGAATTAGACTCTTTCAAGGTCCAACAATCAAAAAATTTCACCGACAACAGCAACAAGAAAACAAATTATTTATCTCCTACTTTATCAAATGAATCAACAAAAGAAACCCCAACTGATTTGGTTTCACCAATAACCGAAGAGGACGAAGAAATTAGTGGAGATAACGACAACGAAAATGATAACGATAATGATTCTAACGATTCTGAAAATAAAGTACATCAATGCCCTCATTGTGATGCTAGTTTTAAAATAAGAGGATATCTTACTAGACATTTGAAAAAACATTCTAGTAAAAAAGCTTATTCATGTCCGTTTCATAATAAAAGTATTTATATAGATGACAACAACATAACTCATAAATGTCATCCAACAGGAGGTTTTTCAAGAAGAGATACTTATAAAACTCATTTAAAATCAAGACACTTTAAATATCCAAAAGGTACTAAAACAAAAGACAGATCAAATTCACCAGGTAACTGTTCAATGTGTGGTGAATTTTTCAACAGCGCCGAGATTTGGTGCGAAATGCATGTTGAAGGTGGAGAATGTAAATATTTGCCGATTGGATTCAAAGGTAAAAGTAGAATAAAAAATAGATTGAGGAAACAATTGCAAAAAAACAAACAAGTTGATCCCGAGTTATTACCTTATGCGTCAAAAGTTTTACAAGAAGTTAAAGAAATGAAACAACAACAACAAAATCAACAGCCGCATATCAAAAAGAAACAGGTATCATCATCTACTCATTCATCATCATCTCAAGAATCTTTGAATACACCTAGCTCAACCTCATCTATTTACGAACATAGTCCTTATACTCCACAATCATCAAAATCACCTTTGGATTATGCAATCAAACAACCACAATCAATTCCACATCCATTGCATCAACAATATATGCCAACAATGATAAATCCTTTTTATACATTTGATCAAATTGCAACTGCCCATCAAACAAATGGTTCAAAACAACATAATTTTGATGATTACGACGATGATTTTTGTTTAGATATTGATCAATTGAATCAATCAACTCCTCAAATCTATCTCAACGATTTTACGAATCAAAGAAGTCAACACAATCAATATCAAATGTATAATTATTAAGTATCTGATGTAATAAATATTTGTAACGATCTACATTTGAATGTTTTATATTAATATACACCTCTGGTAACTGTGTTGCTCATGCACTGATTTATGAACAAGCCAGCTCTTACTTACGTTAGATATATCTTTTTCAGACTACGAAATGTTGACCTTTAAACTGTTCAGCTTGAAAGTCTAGACAAACGATTAGGTAAAAATTCAATTTCAAAGCTTAGAATTTCGAGTTAGTGATTCTTCAAGTTTGCATGAATATAGCACAAACTCCAGACACCTTACTTGTGTGATTTTTTACTCACGATGTTTTAAAGTGAATTCTTACATGTATATTTGAAGACACATGGAATCCTCATTTATATCTCTATTCTCAGGACACTAATTACTGATATTAAGGGTGTCACTACAAAATCACTTCAATTTTAATATTTGAACTGATCCATTTAACTTATTCAATGAATTTAAACTATCAAAAACAAGTTTTGTGAATTCCAAATAGATATCTTTTATGCCATCTTGCAAGCTGAACTGACCTGTGTTTAATTTTGCAGGCGTGTCCGATCTATCTTTGATAATAATCCTGCAGGTTTTTCATTAATACTTCCACTCTCTTCAATAAGTGAAAGACTCTCGATATCGATGAACATTTTCATTCGAATCAAAACTAGTAAAATGGCGAATGAAATCAAAATCTTCTGGCATCACTCTCTGAAATGTAAAAGAATTCTTTCTCTAATTGAAAATATCGTCGATGGCACTTTTCTTTTTCTTTTTCTTAGACTTCTTTTCACCAAATATATCACTAATTGATAAATCTTTCTCCTTCCGTTTTTTACTCTTTTTTTCTTTCACAAGTGGAGATGAATTACTCTGTATAGAAAAGTCTGTTTTTTGTAATATTTCCTCTCCTATATCATCACCAGTGACTTTGATATCTCTGTTATTTATTTCTTGTAAGATTTCCTCTCCTATGTCATCACCACTTACTTCAATATCTCCGTTTGTATTATTCAGGTTCTTTTTTTTAACATTTGGTATCTTGATCAATAATTCATGAATCTTCGATATGGATCCGATTAAACTGAAACCTATTGTTATGAATTGACCTAGCGCCAATATTGAATTGAACGACCAATATGCATCCTTAAATACTTTCTTGATCAAGTAGTCTACAATTTTAACAATTTGATCACTCTTACATCTTATCCTATTCCCATTTGATAGTCTATTGATATCAATTTGCAACTTCAAAATCTTGCGTATATTACGAACCAAAATATTTAAATACTTAAACCAAACCTGCTGACGATGCTGGTTCTTTGACCTGTGGTAAATCAAATACAACAATTCATACTCGTTGGTTAATTCTTTGTAAATAATCAAATCCATCTCCATTTTTTTTCTTTTGTTGCACATCTCATCATGTCAGTTATAACACAAGCAAGGGCTTTATTGGAGGTGTCTCAGCCCGAGCAAGCATTAGAGTTGTTAAATCAGCAGTTGGATCAAAATCAAACTAATGTTCAATTCTTATCCATTTTTGGTGAGACTTTGTTGGAGAATAATCAATTACAACAAGCATACGAGGTGTTTATCAAAGCTTGTGAATTGGATCAAAGTGGGAACGAAGGAGTTGAAAAGTTTTTATATCTAGGCCAAATAATTGGTGGAAACGACGGTTTAAACTATATAAACACTGGGTTGAACAAATTGCATGAGAAACTTGGCAACCTTGAAGATAATAACCAAATTGATCAAGCGTTTCTCTCGAAACAAGATTATAAGAAATGGATTCTTGATAAATTGAATCAAGGGATTTTTGCAGAAATTGAAATTTGGATGACCGATTTGTGCATGGAAGTGGACGCAGAATCGAAATGTAATGAACTCATACAAATCTCATTAAACTTGGATCCAGATAATCCTGAAACCTGGTCGTTATTATCATCGATAAAAATTTCACAACAGTTAAATTCAGAGGCTATAGAAGCATTGAAAAAATCTTGGGACTTGTTTCAAACTAAAAAGAGTTTATTAAAAGAATCACAAACTAAAAATACATTAGAATATATCGAATTAATTCAGCCTTTATTGACACTAAGTAAATTCGCAATCGAATTGGCACAATATGATTTGTCAATCTCAATAATATCACAGGCTCATGACATTAACGATCAAATTTTAGATTGTTATTATATTGAGATCTTAGCAAATTTATTAAAATGTAAAAAAATCATATCTACAGGTGAAGATTATCGAGATCTAGATAATCTTCAAGTCAAACAATCGAAAAATCCAGAAATAATCTCATTAGTTGAAGACATAAAATATTCTTTAACCCAAAGTTATAAAATAATAAATTCCGGCTTAGTTGAAGATTTTGATCCTGAAATTGTTGAGACTATAAGTGATTTATTAAAAACTTTTGACGGTCCGATAATGAGCGAGCTTTTGCCCAAGAAAGATAACGATGAAGAGGAAGGAAATTGGGAAGATGAAATAGACTATGAATAGAATTCACTTTTGTATTACATTTATCAAATCTAAAAAAAACTCATCATTGAATATATCTAATTGCATTGAATCAAAATATTGATCAAATTGTTGATCTGAAGACGACTGTTGTAGACTATCCTCTGAATTTTGTTCCTGCCTTTGATCATTTGAGTCATTGTTTTTCAGTTTTGAATTTTCGATAAAGACTCTAGTAATTTTACAAATCTCGTCTACGATCCACCACATGGGTGCAAACTCTTCCAATTTTAAGATATAATCTTCAAACTGAGCCTCATGATTTTTTGAAGTATCATTATCAATTAAAAATCTAGTCAATTGTTTTAAAGCTATTGACATAGACAATGACATACACAAAGGTATCAAAGGAAAATTTATCACGTAATTTTTTGGGATTCGAGTTAAATACCACAAGATGTTCGAGCTTGCACGTAATGCTATTGACTCAGGGATATGCTTTGGTGTGGTCAAATTCTCGTAATTTCTCTTTTGTGATATCAATATTAGAATGTTATTTATAATTCTAGTTAAAAAATGGATGGATTGTAATATATAATCTTGTGTAGATGAAATGGTCATATTATATTCGAAAAGTCTTGCTTTTTCATTTTCACAAACTTCGAGTTCTATTTTTTGGAATTTATCAATATCTAATTTGATTGGTATACTAGTTGAATTTTTCAAAAAAGGTCTATAAATCATGGTAACTATACTTTCAATATATCTTGCCAACTGAACTAATTTCAAAAGATTCATATCATCATGCGGCAAGTCGATGTTGAAATCTTCTGACTTTATGTAGAAAGACCTCGTGTTAATTATTCCATTAAATTTGTCAAAAATAAAACAGCACCACCATAATTTCTTTGTGTAATTATGTAGGTGAATATTCACCTGTGGAGATCGTTTCAAATGGATACCTATAGCTGTGCTCAACCCAATGGCAACTGTAAGATCATTAGAGCTTTGTTCGTTACCCCATTTATCAAACCCGAAATGAAGACTCAAGAGCAAATGCAACCCTATTCTCGTTAATTTATCTTCATCACCTAATTGCGAAGAAATTAATAAAATCTGTCGTATTTTGAATTCCAACTCTTCAATTAATTTTTGCAATCTCAGATAATATTGCTCATCGGTGTCAGTTTTAAATACCTGCAGCAAGATTGGTTTGGCCAACTTATCTCGACTTATCACTAGGACCATAGCATAAATGTATATATTAATAGCTGAATGTTTGGAGTAGTCTTCCCAAAATAACCATTCATTGATCACAGGAAAAATGGAATTGATTTTAAAGAAATATAACTTGAGCAAATCTAACTCCTGGTGTTTTGAAATCGAAAAGTCATCACTGCTCAAAGTGAATGCATTAATTGATAGAAGAAATCGGTAAAACTTTTCATCTTTGATGTGTAGATTTTTGCAATTGGATTTGATGTTGTTGATATTCTTCTCTTTATTATTTTGAAGATGAATACCTTGACTGTGATAGTTCTTTATTTCTTGATTTGATATGACAAGTTTTGGATCATTGTACAGTAAAAAGTTGAAAGTTAAATCATTATGACGAGAAATGTTGAATCCAAAGGTATCATGTAAATATTGCTTTGTGATTTGAGTCATGTCAATGTGTGTGGATGGTGATTCTGATGAAACCTTTTCATGTTGAATCAAAGTACAATCTATATTATTTTGAATACAATTTAGACATCCCTTCACTTCGTAATCGGTGGAAGTTCTGCATTTGGTCTTTTTGATCCTACAGTTTTGACAACATTTAAAAGCTCGTTTTCTAGATTGATAGTTCGAATCAAAAGCAGGAAAAACAAACATAGAAATTTAAAAATGTATGAGAACGAGAGGTTTAAGCGGAACAAGTTTAGGGGCTTTTCAAGCAAACCAACTAACCATTCAATATATAGGGGACCCGATGGAAAGGTTGAATGAAGTCTATGAGTTGATGCCACCAAAATTCACAACTTGTTATGGATTTATCATTGCAGGTATAGAGATTCAATAATTTATTTCAACTGATCAAACAAATTTTGCCGCTTTCGTTCTCATCAATCAATGGTTGTGCGGTGAGTGATTGTTCTCTGAAATTTCAGTGTTTTTTGCAACAATTGCCCCTATATTTAAGGCAGCAACTCATTTGAAATCGACATCATTAGCCAAACGTGTTTGAAAATCCAAGCTAATTTGAAACTAATTTCGATTAGATGGCTATGCAATCAACGTCAAAACATTCCAAATTAAGCTTTCTTCTTTTTCATATGAAACCAACATCGGCTGTAAAGTACTTTGATGAAAATATAAGTTTGAGTTTTTAGATCAAAAACATCTAGTTGACACAATAGAGTAACTACAGCAACTTTCAACGTCAACAGTTCAACTTGGAAATGATGGGTTTGATCTAGATCGAAAAGTGGATCAATTTAGCAATTACTTAGCCTAATCGAGCAGAACAATAACAAACACACTTTGGGAAGGATCCATCGGGTTACAGCCGAAAAATACGTTTGCAAATTTGCAGCATAATTACAACTGCAAAAAAAGAAACTAAAAAAAAAATGAGCAAGAGTCGAATCAAGTGTCAATATTCAGTTGCTTTATCATGCGTGCGCTCGTGACCACCGTCTTACTAGTAAAATTTAGCTTGGGCTCGGAATAATCTGGTATATTGGTTTTAAACTTTGCACTTAGCCGGCTAGAATTATTATAATCATCACAACCTTTAATGATTGCTTTGTAACTTCTATTTCCCATAATATCCCTAATTACTATATATTTGACCATATTAGACTTTTCATCCTAATTAAATCAAATCATTCCTCAACCAAATATGAATTTTGCATCTTTAATCTTCACTGCTTTCTTATTCTTATTCCAAGTCGAAGCATACCCTTTGGCTAAAAGATTCGTAAGCCCAAGCTCCCCAGTGTTTTCAGTCATTGCCATCCACAAAGGTGAAGAATTCAAATCAAATTTAGTTAAATTCAATGGTACCGCAATCAAATTAGGTTCCGATGATCAAGCATTATTCGGTCAAATTGAAGCTTCAAACGGATACATTTTGAACTTACCAAAATTAAACTCATCAAACTCAACTATTGATGTTTTAGTTAACAAGAAAAACCAATTGGTTTCAACCCACAAAAATGGTTCTGCTAGTGAACATTTCGGTATCAACAACACCTTCTTAACATTCAAAAACTCAACTCAATTCAAAGCCTGCCCAGAAACTCCACTCAACTCAACCACAAACTCAACCGTTGAATACGATTTATTCTTTGACCCAAAAAACAACACCAAATGTGAGCATGGTACTGGTTATGACGTTAAATTATTAGTTCAATTGAGTTTACCAGTCACTTTCAATGAAGTTTCAAACAATCAAGAATGGTTCAAAAGAGATGCTATTGAAGAATCTGAAGATAATTTGATCAAAAGAACTATCCAAAAACTTTTTGGTTAAGCTTTGAAAAGGAAACAACTAAAAAGTCCATTTAATTCAATTCCGTTCCATCGTTATAATTTGTATTTTTCGTGATATCCAAACTATGAACATAGTTTATTAATATAAAATTTAAAATTAACGATTAGTAAACAGGCGTAATCTTATATTGATTTCTTTGATTGTGGCAAATTTTGATCTACTATATTTCTACATGGCAAATTTTGATCTATTATATTTCTACATTAGAAAAGGCGTATATGCGAAGAAATTCTGAGATAGTTTTTTTGCAGCCATTAAAATCTTCAAATACAAAAAACGCAGAAAATAATAAACCGTGAGTCGTTAATAAAACTCACTCTTAATATAACTTAAGTAAAATTGCAAAAACCAATCAAAAGCCAAAACCACTGTGGTTGATCATATCACTATATCAATAAAAAATGATGTCATTGTTAATTACATCAAAAGTCTTGATACTAATAAGAAAATTCCATTGCTACAGTATGATTTATATATTTTATAAATACTTAAATTCTTTAGACTTTCATTTTTTCAATCGACGAATGATTATCATTATCAATACCTAATTCGACATTTTCTTGACTTATATTTTGGTATTTTTTATCAAAAAAGTAATTTGAGATGTAAATCACACCAGTTATAAACTCCATAGTTGTTGCTAGAACATATTCGTAAGTTACAAAATCAGGATTCAAACCGTCTTCACTGTAATTACTCATATCATAATAGTTCATCTTAACCAAATAGATGGACAAGATACCAAACACACCACGAGTCAAAATAAATGGCGAAACCATGAATATGGCGTATATATTTGAATGCTTGATTTTTTCAAATATGTACACGTAAAAAGCTAACGAAATAGCTATGATAGTTTGAAGTAAGAATATAATTTGACCTGCGGTTCTTAGACCTTTTGAAAGGGAAACTTTATTCGAATCCATCTGACCAGGCTGTTCACCAGTGAGAATAGATCCTCCAGCAATAATTAGAGCATTGGCTGGAATCAACAAAGCGTGGAATACAGTAGTCAATGAGTAATAGGATCTCACTTTTTGTCCAAACGTTTTGGATTCACGTTTTAATTGTTTTTTGTACTGCTTTGAAGGTCTAATCCAAGACCCACCGGTTGCGCTAATTTGAGCCTGAGCGATTAAATGAAATGAAGTTAAAATTAAAGTGAAGTATCCTTCTGCACTGAAAACAAGATAAGCTATCAACCATTGATAATGCTCGTATCCTAGGTTAGCAAACGCAACTCCACATAGTTGACCACAAACTCTAAAAACTCCAAATATCAACAATGAAGTGTAAATAGATTTGAAGCCTTTATCAAATACAATTTTGATTGCAGCCAATAAATAAATTGTGTATAGCGCTAGATAAATTGAAGCTGCAATCCCAGAATCTTTGAAAACGAAACTCATGATATGTAGAAATAATTTTAAAAATGATCAAGATTTGGCCGTATATTTATATTCACTATTTTAAACGAATGGATGTAATATATCTTGTAGTTGATTTATGATTTATGCATATGGAATAAAATAATTCAGGCCATGGTATGTATCTTCGACACGGCGCTATTTCTTACAAACTTCAAACTTCAAATGTTATAAACTCAATTGCACAGCAATATGATTACTCATGATTGTCAAGTATGCCACCATTCATCTAATAATAGCGAACAGAGTTGGTCTTGAGACGGTTTGCTCAAGAGTGTTGATAATTTGATACATGTACATTGGGTTAAAACGCTTAGCTGAGCTTACACAAAAAATTTACAATACACTAGGTGACTATCTAGCCACAAGATACGAGCCATCATTCCAACACTTTCCATAGCCATCACAGACGAAACAAAGGTAACAAAACTTAGCTATCCGATTTATGAAACTTTACGTTAGATTTACAAGGCCAAATTTGTCATCCAAACATATGCGAAATTGGCTGAGTATTTCGTCTTGCTCAAGAAGCCAAATTTTATTCTGATTCACTATTCGTTTTTACAATTCACATTTGTCATAACAAAAGAAGACATTTGTTTTCGGATACATGGCATTACAACAATGATACCTAGACGCCTAATGAATACCAAATTACTTACTTTATATGCTGGTGTAAGGATGTGCGATGGTGGTATATATTTTTTTTCACTGTACTCTTCTCAAAACTTTTGACATCAATGGACTATGGGATCGAAACATAAATCACAAGAGTTTATAAATGAATCAGATTCAGACTCAGACAATGAACAAGACATAACATATCAACCTCCTAAACACTTCAAATTATTAAAAACATCTGAAAAAATAAAGTCATCAAGTTTCAAGAACAAACAATTATTCTTGATCAAAATACCAAAGAATTTTCCAATCAAAGATTTAAAAACTTTACCGATAAATAATTCAAATCACACATTAAAGTTCAACAAAAGTAATTATCAAATCAATGAAGATTTCAAGGGGAGCATCATTAAGAATAACGACAAAAATATTATATTATTACCAAACAGTGAATCTAAATTCAAACCTATTGGGTCAAAAATCAATAAATTTTATAACATATCTGAAGTTGTTGATATTCCAAGCATAGATATGAAGCAAGTTGTAATACCTAGAAAAGATGTAGAAAAAGTGGATGATTTGAGAATGAGACACTTTCCAACTGGTTATGGAGCAAAAGATTATTCACATCAAGAGTCAGATGACGATTTAGAAAACGGGAAGGTATTGAAAAAAGCCAAATCAAGCAAAATAGTAGAAGAAGACGAAGAAAAGAGTAAAGATAAGAAATCGAAAAAGGATAAAAAGGAAAAAAAGGAAAAGAAAGAGAAGAAAAAGTCAAAAAAGGATAAATAGAAGTTTTATAGATTAATAAATACACTTGTTAATTTGGTAAATACTAAAATTGATTCTTTCATTAAATTGTTTAACGAAAAAAATTATAAATATAGGAAATTGAATAAAGTATGGGAGTGTCAGCTTCTAAAGAAACAGGAAGAAAGCTAAGTAAAAAGCTAACAGAAAATACATTAAATAGATCAAATGATATAAATCAACTTAAAAATCTTGAGAATTTGGGCTCTTCGACTATTGATGAAAGTTTAAACCAATCTACAAAAAATACATTTAGATCATCATCTACATCATTTGATGCAAATTTTTTGAAAAAGAAATTAAATAAAGAGCCTTCCAATCAATATCAAGGTAAAGACGGATTAGATCCACATGAACAGGGAACCTCGACTTACGATCAAAGTTTTATAAATTCTATAAGTCATCTTGGTAAACAGATACAGAGTATAAATATCAATCAAGTCAAAAATGAAAATTCCATATCGATAAATCAGTTGAAATCAAGAAGCAAACTACATAATCAAGGGGAATTAGAGATTAAAAATAATCAAAGTTTAAAAACAGTAGTCCATCCTCAAACATTAACATCGATATTAAAAGATCTTAAAGATCCTAAAGTTGACAATCAAACAATTATAAACGATTACGGATTGGATTCAGACTTTTTGAAAAAACTAGGTACTAGGTTTGAAGTTCCAACTAATGAGGTACCATTACAGGAACCGGTAAAAGAAGGTGACATAAGTCATAACAAAAGTAATAGAAACATTGACGATTTGACTGACGGTAAGAATCAAGATCTAAGCACCGAATCATATAAGAGTCTAAAGAAAAGACTAACACTAGATGATTAAATGGACTACATTCAAACCATGTAATTCTAACGAATAAATATTTATTATTTTTCTCAATAGCTTTGAAATTTGAATTAACATTTGGTAGCAGCGCACTATTTCCTTATGAATACTCGAGTTCCTGGGGTTTTTTATCAATTCAATCTACTGATATGTCGTTCAAAAAATCCTTAACTTCAAAAGAAGTAATATCATTTTTATCAAAATATACCCCATGTGATGTTTCAGATTCCTTGAACAAACATGGGGTGGCAAATGGTGGCTTCATACCAAACTTAATCAACCAATCACCAATCTATTCTAATGTAAATTCAGCGGTTGGAAAAGCTTATACTGTTTTATATGCTTTGAAATCTGATTCAAGACCCGCTATTAAAACGTCATATATTGATCAGATTCCAGAAAACTCTTTAGTTGTTATTGGCTTACCATTGGAATTACAATTGACAACAGCACCTTACACTAAAATCAACAATGCACTTTACGGAGGATTGATGTCAACTAGAGCTCAGTACAGTAAAGCAAACGGGTCAATTATTTTAGGTAGAATTAGAGATCTAGACGAACATAATGAATTGGAATACCCCGTTTGGTCTTATGGAGTTGGCACTTCAGCACCGGGTCCATTGCTAAAAGTAGTTGGAATTAATGTACCTCTAGAAATCAAAAGTAATGGAATTGAAAATGAACACGAGATCCTAACTATTAATCCTGGTGATTATTTGATCGGTGATAAAAATGGGATTGTCAAATTACAAGATGATGAACAATTGCAAAGTATCTTGGATTATATTCCAAAGAGAGTCGAAGCTGATATGAAAGTATCTCAAGATATCAAAAATGGTAGACCAGCAAAAGAAGCTCAAGATTATTGGCGTAGTAAGATTTAAATTAATATATAATATAGATAACAAATCTCTGGTCCCAGTCTAGTACCGCGGGCGACCTTATGGGTACCACATGGCGCCAAAATTTAATGCCACAATGGATCAAATTCTAAAATATAAGTCAGAAATTCTCAAAGCAATACAAAAAAAACTAAGGATTTCTTACGACCAAACTGTCACAAGTATGCCGCTTGAATTGACTCATGATCTAAGAAAGCTCCCACTTAGCTCAAATAACATTTACAATGAGTTAAGGATTACCTTGATTGGTAATAAAGACTTGAAACATAAGTTGGTGGATGATGCACATTTCATTCAAAATTTAGTACTTGAATTTAATCAAATAATTAATAATGTGATCCAAGCAAAGGAAAATCACAATGAACTGATAATACAAGAATTAGAGAATCGATTGATGATACTTAATAATTTGTGTTCATTCATATGTCAGACTCACCATACAAAATCATATGCGATAGAAAGATCAATTAACCAAATATTAAATCCAATCATTGATTTCCTTTATTATTTGGTAATTAATATCGATAACACTGGAAAATATGAAGATATAATGAGCTACAATCTTGAGATCCTATTAAATGTATTAAGTCCCAATAAGTATCAGATAAATTCTTCATTATTGGTGAAATTCATAATTTTACTATTAATTGCAACAGAAACAAACTCTATACGCTCAAATGTAATTGCAAAACTGTTGAGGTTAATCCCGAAATTGTTGAAATACTCATTTAATCAGAATCTTGAACTTATTACGACTTTGTTAATAATTTTATTGAATCAATTATCTATGTTTTGTAATGGAATTATGAAAATTCATAAGCTTGAGATAACAGATACGTTTAAAATACCGAATATTCACCTTAACAAAAATCTTATCAATAAGCTTGTAGATCCAAGTTTATTAAGATGTTTGATTGTTGCTTCATCACAAATTTTCAATTTCATGAAAGAGAATGATTACAATATACAAGTAGAATTTCTAGAGATTGAAAAAGTGTTATTGTATACTCCAATCAAGTTGTCTCCAAATGTTTTTGTCACATTGTTTTTATTAATCAGTCATCAAGATCAGCAGGTTAGTTTATCAAGCTTGAATTTGACTTGCTATTTTTTGAATAATAATAATTATAAATTAAACCAAAAATTGGTATATGAATATTACGATCATTTGTTCCCTAAAATAGTCAACATGATAGATGATAGTAATAATGATATACCGTATTTGTATTCCTCAGTTAAAATTTTAACAAATTTATGCGGTGAATATCAAAACTTCAACGATCAGATTTATAACTGTAACATAGACAATAAATTAATCACAAAATTGTTGCAAGAATACGAGCAAAACAATTTTTTGAAAGATTTCGAGACATTGAAGAAGAGTTCTAATAAAGGTAAGACTTTGACTGATTTTACCAATATTTCAATCCAAGATGAATTTAAAATCTCATCATTTTTATTACTATTGAGTGTTTTCACTAACAAAAATGAGAATTACAGGAGCAAAATCATAACCAATGATTCATCGAACAAATTGTCAAACCTAGTGTTCGAAATAATTGATGATTATTTTTTCTTGCTAGAGCAGATAAAAATTAGTTATAGATTGATCAACAAGCATAAAATTAATAAAAATGATTTGCTCTGGTTTAGTAATAATTTAAGCAAAATATGTTCAATTTTAAACTTACAAATTTTTACAAATTGTTTTTATTTCATCAGATCTTTGTCGAGGTCAGTGGCTACTTTGAGAACATTTTTTGTTGAATGTAATTCATTAACGAATTTTAAAAATTATAATGAAACTATAACTCGAAATACTACCAACAATCCATCAATCCAAGATACATTAATTAATCAATCATCAACTGGCGGATTCATAATGAACTTACTAGAAATTATAAGAAGCTTTGAAGAATTAGATTCCTATCTAATATTTTTTTACAATAACAGATTTGAAAACGAAAAATTGAAGAGTATCAAATTGCAAATGATTAATAAATCTGTAGTTATCGGATTGATAGCTAATTTTATACTTGATTTTAGCTCGTTTAGATACAAAATCATTGGGTATGATAATTTTTTAAGCAATTTGTCATCAATTTATAAAATAAATTCTACAAACGAATCAGATTCAAACGAAGAAAAGTTTCAAAAAAATACAATCCAATTAAAAATTCTTCAAGTTATAAAGAATTTATTGTATAATGAAGCTTCGGAACTTAAACTAGAAATGATGGAATATTTTTCCTTGTCATTTATTTTTGAAAAAGCAAGTTTTGGGTCAAAAAACAATAATTCCAGATTATCATCCGGAATTCTGAGTTTGTTAATTCAACAGAAGATTGTTTCCTTTGAGATTTTGAAAAACTTCACTGCTGGCTCACTGAATTTCAATGACATCGTGGCAACAGAATATGACGAATATTGTAAAAAATTCACTCACTTACCGAAGGATTGGTATTCATTCATAATTTCTAACATCATTAACGTGGAAATATTTTTACCTTTCGAAAATAAAAAACCAATTGACTTCTATGATGATACAATCTTGATGAAATTACTATCAAACCAAGATTACATTAAACTAGTAAGCTCGATTAATTATATTGAGGATCATAAGTATACCGAAATTGATATTATAAAAAGATCGTCCTTTCCAAATTCAGTTTTGTTAAACATTTGGAAAAGATTTTTAACTTTTGAGATCATGGACGTCAATTCTAAATTTGATAAGGTAATACTTAACAACAATTTGAATCAAATCAAAATATCAATCATTTGGATAATAATAAATCTAACATGGAAAATTAATTCTTTTGATAATAACACAGATAACAACAATATCAACAATGATTATTCATACTATGAGGTCTATCAGACTGTAGAACCAACGAAACAAATCATCAATGACGAAGAAAATGAATTGGACGAGTTCAATTTTGATTTTAGCGAAGATAAACAAGATTTAAACGTTCACGATCGAGTCAAACTTTTAATACATTTTGGATTCACAAAAATCATAAAAAAGTTGATTAATAATTATAGATCTAAACTGAATTTAAAATTTAATCTTGGTGATTTGAAGATTAATAAGTTTGATATACAAAATAACCATGCTTTATTTGAAAAATTACAAACAGCGTTGAAGCAGATAACAAGCGTGTTGAATGAGAAAAAAAATGTTGAAGTTAAAATCAGAGATACAAATTTAGAAGAGGTACCAAGTGTTGATGATAATATAGATGATGAACTAAGGTATGAGCGTCTGAATAGGAGAGATGCAATTGATTCAGAGGATAATGATGATGACGAAGAGATGCAAGAAGATAGCGATGGTAATAGAAACGATAACGATAATGCAAATGACGACGAAGATTCAAACGAGTCAGATAATGGTGTTCCCACTGAGTACTGGGTCATGTGAAGAAATGGAACAGGTAAGATTAATACAATGATATGATAATGGTAATTTAGATTATTAAATTTGAAGCTTGGATAAGAATTGAAACCAACGAATTCAAAAATGACCGACAGTCACTTGTATGACATCGTTTAGATCAGTTCAATTCAATTTTGTAATCCTGAAAGTTTTTGATCAAATTATGAGATATATATATACAGGCAATAAATATCTGAAAAGTGCGGACATGGCAGCGTCATTTTCATTTAATCACTCTGATTATAGGTGGATTTCTGTCAAGTGTATTTATACTTGAAGCCATAAACGTCAAGATCGAGAAACTCGCTCTGTGTGCAGAAAAATTATAGATAATGCTTCCTTATAATCTATGTGATTCTTAGTTGAACTGTTTCAAAGGTATACTTTATGAGTGATGGAGAAACACCACGACTATCCTCGGTTTGAAGATTTTATCTTTGATGAAGTCTATTGTAAGACATTTAAACATTAGATCTGGCATCAAAAAATTTTATTAGCCCTATTTGCATTGCTTAAGCGTGGATAACAGAAAGCTTATTAGAGAAAGATTAGTAGAGATTTGATAAATGTGAATCAATTGAATCTTGTAGTTGATATTCATAAGATTTCAACAGACAATGAATAATGTAGATATGCATTCAAGAATAATATTATAAGAGAAAAACTTAATCTCAACGTCTTTTATTCATGTATAACTTGAATAAACGAGCTAAATTTGGATTCAATGCAACGTTACAAATAAATGCATAATGTGTTAAAACACGATTTGAAATGAGAAATAACAAGATTTACAGATAGTATATGCTCAGCTCAGCTCAGCTCAGCACGTAAAATAGCAGATTCACTAGGTAAGTTTATGAGATCCAGGCTATTTGAAGTACCACCTGTAATTTCATTAAAGCTAATTATCATAAGTTTGTAGAAAGAAATTTTTGCCGAATCTTGTGTAACTATCTAGTCCGAAAACATGCCCAGCATTTGCTTTTTAATATCCAACATGACAGAAGGAGGTCAAAGATTCATGGACCTAAAATGTTGTATTTTTGTAATAATTGCAGTGAAATTTTTTTTTAAGATATGAACGGAGCTAATTTCACTTTTGTGATAATATGTAGACAGTTTTATGTCATACATATATATGACGTGAGAGTTGCTAATCCTAAAGCACATACTAGATTTTCAAGCTGGAAATGTGATTTAATCTGATTCCTGAAAAATATTCATGCCAAAATAACGGTAACAGTAACAAGTGTTAATTTTGAGCGTTAAACGGATACTTGACTAGCCCATTAAAGCTTAGATCTACAATTCAAGTATACCTACAATAATATTTTACACAGTACAATACTTGACGTAACAAACTTCACATTGACATTGGATGAGTTTTAGATGGCGCAAACTTATGTTTTCGACATACAATTCTATACCTTGATACTATCAACAATATTTTAGAATCTATAACAGACAACACATTGTTGGTAGATTATCGACAGAATATAACTTGTTCCAAGCAAACCAATTTTTGAGCTGTAGTGGTGAAATTTTTTTTCCAGTATTTTTTTGTTTTTATTCATTTATTTTTTTTTTTTGACTTGTTGAAAAACAGAAAAATAAATTCACAGAATAATCAAATTATAAAGTTTGATATCAACAAGATAATCATAGTTTTTGACAACTAGATTTCAACACCATTTTATCATTACTAAATTTCTGTTTGAAAATTTTAGGGTGTTTTATCTTATAAACCGTATATATAAATTTCACACCGGTACAACCACTACCTATCCGTTTAAATCGCAACATTGAAAGGTACCAAACATTCATTTAAATAATTACTCACACATGTCATCGATGGACCAAGCTGGATCAAGCATAAGATCACTAAATGATATAAATTTAGATGAGTTGGCTAATAAACAACACCAACAAAATATATATGCTTCTGGATCACCAAATCTAGAAAACGATAACCAAACTAATAATAATAACAATAATGATGATGATGGTAGTAACAACTTGACCAAAAAAATATCAAGACATTCTAATAAGGATACTACCACAAAAGGAAAATACACTCTTAATGACTTTCAAATACTTAGGACTTTGGGTACAGGTTCTTTTGGTAGAGTTCATCTTACAAGATCAATACACAATGGAAGATTTTACGCGATGAAAGTTTTGAAGAAAGAACGAGTTGTTAATATGAAACAAGTTGAACATACAAACGATGAAAGAAGAATGCTCAAATTAGCTCAACATCCATTTATAATAAGGATGTGGGGTACATTTCAAGATTGCCATAACCTATTTATGATCATGGATTATATAGAAGGTGGAGAACTATTTTCATTGCTAAGAAAATCTCAAAGATTTCCGACACCAGTTGCAAAATTCTATGCAGCTGAAGTGTTTCTAGCAATTGAATACTTACACAATCTAGACATTATATATCGAGATTTGAAACCTGAAAATATTTTGTTAGATAAAAACGGGCATATCAAATTAACAGATTTTGGATTTGCAAAGGAAGTTGTTGATGTTACCTATACCCTTTGTGGTACACCTGATTATATAGCACCTGAGGTTGTTGCAACAAAACCTTATAATAAATCTGTTGATTGGTGGTCTTTTGGAATCTTGATATTCGAAATGTTGACTGGTTATACTCCATTTTATGATCCAACACCAATGAAGACATATGAAAATATTTTAAATGGTACAATCACTTATCCAGACTATTTGCCTCCTGATATTCTTGATTTGTTGCAAAAATTAATTGTTAAAGATTTGACTCAAAGGTTAGGTAATTTACAAGGCGGTTCAAATGATATTAAAAATCATTTATGGTTCAAAGAAGTAATATGGGAAAGATTACTATCGAGGGATATAGAAACACCCTATGAGCCTCCCATAACTTCAGGGGTTGGTGATACTTCACAATTTGATAGATATCCAGAAGATAAAGATCTAGATTATGGTATTAGCGGTGTTGAAGATCCTTATAGAACGATGTTTGAAGATTTTTAAATGAATAGAAGAATCAAAAGTTAAATGTTTATTTAACTGTGAACAAAATTAATTTTAGTCTCGAAATCTATGTCGAGATTATTCTATATTAACTCTAAAACAAATCCTGGCCAAATTCGAGCTTTTAACTACATGCATCTGTTGACTCCATCCAATCGGTTTTTAGGAAACTTTCAACCTTCATTCGTTTTGACGCTTCGATATCTAATAGATTGTAAATTACTAATATTCTTAATTCGTTAAGCTCGTCATTGTTTGATTCTTCATCCCCGCTACAGATTTGTTCGATTGGTGAAAAACAACCTTTTCTTTTAATCAACCATTCTTTGGTTTCATGATCATAAATTGATAACATTCTTTTATTAGCGTATTCATTAAATGTCTTGTCTTTGAATTCTTTCAAATTCGATTTAATTTCAGTGGTTTTCCAAAGATATCCTTTTCCATAACCCTTTGAATCTATCATCTTACCTGTAAATCTTTGTTCTAAATCGTAACTTGATGATGTTTTTTTTGAGTAATAATTTCGCCTTATGTTGAACAACACCAATATTATAATTCCTAATGCCCAACAGTCTTTTTTCACCGATGAATATTCTTTTGCATTATACTCTTCTGGTGCTATAAAAGGCTCCGATCCGATTGGACCTGATTGAATATATTGTTCATTCTGATCAAATTTAGTTTGAAATACAAAAGATTTACCAAAATCACTCAATTTCAATACGGTTTTACCATATCTAGGATTATCCGTATCGACTTCATAGGTGATTAAAATATTTTCTAATTTTAAATCACAGTGTGATACTCCATGGCAGTGCATATACTTAAGACCCTTTGCAATTTGTTTAATAAAACAATCAACTTCATATAATGACATATAAGATATGCATTCATTATTTGTATTAATCCCCGTTGTTAAGTAAGTAAATAAATTACCACCTTGCGAACAAATCATAACTTGATTGAATTTGAAATTAGTGAGTGAACACATCAAATCAACGGTTTCAACAATGTGTTTATTATTCAATGTTGAAGATATCACAAATTCTGAAAGTATTCGATCTATGTATTTTTTATTGTCCTCATCTTTCTTTTTAGATAATTCTTTCACAGCATAAAGAGTTTTATTTGTATAATCACCATTTGTTGTCCCACTCGAATCAACTATTTTTATCACCCCATACGATCCTTTACCAATGACGTTTCGTATAAGACCATACCTTTGGTATAAAGATTTTCCGCTAGTCAAAATAGAATAATCTTTGTTTAGTATTATATCTTCAATTTTTTTGGTTAAATTTTGTAGTAGTTTTAACTGATCATCACAAATCACACTTTGATTATTCTTGTTCAATTTTGACAGTTTGTAAATCTTGTTTGTTGAATCTAGTACTGAGTAAGTCTTTTTACTTTCTTCAATTGCACTTTGAGTTAAATTTTGGGGTGATTCCTTTTTCAACCCCCAATAACCCATGATTGTTGATAATTGAGTAGCCAAATCATGGTGTACAGGATTGAATTTCGGTTTTATAGGATGGATATGATCTTCCTCCTCTGATTCGTAATCAATTTCATCTATGTCAGAGTCAGAATCAAAATTAGAATCAACTTCTGATTCAGTTGTTGATAAATCATCAGCCTCTACTATAGTGCTAACCCGTTTCTTATATTTTTCAGGTATCAAAGATGGTTTGTTCTCTGGTTCATCAATGGTTAAATCTTCAAATTTGTCATTTAAATTGTTGTGGTTTTTGGACTTGAATATCGATTTTAATTTACCTTTTGACACTGACTCACTAGACTTGACTGAATGACCGGAACTTATTCTTTTTAATGTTTCCACTGGAGGACTAAGATCTTTCTTCTTGAACAAGGGCATAATCAATTGGATGATTCTTTCGCAACATAAGGATTTTTTACAACAGAGAGAAAGAGACCGTGAGAAAAAAAAGACTTATGATCAACCAGTGTCATGTCAACTAAAAAAACTACAATTGATGATTTCGAGGCAAAATTAATATCTAATAATATTCATCATACTTTCTTCTACCGAAAGATCTCCTCTTTGTATCTTCAAAATCTCTCTTATTATTTTCCCTTTTCAACCTTCTTTGATTTCTAATCTTTTCAGCTTCTCTTTTTTCAATTTCATTTGCACTCAACACTTCAACTATTGGCTCCCAATGGTCGTTACCATTGGATATACTATTTTCTGTAAAAATTCGAAGTCCGTTTTCAAAAATTATTCCCTTGACTAAATGTAAATTATGAATTTCATTGTTAAATGTCCCTTCGAGGATTTCCTTCTTAACTTTTATTATAATCTCATGTAAACTATGAGCTATTGCAGATTTGAACTCTAAAGATAAACCTAAATCAGATACTATGATATCTGCAAATGTTTCTGGAGTAATTTCATTTTGATTCAAATCCCATTCAAACCTGTCTTGAAATAATTGTTTATTCAAGTTGAATTGTAAATCTATGATAACATTGCATGGTTGATTGTTTGGAAATGTTAAAGTTGTTGCATAATTAAAATCTTCAATTTGTTGACTAATCGATTCTGCAATCTGATGAACCATTGAATTTGGAAGTTCCAAATCATTGGCCAAAATTTCAGAAAATTGTATTGGAGTTATGATTGGATTTGTTAAATTCCACATGAAAAAATCAATCAACTTGTAATTGTTATTATTTTCAATGGCTAATTTTATAGGTATGAGTACATCTTCTTTCTCAAACGTATGAATTTCATCCAATTGTTTTATATAGGGAGTGTTTTTAGCCAAGGTGTATTTTTGAGACTCTATCTGATTCTTTTTTTCTTCACTGATGTTTTTGTTACCGAAAGTAGCTGATGGACTATCCTCAAATTCGAAATCATCTATGAAATCCTCTGAATAATTGATCTGTTGTGCGTGTCTTTTGGCTTGACGTCCAGTTGGAGCTATGTTCACTAATAAAGAAGATTCTGAATCATTGAGTAATCGTTTGGAAACACTAGTTGCCAACCCTTGAATCTGAAAGCTAGAAGGCTCATAAGTCAATGTCATTTTTATAATGATCGGTTATACAATACAAATAATTTTTTTTTGTTTGTTGATAATTCTCTAATCTTGGACACACGACTTTCAATGTCTGAAACAGTGACTACACCATCGATACTTCATGATTATTTGATAGCACGACTGGACATACGAAAGTATTTCACCTTAAATGATCTACAGAAACAATTGCCAAACACTTCTCCAGAGGTAGTTAGACTAGTGTATGAAAATATCCTTGCGCAACAACAAGCTAAATATCAAGTAATCAAAAATAATATAAATACAAGTTTCAACCTACCCTTGCAAGACATTATTGATAACTTAAACCGGAAATCGAATATTGGTAAGTCAAAGCTAGTTAGTTTGGTCACTGAGTTGGAAAGATTGACAGAAAGTTTATCAATTGAAGAGGGTGACCTAGATACAGATATAAAGCAAAAATTACAAGACTTAAATGACTCAATCACAAAACTAGATGAATTGAAAGCTGAAAATGATGACTACTATCATGAGATAATTAATGAGTCGATAGAAAAATGCAACCAATTGTCTCTACTATTAGATTTATAATTAATATTCTATAGATACAGGATTATTTCTAGAAATCTGTTCGAATCTATTCAACTCTTCTTTACCTAGCCATTTCCATATTTGAAACTTCCAATTAAGTCCATCTCTATCACCGAGAAAATAGCTAGATTCCATTCCTCCAGATTCAATTGGTTTCAAATAAATGATTCTATTTATTCTTGAATGGACCAAAGCCATACTACACATAACGCAAGGTTCATGAGTTGTATAGACATTCAATCCAGTACAAAGGTAGCCTACATCCGCATCTGGAGTCGACTTACGTTTAAGAAGCTCTTTCTTTGCAATAGTATCTATCGATTTCATGATTGAATGATCCTGTGGAGACTTTATATCATCACAAGCATGTATCACTTCAACCTGATCATTTCTTGTCATTATAGTCACCGAGGAACAATTTGTAGCTTGAAACTTATCAAGAAGAATATTAATAATGTCTTTTTCATGATCTATATCG
Source organism: Insectozyma parachauliodis (assembly GCA_030565145.1). Taxonomy (NCBI): domain Eukaryota; kingdom Fungi; phylum Ascomycota; class Pichiomycetes; order Serinales; family Debaryomycetaceae; genus Insectozyma; species Insectozyma parachauliodis. Next base: position 150,687 of record JAJMBB010000023.1, on the reverse strand, counting down.
AAAAGCAACGAGTTAAGAAACTGATGATTTGGATTCCCTTTCCAATTGAGTGGCCAGATATTAGACCACTTGCAAGACACCTCAAGAGTCTTTGCTGCTTGTTTGGGCACGTCAATAACCTCAAGTTCTTCATACTCCATATCTCCTAAAAGTTGTATGATCTCATCCTCATGTACCTCCGTAAGACATATCAACCCTCGTATCCTATCCTTGATTTTCATTAATTTTTTTAAATGCTTTAACCGTTCATCGTCACTAAATTTTTTCGTCAATTGTATGAATTTACTGCTAAGTCGAGGCTGGAAATAACAACTCCAAACTTGTACACAATCAGGATCCTCTTGATCTATATCATCATTCAATCGGACCTGTTTTAAAAGCCCATATAGTACACCATTCCGTAGATCTACATGTGAGGAAATTGTCATCAAATTGATTTTTTTCAGATGGTGGAAAATACATTATTCGATTATCTAAATGATTTACATCAGTATGAATTACCCAGCTTTAAAAGATATTTGAAGCAGGTTACAATTATAAAATGCTCAGACTCGAAGATACCTCAAAAATTATTAAATTTTACATATTATCACGAACTACTTGAAAACATCATTACCCATTTGGTTTCAAACAAATCAACAAACGTGTTATGTCTTGGATTCGAGATCGGACCTGGAGGAGTGTACAACCCAAACAAGAGCTTTCTATTTGAGGAGTTGAAGGGTGAAAAATGGGAGAAAATATTCAATTATTTGGGTGCAATTGAATTCATCACTTTGTTGATCAATTACAAAGGATTCTACAATAATGTACAAATATTTGGTGATTCATTTGCATTTTCATACGTGGCGAAGAAATCAGACACGTTTAACAAATTGAGTACGTTGTATCGATCACGCAGGGCAGACTATGTGAACTATTCTTTAATCAAGGAAAATCCATTCAATGACCTTGTATCTGAAATTGGACTAAGTATCAAATCGAAAAGATTTACGCTGTTCAGAAAAATCTTAGATACAATTTGTCAAAATGATTCTAGATGTAATTATCATGCAATTTATTTAAACTTGCTAGCTGGTCGAGAGTGCAATTTTAAATCTATTTTATCTAATTGTACTCCAGATGAAACCGTATTCAAATTTGTATTCACTTTGTTAGGAAAATTGATTCCGATTGAATCATGGGGTGGAATCAGTAATAAACGAATTATAAAGTCAAAAGTGATAAAATTTTTGAAATTGAAACCAAATGAAAATTTTCCTCAGGATGAACTAACTGAAGGCTTGAAAATATTAAAATTTAAGTTTCTTGGTAGGACTCCAAACTGTTGCTCAAAACAAGATTATTTCATACGCTTGAAATTTTTAGGAGTTTACATTAAATGGTTGTTCAAACTTGTTAAGCAAATACTAAAAGACTTTTGGTATATCACAGAATCAAATGACATGAAATTTTATTGTTTTCCTCATTATTTGTGGAATAAACTATTCAACAAATGGAGTCATGAATACATATCTAGATATTTGAACGAGGCTGAAATTTTAGGTAACGAGAATTTCAATCACGGAATGGCTAGAATTATACCAAAGAAATCAAATTTTAGAACAATTTTCAAACCTGGAAAAATTGATATTAACCTACTCAAACGAACTTTAAATAGGAAAACTATTAATGATCAAAAATTTCGGAATAATATGTATAAGATAAATGTACTCACTCCAGTTAGACAGATTTTACAAAAAAAAATGAATATGTTGAGAGAGACTAAACAAAGTTATAGATCTACAATCTATTCTACAAGAGAGATAGGCCCAAGAATTCAAGACTACAAAGATATAGTAAAGGTAAAAAAAATATTCATACTCAAATTTGACATGAAAGAATGTTTTGATAGACTAAATCAGGAATATTTATTAGAGTCAATTGAAAATTTACTAGGGAAAGACAATTCTACATTTTATATGAGAAGAATTGCACTATTAGATTCGAAAACATTCAAGACGAAAAAAATAACAAATACAATTCATAACCAATACAATGATTTGAATCCTTTTGAGATTTCTAAACCTCAGGAACGAATTTTGATAGATAAGACAAACACCATCAAAGTTTCAAAACGAGATGTGATCAATGTATGTAAAGCTCAAATATTTGATACAAAAGTTTTTATCAAGGGAAAAGCTTATAAGCGAAATACAGGGGTATGTCAGGGGTTTCCACTACTGGCTATATTTTGTGACATAATGTATAGTAGATTGATCGATGAGCAATTTGGTTTCGTATATCATTCAAAGTCTAATAATTTATTATTAAGGTTGGTAGATGACTTTTTATTTGTTTCTGATGATGAATTGGTTTATGAACGAGTGAAGAAGACATTGAATAGTAAAAGAATTAAAAGTTATGGTGCTTATGTGAATAAAGACAAGACCGAGATCAAAGATCCAACATTCTTAGGCGTAAAGATAAATTTATAAGTATGTCTAAAGTGGACGATAAGCAAATTTGAGAGGGTAATTAATACAGTTCTTAGATTGATAAAAACATTATAATCGACCAAAATTCGTTACGATCTATTCACAAACTTATAACATTTAGCAAGTACGAAGATTTATATTGTACTTTCCAGAAAATAACTAGCTTCGTCTATATTGTTTCGAAGCAGGGATTACTTCAAAATAAGCCAACGGGTGTAGTACTTGGCTGCAGGGTTAACATGTACTCTAATTAGTAAAATTACAAATTCTTTATAGTAGAATCCATCAATACACGACAAACCAGTCGTAATTTCATGCTGAGAATCTAGACTTGATCGTTTTGTTTGGATTTGATTATTTTCCCAAAAACAAGAAAAGTTAACAAAGCGATGTAAAAATATATTCAGTTTGTGGGCTGTAATCAATTGGTAAATATGGGACAAGCAAATTAAAAATGTTGCAAAATAAGTCTAGGCTTAGACTGTCGCAGATTAAACACCGAAGGCAGACATTTAAATGAACTTTTAGAAACATGTATCCTTTTGTCCATTGTGACCAACCTTGCTTTTTTACAACACAGTTATTTGTACATAATAAGAGTGAATTATGTGTGGCATTTGCTTTGGCATGATATTTTCTTGACTATTGATGTTGAGGTTTTCCATGTCATTTCTCGCTCAAATGGCAAATCATCCAAACTGCAATGTACACCATTTTGATACCATTTCTATAGCTTTGTTGTCTTTGATGTTTGAGCTATACAAGAGCTAATCTTGTCGCTCTAACTGTAATTCTTATAAAATGTTATGAAAAATATGATCTGGTCCCATGTTAATCTCTGCTGTGGCCAAACACAAGAATGGTCACACGCTAACTTTCAATGCCACTGGAAAAGCGCCGTAGGAGCTCGCTTACCACCACGACCACCACGACGGCCACCACCACCACAGCCAGTTAAGCGAAGGATCTTTGCCGCTGTTTACCTTTTTTTTTCTCGTATTGCCTTTTGGTTTTTCTACCCCATACTTTTCTTGTAAAATCACTCATCACGTTCCTCTTACATATACACAACAATATGTACATATATAAGTATCACTCTTTCTTTCTCAGAGTGTGAATATTTGTGTTTGAGAATAACTATCATGACTTCTTTCTTGAATCTTCCGTCTGAAATCTTGAGTCAGATTATCAACTGCATAGACTCAAATTCGGACTTTATCCGTTTATCTCCTACTTGCAGATTATTCAATTTCCACGTCAATTCAAAACTATACAAGAATATAATCATTTATGATAATTTTGAAAATATTGGGATACCAAATGTAACATATATACATATTGATCAATTTGAAACGTTTGTGAAACTGTTGAGCATAAATAATTTCAAACTCATAAAATCCATAGAGATAAATTGCAAATCAAATTTGAAATGCTATGACTATACCCCATTATATCACAAGATTAATCAATTTTGGGATTCAACTGATCATCGTATAAATTTGATAAATTTTGACATTGAAAATGTACGAAAATATCAAACTATACACCAATATATTCTAAATAACCAAGTCAAGGATGTTTTAATGGATGAAAACGATGAATTTGAAAATATATCAAGTGACAATCAAAAGTTGACAAATTTGAAAAATTGGACTATTTTCAATACTAATGAGTTGATCAATATACCAAATAATCCAAACTTGCAAACTCTTGATTTATTCATCGAATCTACAATTGAGCAAGAAGCAGAGACTCAAATGATAAGTTTTAAAACTTTACAAACCCTACATTTGAATACCACAATATCAACAAAAATATTCAAAAAATTCAAGATCGACTGTCCTAATCTTGAAAAATTATCCTTGGTTTTTTCACATTCTTTCCATGATAAAAATCCATTAAAATTGAGTCATTTAAATATAAATTTTGATAAATTGTATCACCTTGAACTAAAATTAAATTGTTTGCATCCTGATTGTAAGTGCATAAATACATTTTATCAAGATTTATCAAATGATCCTTCAATTTTCACAAATTTGAAAACATTGAATATAATAAATCTAAATTCCAAAAACTTATCAAATAATCTCTACCAGTATCAGAATCTAATAAATCTTCAAATCCCAAACTTATTCATGAAATTCAAAAATATTAAAAATTTGTATATCAACATCAATCAATATTCAAGAATTAATATAGACTTCAAAAAATTTAAAAATTCTTGTACGATTTTAAATAATTTAACACTGGTCACTGTGGTTGATTATTTTAACTGGTTAAGTCCAAGCTACAGAAATCAAATTAATACATGTGTTTGTCAAGAATGTAAAGAATCAAGAATTCTATTTAATCAATTATCAATTTATGACGCATCGAATAATTATAAACACGACTTTAAAAACTTTAAACTTGAGCAAAGTACAAGAAAAGAAGAGATAATATTGAATAAGAATAATTTAAAACTCATTTCATTTTTAATTACTTTGTTCAGGAACCAGTTCCGCGATGAAATAATATATCCAACTTTTGCATCAAAATATGTATTGTCTGAGAAATTTGAAAGATTGAAAACTTTATTCGAGCACAATTTTGTAAACTTGAAAACTATCAATGAAGGTGTCATAATTAATGTAGGTGGAATTAATATAAAAACTTAATATATTATTTTCACGAAAGAAACTAAAATTGAGTCAATCATTAAAGATATTAACCTTTATCCCAAAATAGTATCATAGGTGCCAAAGCTTTATATTTCATGAATAATATAGTTCAAAGTAACAAAAAATTTGGCTGCAAAAAATATCACGTGAGCTTTTGAATACGAGAAAAACTCTAATCTTACTTTTGTCTATACAATCCGGACCTTAAATAATAGCTCTCACTTGATCATTGTAAGCTCTATTTTTGGCGACATGATACTTGAAATTATATGCTATTCTTTAGTATCAATGATAAAATAGTTGTAAAGAACTAAATCTAGCGAAATTTAGATTGTATTAGCAAAAATCAAAGAGCCTACATAAAACATTTTAGCAGTAGTATCGAACAATTTTTGAGATTTTTAAAGTATAAAGTACAAAAGATTTGAGCTTATATGAATTCAAATTACTCAGCACGGAATAAATTACATCTTTTTATTCCTTCACAATTTCTAAGTTAAATTTGTACCCAACAAAATTAATTATGCTGTTTAAATAAATAATTAATGCTCACGGGGTTTGAAACTTAGGTTTAAATTTTAAACAAGATTGATTTATTAATGATATATAAAGGACAATCAGAAATTAACTTTTCAAAATTTCAAATCATACTCGGGTAGCGTAAAACCGGAATCATTTGGAAGCTTCAGTAGAAAAAAAATACATAGACTAAAGCAAACCCAAGTATCATGTCAGTCAAAATCACATCCAAAGACCAAGCAAATCAATTGATACAACAATATGATTATTTTTTATTTGATTGTGATGGTGTGTTATGGTTAGGAGATCATTTGTTACCTTCAATTCCACAAACTTTGAGTTACCTAAAACAAAATGATAAAAAGATTATATTTGTCACCAACAATTCAACCAAATCAAGACAGGATTATTTGAAAAAATTTGAAAAATTCGGTATAAAAGACATTCAAGTAGAGGAGATTTTTGGTTCAGCATATGCTACCGCAGTTTATGTTGAAAAAATTTTGAAATTACCAAAAGATAAAAAAGTATGGGTTTTAGGAGAAGAAGGGATTGAACAAGAGTTGCAACAATTGGGATATAAAACAGTTGGAGGTACTCAATCTGAATTCATCAAAAAAGGAGTTGAGTTTGATCCAATGGATACTTTATTAGATGATTTAGATGAGGAAGTTGGATGTGTTGTTTGTGGATTATGTTTTAATTTGAATTATTTGAAATTGTCTGTAACAATGCAATATTTGTTGAAAGATAATAAAAGCATTCCATTTATTGCAACAAATATTGATTCTACATTTCCATCCAAGGGAAAATTATTGATTGGTGCTGGGTCAATAATTGATACTGTGAGTTATGCTAGTGGTAGAGAACCAGATGCTATATGTGGAAAACCAAATCAATCCATGATGAATTCTATAAAAGCTGATAACAAGGATCTTGAAAAGAATCCTAAAAAGGGGTTGATGATTGGTGATAGATTGAATACAGATATGAAGTTTGGTAGAGATGCAAATTTGGATACAATGTTGGTGTTAACCGGAATTGAAACAGAATCAAATATAGAACAATTGGATATCAAAGAGCAACCAACATACTATATTGATAAATTAGGTGATTTATATGAATTTAATCATTGATTGAACCTACAAAATTTAAATAGACATGTATAGACTTCAAATGTAGATGGATAGATTTCAAACATTTCTTAAAAAGGCAAGTGATGTTAATAATATCTATAATAATATCATCATTTAATTAAATCTCGATGACGTCACAAGCATGTATTATCAATTACCACAGTCAAACAACATGAATTAAAATAAAATGAAACATTATTATTGTTAAATAAATCTGTTATATTTGAGCGTAAATTGAGAAAAAGAAGAAACACAAATCTTTTTTTACCTTATTTCATAAATTGTAAAATGTTGGTATATATGAATAATGCTCTAATTTTCTAATGATGTCATAGGGTTGGACCTAAAAATCGTTTTTTTCGAAAAACTTTGATCTAGCCCTACATTTGCGGCTCCTTTGAATTCCCCGAATAACTCATATTTTTCATACTTTGCATTTCTACACGACAATATCTTATTTTAGTAGTACAAATAAGCTACACTTTACACATAATAGATTGCAGTAGTTGAGATATTCTGAAATTGTGTTGATTCTATAAATTATTATAAATGTTTGAAATTTCAGATAAAGTTTATCATGGATGATACGGTGGCGTATGTAATTTTAACACATGTGAGACAGCTTTTCTCCCATTTCTAATCTTTTCCAACCATATTTCCATGCTTTGTGACACCAAATAGATGGAAATGTGAAATTTAAGCACGAGCCATATAGAAAAACCAAAAGCAAGAATTTATTGATCATTAATGTTCTATTATGTGTTCTTTAGTACTTTTGAACCTTATTCAAAACTCAAAGAATTAGAGTTTGGCAAAAGTGAAATAATCTTGACTCATTGACGGATTTTTAGTTGACGGTGAAATACAAAAATATTATGGTGTCATCTGTGCGAATAAAATCAATCAGACCCCTTCCAAAAAAAAGTACTAATTTGATATCATATAAATATTGTTACAACTTACAATACTTGAAGGTACTCCTCGGTAGTGATGTTGGTTAAATTTCGTGTCTAGAAAAAAATTACGACCTCGATTTTAGATATCAATAATATTTTATAATTCATTATGTAATGACTTTTGAATTTTATAATATTTTATATTATATTTTAAATTATTACTTTTTTTTTTTTTAATTGTTTAAAATTTTTATTCACCTAATTCACCATTCATCATTTTTTCACATTTTATACTCAAACACACTACACTCAAACACACACTTTTTGATTCACTCTCAACCAATCCACAACCCTTCGCTTCCTTCACTCAATTGACTCATTCTATTATATACACCATTTCCCATCACCATACAAACCACTCAATTTTGTACCCTTTCTTTTGTCTTCTAACAATTCACCTCCCCATATTTTGCACTCAATTTTATTCATACCATGTCAGATTCTAAAATTAAATCACTCCAGGATTCAGGACTTGTTGATTGGTCTGTGTTCTCTGAAATCATTCAAATGGATGAAGACGAAGAAGGGTTTTCAAAACAATTGGTCGAAACCTTTGTCAGTCAAGTTGAAGATGAATTCAAGAAGACCAAATTATATTTGATTGAATCAGATTTGGATAATTTATCCAAAACAGGTCATTTCTTAAAAGGTTCAGCTGCTGCGTTAGGTTTAACTTCAATTAGTACTCAATGTGAACGGATACAAAATTATGGTCATAAAATAAATTTCGATAACTTTAATATTAAAAATATAGATTTACAGAAGATTAAAGACGAAAATATAGAGAACATTAGACAAGACCCAGAGCAAGAAAAGGATAGCTCAAAATCGACAGAAACAAAAAATGACAAGAATTCCGAGAAAGAAATTCAGTTACCTGATAAAACACAGGATGAGTATTGGATTCTATTAATCAAAGATGCTTTATCGAAAGCGAAGGCTGGATTTATAACTACAAAAAAGGCTTTAGATGATTATTTTGATGAAGAGTTTTAAAATATACATTGATGATTCATACTTCCAATTCTTGTTTTCTTTTAGCTAAACAAAATTGCATTTTCTCAACTTTGTAAGGTATAATTCTTCTTAACCAATGCGGTATATAAATCAATTTCCCAATAATATTGTGCTTACCATTTGGATTAATGATAGAATTACACTCTATTATCTCCCAATTCTCATCCAGTGTTGAATCTGGATATATTATTTGTGGTGTGCTATATAATTGTGAGTTGTCAATGAAATAATCACAAACATTTATATCTACAATTTTATCACTCTCGAATAAATTTTTATTGTTCATGCCCTTTGGGATATTTGTAGTTGATTTAATAATGTTTTTATCTTCTTTGAAATCGCCTGGCAATAAACCATCGAAGCCGGACTCAACAAATTGTAATCTGAGATTATCGGGTAAAAAGAAAGAATTTGGATAATGATACCATTCTTTACCCATACAAACTATCCCATTATCTTGATTTATATGTAAATTACTTAATTCTCGAAATGTCAACATTGGAGCTTGATAATTTTCAATAACATTATGTATTCTCAAGGTTGATAATAAAATTAATCCAATCACAAATGTTGATACTATGCCATAATAAAATCTCCTAAATAAATTTTTAATTATCTTGAAAATTTTATCAATCACAATTGAGCTAGATAATGTGATCAAACCATATACCGGGTACAAAAATCTTTCCTCTTTATGCGGTTGACTCCCAAAAATTATAAACCATATGATTAATTGACTTGATATTAATATATTAAATATTTTAAAATTAGTTATGAATGGATTAACAATCAAACCCAATATTGATAGTGGAAATATAATGTTGAAGTTTATCAATAAATTTAAAATGTAATAATCAAAAGGCTCAACTCCAAATATTTCTGGTCCTTCACCTTCTCCACCAAACACATTATACAACACAATATTAATAGGTATAAATACAAATTTTTGTAAAAATATAGAATCAATTATCACTATAGGTAAGACAACAATGATCAAACTAAACAAAATTTTAAATAATATCTTAAAATTGATTGATTTCCTTATTATTTCAATCATTATGTAAAATCCAACTGGTAATCCCAAAACTAATGCAAATGGCCATCCTAAGATCCCACCAATAAAATACCAAAATATTCCAATTAATAAATTCTTTGTTTGATCTTGTTTAAACAGTGATAATATATACGCATTAGCTAAGATCGTGGTTTGCATAGCTAATGAACTTGGTAATAAAGCAACACTTGAATGCAAAACTCCAGGAATAATACTATTTATAAATAGAAACCAACTGGCAACACTTGAATCAATTTTGTTCAATTTTGAAAACAATTTCATTTCAACGTAGATCGTGAATCCGAGTAATCCAACAATTCGTATAATATAAAACGTTTGTAAGTGATTAAATTCAAACATTTGGCTCAATTTACCAATAACGTAGTATGGCATTAAATATGAATATGATCTAATTGAATAATTTGGAGAATATTCCCAAGTTTGTTTACCAAACCCACGTAACAATAAGTTCAAAGGTTCCCAATAATTGAAAGTCTCGTCACAATCAGATATAAACATGTATAACCCGGAGTATAATCTATATAGTATATTGATGACTATCACACCATATTGAATTGGTTTCAATTTCATATTAACATAATAATACTAATTTAGAGTTTTTTCATTCTCTTTGCCTTGACACATTTTTTTCTACGTGTCAAACTACAACTACCTAAATCAAACCAAATGCTCTAGCTATAATCAACAACAAACTCAGTTTTTGGGCAGCTTGGTTCATAATTTAGTAACTTAGTCATGTATTCAAGGCAATTAATATCAAATTTAGAATGGTCAAAGTGTATTTGGTAGCGTCAAATTTTTGCAATCTGACTAGGGTATCAATGACTTGCTTGAATCTATTCAATCAAGATTTGAACATTGAATCTATAATAGACAGTAAAACATTTACTTCTTCAAATTAGTATTTTGTTTATTGCGATAATTTATTTTTCAAATTTACAGATGCAGTTAGTTGATGAAGAAATAATTTCAATTTCAATTTAGAGATGACATCTGGATTTTGCTTTAAAGTTTATTCAATTTCAATAGTCTTTGAGAGAATTTGGAACTTTTTAGGTAGATTGAAAAAAAATCCTCGAAACAGTGACTTAGTTCTTGTAAATGTATTGTTCATTTAGGTTGCAAAACTAATAAAAGTACAAAATTAGATTGATTTCCGTTGAATTGTAGTTTCATTAATAAACATCTTAAATGACATATATTTCTTAATTTTCTCAATTGAGGGCATGAGGTCCTATATATATACTTTTATTTAATAAGTTAAATTACTTTTAGCATATAATTTCAATAAGCCGATGTTGGTTTTGCTTAAGCTAGTACTGCTTTTAGTCTATTACGTCAATAAACCGGTATTGCTTTTACTTCATTCGATAAGCCAAGGTTGCTTTTGCTTCTTTTAATGAACTTTAATTGTTTGTCTAGTTCTTACATTAACTTTTCTTGTCAAGATACCTCCTTAATGTAAGTTACTTAGACCACATATTTCTGTTAATTTCTTAAATTGAGTTTTGCTTAATCCCTTGATAAAAATGTCTGATAGCATAAAGTTGGTAGAATCATGCTTCAACTTTATCGTCCCTTCCATAATCTTTACTCCAATTAAAAGATAATTTATATCGATTTCAACTCCTTTTGTATTGGTATAGCATAATTCATAGCTCTGTGTTTTCGTTAAGTACCGTAAGCAGTGTTTAGCAGCTCTTAAATGTTTGAATCCTGGTTTTTGAGAGTTTCTTGATAGTATACCAACAATATATGCTATATCAATTCTGCATACATTACTGGTAAATAGTACCAACTGTTGATCCGTATTCAGTAGCATCACAATAATTTGAATAGAGTCAGTAAAACACGACAAATGGCAAGATGCTATGTGTCAGGAAATGATGGCTCATGAACAGAATTCTACGTGGACTTTAGTTGATTTTCCGACAGACAGAGTATGTATGGGTTCAAAGTGGGTGTTTACTAAAAAACATGGCCGCTATGAAGCAAAGCTTGTAGCCCAGGGCTACACACAAAAGGAAGGAGTTGATTACTCAGAAACATTTTCTTCAGTCATTAAGTCTGAATCAATTATCTTAATGCCATCACTCTCAGCAATAACTGGAAAGTTAATACATCAGATGGATGTTACAACAACATTTCTAAATGGAAGTATTAATGAAGATATTTGTAACATACACCTGATGTATTAATTTTTCAGTTATTCAGACCTAATGACTGGAGAGAATGTTTCTGAGTAATCAACTCCTTCCTTTTGTAGATAGCCCTGGGCTACAAGTCTTGCTTCATAGCGGCCATCATCTTTTCTAGTGAGCGGCCACACCTATACAGACTCTGTCCGCCGGAAGATCAACTAAAGTCCATGTAGAATTCTGTTCATGAGCCATCATTTCCTGACCCATAGCATCTTGCCATTTGTCGTGTTTTACTGACTCTTTTGCCTCCTTGTATGTGGCTGGAACCTTGGCAGCATTTGGTATAGTAACAACATAGACGCCACCACTATTGTACTCATTATTTGTTCCATCATTTTCATCATTATGAGTTATGTTCCTTATTAGTACGTTGGATCTTTTATTTGAATTCATAGTTGTCGTAGCCTCACATAAATGATCTAATGGTGAAAATTGACTAATAACATATAGTTTATCTGCCCCCTCCTCACTCAGATATGATGATGAACAAACATTGTTTGTAAAAAGGTTGAATCATATCTATGTCCAAATCAGCCGCCTCAGATGTAAACAATTCCACTTACAAATCTTGAGATGATGAATATGAGTCAATTGATGTGGTATTATCAAACATGAATTCATTTGCTAGCATTCTGTTTTTTTATCTTAGAAGCTCTTGAAGTTCAATTATTTGTGTAGAAGATATTCTCGCTCAGTATGAAATTGTTGCAAAATTTTAGTGGACAAAATTTGTAGCCAAAGTTTCCAAAGCTTTATCCGCGTAATTAGACCTTTAGAGTTTAATTCAAAAGAGATTACCACAATCATTAAATACAAATAGATATTAGTTCATTGAGTGTATCCTCCTCGATTTGTTTGTAGATCAAAAAATATTTATCTCCAAGAATTTAGTTTGGTTATTTTAAGCACAATTTTCTTTTGTACTTATCTTAGATTTTATATTACGACTACTGGGCTTATATCAAGATACCATAAAGAAAGAAAAAATTGTGTTTCGTACTTTTACATATTTGTTTTAGTTTTTGCTTTTATTTGTTAGAGTCTGATTGCTTTACGCGCTTTCCAAGCTAAAATCGTAGCTTTCTATGTACAACTCAAGAAACTCCACATCAAAGCGGGTAACGTAACTAAAGGATCGCTTGCAGTAGATATGCTTCATTATAACTAAAATTTGAAATTGTTTGCTTGCAACATGATTTTTTTTTCAAATATCGTGAATTAAATTTTATTGATATATTCACATATTTAAATTAAATTTAACAACTTAACTAATTTTACTGATTGTATCATGCAAGAACAATTGTTGTCAAAATTTATACTCTGGTAACGCACTGCTATTATTATATGCAAAGTGTTTCTTTCCGGAATTTTAAATAGAACTGAATAAACATTTATAAAATATAATATTACTTTATACAAAGTTATTCTATGCATTGGTTTTCGCCTTATTAAAGCTTAAAGTAGTTTGAATAAATCGATCTTATCGATTAGTATTTAATCAGATTCACTAGGTGGAGTGCCGGCTGTATATCTTGGAAATCTGAATTTACTTTCATCATTATACAATTTTTCTTCAAATTTACTTCTTGTTTCAGGTGACATTGATTCTTTAACTAAATCTTGTCTATTTTTTTCAGCAAAATATCTTCTTACTATATTTCTATCTTCTTCAGCTATTAATAAAGGTTGCAAATGAAATCTGGCCCAGTTTCTTTCTCTAGTTAATTCTCTCTGCTCATTATTCAGCTGATATACTTTATAAAATCCAAAAGACATTATCCCAACAATTCCCCAAAAATATATTGAAGGGCGAAATCCCCTGGTTGGTAAGTTTCTTTTCCATTGAACTGGTTCATACCCTCCAATAGGTGGTAAATCCTGCATTTTGATAATTGATATTTATGCTTACAATAATTTTTTTTTTCGATTTCTATTGGATTAAGAACGGAGAAAAAAAAATTGAAATATACACTACAATATATATTAACACTAGTTTATTTGATATCAAAAATTGGTTTTAATTTTTTAATCAATAACCAATCATCTCTAGAGACAGTGTCTCTGAATGCTGGGTCTTTCAAAGTATCAATTGATCTTCTTGTAACTAATGAATATAAATTATCAGTTTCATCAACATGACGTCCCCAAATTGGTTGAGCACTCGAAGGATTTTCCAATCTCATTGCAACCCCAGCTGAAGTTTGACCTTTTTTAACTATGTCTGTTGGCTTATGATTGACTTCTAAAGATGTTACTTTACCTAATATCAAAATGTTTGGTTGACCAGTTGTTGGATCTTTACGCACAGCACAAATTGGTGTACCAATACGCACAGCACCTTCAACAACGTCAACACCAATAATCATTGGGTTTCTCTTATTGATGATTTGGATAGTTTTCAAAACACATGGCAAAACAGCATATTCCATGAATTCTTTTCTTCTTGCTTCTAATAATTTAGTTTGGTAAGCTGTAAAAGCATCGAATAAATGATAAATAATTTCTGCATTAAATATTTTAATGTTTTGTTCATCAGCATACTGTTGAGCTTCTTTATCCACCTTAACATCGAAACATAACATCACAGCTAATTCAGGTGCTTTTTCCAACATTGTAGAAGCTTTCATAACATCTCTTTTATAAACTGGTCCTAAACCAATTGACATGACAGGAATTTTCATGTCTTTTAAGAAATCTAATAAAGCTTCTAAAGAACCTAATGTACTTGCTTGAACGACAACACCTTTTCCTGAAGTATCAACAGAATCCAATAAACCAGTTAAATCATCCATAACTTCATCCATCAATTCATCTTCATCATCATCTTCTCCAACAACTAATAATCTTGAACCAGCAACTGCTTTTTCTAAATCGTTAGCTGCTATCTTAACACCTAAAGCTGCTTTAGCCGATTTATGATGCATGTATTCGGATTTAATTCTTAATTCTCTAGATGGTGGTGGCGTCAATAATGCTCTTACATTGGTTGCAATAGGACCATTTAACCCACATAAAACAATTCTATCACCTTCTCTAAGATAACCATTACTCAAAATAACGTCAATAGTATAACCAAACCCTTCAACCACTTTAACTTCTAAAATTGTTGCTTCAATTTCTGATAAATACATCAATTGTTTTGACATTCTCTTTTGAGTTAATTCTAATAATAACCATAATAAATCAGGTACACCTTCTCCTGTAACTGCGGATGTTGGAACTATAGAAACGTATTTAGACATATTTTTGTTTTGAAAGTACAATTCTGAATTTAAACCTTGTTCTGATAATGCCAATTTGATTTGATCATACCTATTTTGAAATTCTTGTTGAACAGATTTGGTTTGTTGATTGAATGAATCCCTGAATGAATTATTTGGGATAGTTTTCCAATCGTATAATCTATCTATTTTATTCAAAGCAACAATAAAAGGAGCTTTTCTGTCTCTTAATAACCTTATGGATTCCAAAGTTTGTTGCTCTAAACCATGCATAATATCAATGACTAAGATAGCAATATTACATAAAGATGAACCTCTTGATCTCAAATTTGAGAATGACTCGTGACCTGGGGTATCAATAATCAACAACCCTGGTACGTCAAAAGTTTGTTTTTCATATTTTGCCATAACTTCTGTTTTTTGTTTAATAGCATCAACGGGAAAGTAAGTAGCACCGATTTGTTGAGTAATACCACCAGCTTCTCCACCTTGAACATTGGTCTGACGAATTTTATCTAACAATTTAGTTTTACCAGTATCAACATGACCCAAGATACAACAAATAGGAGAACGCAATTCTTTTTCATTAGGGGTATCTGCTTTTTTACTTTGTTTTGATTTTTCTTCTTGAATTTTTCTTTCTTCTTCAACTTTGGCTAAAGCTTGCTGTTGAGCTAGAGCTTCTAATTGTTTCTGTTTTTCGATTTCTTCTGTATCTACAACTTCTGGTTTTTGTTCCTCTTCCTCTTCCTCTTCCTCTTCCTTCTCTTCTGCTGACTCTGTTTGCTCTGGTTTATCCTCCGTATCCCAACTTTCTCCCACTTCTTCTTCATCATCATCATCTAATGCCATTTTTTCCCAATCATCTATTAACGCTTCGTCTTCGTCATCTTCTTCCTTCTTTTGTACTGTGGCTTGTGGTTTTTGAGTGAAAGTTTTTGGTTTAGTTGACTTTTTCTTAGAGTATACAATTTTTTTTGGTTTTGGTTCTGAATCATCTTTACTTAACCCAGCCACTGTTACATTACCTTGTAACAACTGTTGCCTACGTCTTTCTTGTAATTTTTTTTCTTCCTTTTGTTTTTTGGTTAATAATTTACCTTCAGCTTTCAATTGTTCTTTCTTTGCCCTCTCACGTTCTTTTTTAGCAGCTCTTTGCTCTTCCTTTTTAGCCTCTTCTTCAGCAGCGATTCTTTCCTCCTCTAATCTTTTATTTTCTTCTTCTTCTTCCAACCTTTTTTGTTCTTCTTCAAGTTGTTTCTTCAATTCCAATTGTTTTTTCAATGCAGCTAAACCTGCTGGAGCTTTTTTGCCCTTCTTTACTGGTTTTTTAACTTCTTCTTTTGGTTCCTCCGGCTCTGGTGTAGCCGATGCAGATACGGCAGCAGCTTGAGCATTTTGTTTATTTGCTTCTTTTATAAGTTCCTTCTTACTATTCTGTTGTTCCTTCTTTTTCTGAGCTGCCTCTTTCTTCTTTTGCTTCTCAGCTTCTTTCTTCAATTTCTCCTTTTCTTTTTTTGACAATATCTTTGCACCGCCGGTATTTGATTTCGCATCTTCTTCTTTCTGTGCTTTCTTTTGTTTATTTTGACGTATTGAACTTAAAAAATCATTTGATGTTTCTTCATCATCTTGATCCCCTTCCTCTGGTTTTGTTTCTATTATCGATTCAGATTCAATTGATGCTCCTAGTTCTTGTGGTTGATCTTGGTCTAATTCCTCATCATCCCATATATCACCTCCTGCTTGACCTTTCTTTGATTTTTTACCCATAATAACTTTGACTAATTTTCAAAATAATGTTTTAATTTAAATTTTTTTTTTCTTCGATCTCTTCTTAGCAATAGATTACGTATTGAAGTTATGATGTTTTCTGAAAAATTTATAAAACACTTCACACGACATAGAGACATCATTACAACTTACATTCTAGCTTGTTAGTAAAAATTTTAATTCATCATGACTACCGTTGAGAAGATCAAAGCTATCGAAGATGAGATGGCAAAGACCCAGAAGAACAAAGCTACATCTTTTCATTTGGGTCAATTAAAAGCTAAAATAGCTAAATTAAAAAGAGAGTTACTAAGTGATGGATCTTCGAGTGGAGGAGGAGCAGGGATTGGATTCGATGTCGCAAGAACCGGGGTAGCGACAGTTGGGTTTGTTGGATTTCCATCCGTTGGTAAATCTACTTTATTGTCTAAATTGACTGGTACTCATTCTGAAGCTGCCGCATATGAATTCACAACTTTAACTACAGTTCCAGGAACTATTAAATATAAAGGTGCAAAGATTCAAATGTTGGATTTGCCAGGGATTATTGAAGGTGCCAAGGATGGTAAAGGTAGAGGTAAGCAAGTTATTGCAGTTGCAAGATCAGTCAATTTATTATTCTTAGTACTAGATGTTAATAAACCTTTACAGCATAAAAGAATCATTGAATTTGAATTAGAAGGGATGGGTATAAGGATAAACAAGACTGCGCCAAATATTGTTATAACAAAGAAGGATAAAGGGGGTATAAATGTCACAAATACAGTTCCATTAACTCATTTAGATAATGATGAGATTAGAGCCGTTATGTCAGAATATAAAATCAATAGTGCAAACATTGCATTCAGATGTGATGCAACGGTTGACGATTTGATAGACGCAATAGAATACAAGGCAAGAAAATATATTCCAGCTATTTATGTATTAAATAAAATTGATTCATTTTCGATTGAAGAATTAAATTTATTATCAAAAATACCTGATGCGATACCTATTTCTTCAGGAAATGGATGGAATTTGGATGATTTATTAGATATGATGTGGTCCAAATTGAAATTGGTCAGAGTTTATACAAAACCAAAAGGGAAATTACCAGATTTTAATGAACCAGTTGTTTTAAGAAATGATAGATGTACAGTTGAAGATTTTTGTAATTCGATACATAAATCTTTGGTTGAAGATTTTAGAAACGCTTTGGTCTATGGGACATCAGTCAAACATCAGCCTCAAATAGTTGGGCTTTCACATGAATTACAAGATGAAGATGTCATAACAATATTGAAGAAATAATGTTATATATACACACATAAAATTTTTCTGTTTAGGCTTTAATTTTCTTTTTTTTTTTTTTTTTAAATTTTTTTCAGATTCTAATTACATCAAACTATTTTATTTACTACCTATCCAGTGTTGAAGAGAGACTCCATTGTTCTAGAACTTGAAAGAGTTAGTATTCAATTATAGCTTATCAAATCTGACTTTTTAACCACACACATCAATAATCATGAGCGTTTTACCTCAGGATGCGCATGAAGCATTAACACAATTATTAGACAATTTATCTTCTTCAGATAATTCGACAAGATCAGAAGCTGAGAAGCTATTGGATCAGAAGTGGTCAACCAAACCTAATGTTGAATTGTTACTTGTATTCCTAGCAGAACAAGCTGCTCAAGGTGACAACGATACAATTAGACAATTTGCATCCGTTTTATTCAGACGTATTGCGATTAAATCACCCAAAGAAATATCAAGTGTTACTGATAGAACCATTGGAGTTATTAGTGAACCTGTCAAACAACAAATTAGAAACATATTGTTGACTGGTTTCACATCTCATCAATCAAATTTAGTAAGACATAAATTATCAGACGCAATATCAGAAGTTTCGAAAGAAGATGCATCACCTTCTGGTAGCTGGAATGAATTGATTCCCGCTTTGTTTGAAGCTACAAAAGCACAGGATCCAAGTTTTAGAGAATCTGCTTTTAGAGTTTTTTCATCATCACCAGAATTGATAGATAAATCTTATATTAATGATATACTACCAATTTATAATTCAGGTTTTGATGATTCTAATGATGATGTACGTATTGCTGCTTGTACAGCTTTTGTTGCATTTTTCAGAGAGTTACCAAAGAATCATTGGCAAACTTTATCACCTTTATTACCAAACTTATTGAATTCATTGCCAAGATTTTTACAAAATGGTCAGGATCAAGCTTTAGCATCTGTTTTAGAAGCATTGATAGATTTAGTTGAATTGGCACCTAAAATGTTTAAAGACATGTTTCCAACAATCATTGAATTCTGTTCAGCTGTTTCAAAAAATAAAGATTTGGAATCTAGTACTCGAATGGCAGCATTGGAATTGTTAACGACTTTTGCTGAAGTATCACCAGCGATGTGTAAGTCAACAGGTTCCTATACAAAAGAAATTGTATTGATTACTTTATCAATGTTGACTGAAGTTTGTATTGATGATGATGACGCAGCAGATTGGAATAATAAGGATGATAGTGAAGATGAAGATGATGAACCTGAATTTGATGCAGCAAGACAAGCATTGGATAGAGTTGCTTTAAGATTAACCGGCCAAGCTTTAGCAGCACCATTATTTCAATACTTACCTAGTATGGTTCAATCTACAAATTGGAGAGAGCGTCAAGCGGCCTTGATGGCATTATCATCAGCAGCTGAAGGATGTTCAGATGTTTTAATGAATGAGATTTCAAAGATTTTAGACATGATTTTACCTTTATTAACTGATGAACATCCAAGAGTTCAATACGCATGTTGTAATGCATTGGGTCAATTATCAACAGATTTCGCAGACTTGATTCAAAAAACTTCTGGGGATAGGATCTTACCTGCATTAATCTCAAAATTAACTAATAAATCAGTTCCAAGAGTACAAGCTCATGCAGCTGCAGCTTTAGTAAATTTTTGTGAAGCAGCAACCAAAGATCAATTACAACCTTACTTGGATGATTTGTTGAATAATTTGTTAGTTCTTTTACAATCACAGAAGAAATACGTTCAAGAACAAGTTTTAACTACTATTGCAATCATAGCAGATGCAGCTAAGAAGACATTTATAAAATATTATGATACTTTGATGCCATTGTTAACAAATGTATTGAAAACAGATATGGGCGATGAAAATAGACTTTTAAAAGCAAAATGTATAGAATGTTCAACATTGATTGCGTTAGCAGTTGGTAAAGAGAAATTTGCACCTCATGCTCAAGATTTAATTCAATTGTTTGGCCATATTCAAGAAACCGCTGTACAAGATGAAGATCCAGTTAAACAATATTTGGAACAAGCTTGGGGAAGAATTTGTAGAGTTTTAGGATCTGATTTCTTACCATACTTGCCATCAGTTCTACCACCATTGATGAAAACGGCAAAAGCTACCCAAGATGTATCATTATTGGAAGAAGAAGAAGCGGAAGAATACAATTCAAATGAAGAGTGGGATGTTATTAATTTAGCAGGTAAATGGATTGCAGTACACACAGCAGCTTTAGATGATAAAGTTTCAGCAATGGATTTATTAAGAACTTATGCTGTACATTTAAAAGGGGATTTTTTCCCATGGGTCAAAGAAATTGTTGAAGAAATTGCAATTCCAGGTTTAGATTTTTATTTACACGATGGTGTTCGAGGCTCTGCTGCTTTGACATTGGCTGCGTTGTTGAAATGTACCATAACTGCAACCGGTAATAATTCACAAGAAACTTTAATGCTTTGGTCAAAGATTTGTAACAAGATTACTCAAGTTTTGAGTCAAGAACCGGTACCTGAATTATTAGTTGCTTATTATGCTTCATTGATAGAATCCATCACTTCATTAGCACCAAGTTCAGTTTCATCACCACAATTACAAGAATTAGCAAAAGCAATGAACGCTAATATGGTTGAAATTTACGAAAGAATAAAAACAAGAGATAATGAAGATGACGAGTACACTGAAGATGTCGAGGAAGACGAAGAAGAGTATACCGATGAAGAATTGTTAGATGAGATAAATAAAGTGATTTCAGTCATTTTCAAGAACGTCAAAGCCACCTTTTTAGAAAACATTCAGTTGTTGATACCAACCATATCATTATTTCTTGCTGAAGAAAACACCGTTGTTAAATTATGCGGATTGTGTATTGTTTGTGATATCATAGAACATGGTGGGCCAAATTCAATCATATATAAAGATATGTTTGTTAATGTTATAGCCTCGTCTTTAACATCATCTCATGCCGGGGTACGTCAAGCATGTTCATACGCCGTGGGTGTGGCTGCCCAATACGGAGGGGACAACTATGGAGAATTATGTTTAGCATGTTTAGAACCAATGTTTAAAATGGCTTTAGTGCCAGACGCAAGAGCAGATGAAAATATCCATGCAACCGAGAATTCAGTATCAGCAATTGCAAAAATCTGTCATAGATTCTCATCATCAATACCTAATTTGAATGCAATAATAGATCAATGGATTACTTTATTACCAGTAGTACAAGATGAAAGCGCCGCTCCGTTTGCATATATATTCATAAGTGAATTGATTGATAATAATCATCCATCAGTTAGTAAAAACATTCCAAAAATTGTTGAATCTGTTATTCAAGCTTTAGCTCATGCTTCGATAGCTGGTGCTACCGCTGACAGAGTAGTACATTCAACAAGACAATTATTGAGCTCTATACCACATCAAGAAGCTGTTGCTTTGCTACAAAAGAATTCATCTGATATCGATATAGTTCAAAAATACTTTTCATAAATACACAGGCATATATATAGTAAACTTTTTAACTTCGCAACCCAGAGATCAAAAAAAAAAAAAACTATACACAAAACTTACATTTCTTGATCTACTATAGTTTATGTTCTCCATGAATAGTAGCATCGTGAGCAATGAACATGGATCCACATCTAGCTCTCGCGTTAAGCGACGCTCGTTGAATACCATTGAATCAAGCGTGACTAGGTTGTTGGTATCCACAAAGCACTTGTTGGAAAGTTTAACTCAATGGGCAAGACAAGAAGCTGATGACAAGTTTGTCAGTGATGCCTATGTTAAATTGGGCAATGACTTCAGAGCTGCAACCAAGGCATTCACAAATAATAATATTGATGTCTCGGACATTGGCAACGTTCCACAAGCTTTGAGAATCATCTTAGAAGCTGCATTAAGTGAAGCACCATCTCAGGAGAACCTTGATAGATTTTTACCAAATATCAGAAATATCATCGTAACTTTGCTACAGACTTTGAAAGCAAAACAAGCAAAAGCAAAGCTAATTTCTCAAGAGAAGGAGCAACAACAAGAATTAGAAGATGGTGGGATCAAGAACCAGATACCCAAAATTGAAATACAACCAAATGGAGAATCATTAAGAACGTTCGATAAACGCGAGATAGCTCAAGGAGTTAAAAGCGATGCACTATCACAATTACAAAAAACTGATGCATTGCAACGTCGTGCCTCAAAGAGGTTTAGTGCTTATCAATATTCTAAGCTAGTTAATAATAATCATCCTCAGATTAATTCTGATCCTACAAGTTTAAGAAATCCAATTCTTGAAGCCAAAAATATAGATAAAAATAATCAATCGAGAATACCTTCGTTGAGAGTGCCCAGTGAAACAGAAGAAGTAAATAATTTAGAGAAAACAATCTCCAATGATGATAGCTATATATTATTGAGAATTGGTGGGAAAACGAGAAAATCTCAAGTTTCATTTCCAGTCACTTTTGCATCACTAAGGTTGTTATTTGTTGAAAAATTTGCTTATTCCCCCGGACAAGGTAATTTTCCAGATATTTATATTCAAGATCCGAAAAGTGGAGTTTTATACGAATTAGAAGAGCATTGTTTGACAGATGTCAAGTCGGGAACTTTATTATGTTTGAATGAAGAAGAATCAAATTCTAAAGCTATCAATGATCTCGATCACAGAATGATTGAATTAACGAAAAAGATGGAAGAAATGAATAAATCAATTGTAAATGAAGTTAAAACTGTTATCTCATCAATTGAAATTCCAGCTCCAATAATAAATCAGTCTCAAGACTCGGCAAAAGTGATAAAATCAGAATCAACATCATCGTTAGATAAGAAAGAGTTAATCAAACTTGAAACAGAATTAAAAGCCATAAAGCAGTTACATAGTACATCAACTGAAAATTATAAAGATATAATAGCGAAGATTACCCAGCAATTGAAAATATTTCAAGAAACTGGTTTAGATGTATCTCAAGACTCGAATCGAGTTTATATGGAATCTTGTCATGTAAAATTATCTGATGAATCTGATTTGCTATTGACAAAAGTTGATGATTTACAAGACGTGATGGAAGAATTACGTAAAGATGTTGCACAAAGAGGAGTTAGAATTGGTGAGAAACATTTGAAAAGTATTATTAAAGATATCGATCAAGCTAAAACTTTATTAAACAATATGACTAGTTATATATCTTCAGAAAAATCAGTGTGGAAGAAAATATGGGAGGCTGAATTGGATAAAGTATGCGAAGAACAACAATTTTTCAATTTACAAGATGACTTAACCACCGACTTAATAGAAGATCTTAAAAAAATTGAAGAAACATTTCAATTGATTGAACAATGTTCGATTGAACAATTGAAAGGATCATCTTCGAAAAGAAATAAAATAGTTCAAAACTTATATATTCCAGAGCCCGGTGAAAGTATACACAATTTGAAAGACGCTGTTTTATTCGATATAGCAGGGTTGAAACCAAACCATGAGGGAAGGCTAGAAGCCATTGAAAAAGCAGAAAAGCAAAGAGAAAGAGAACGCGAGTTGACAAACAAAGATAAATTCCAAGAAGAGTTAGGTGAATTCGTGGATGATAATAGATTGAAAAAATCTGGTGGAATTGCGGAGTTAGAAAAATTGAGAATGCAAAAGGATAGTGAAAACATAAAAAATGGGTTTGGTAGAATTTAATATATATATTACCATTACATATTTATCATAGCCATTGATTTTGTACTTTGTGTGTTGAGAATCTTAATTTATAAATATTGAATACATTTGGAAACGGGTCATTTTTACTTAGCACCACTACTTTATTAGTAGTCAATTTCCCTTTAATTAAATTTGAATCAATCAAAGTGACAAACAAGTTCTCTATAAAATAATCATCCTTACCATTCATTGGAATCACCGTATAATCTAAAGTTGTTGGTTCACCTAATATTTTCCAAACGTTTTTAACATAATTTCTCATTATTAATATTTCAGCTTTGCCCAACAATAATAGTATATTTTTATCTTTAAAATATTGATTGTTTTGTTCAACTATTTCATTGAATTCTTGAAGATTTCCCGGTTTTATACAGGCTGCTAACAGCTGATACAAATTTAAAAGCTCCTCGCTTACTCCATTACTTCTTAAATAATTAAAATTTGGTATTTTCCCAATTATCAATCCCACTGGTATCAAGTACTCTAGTAATAATCTTTGATTTTTTAGGCTCGAGGTACGAAGTAAACACCATTCAAATTGTGTGTAACATTCAATTAGCTCATATTTAATCAAATAATATTTCCCCAAGTAGTATTTGTATTTCAATTGTTGCTGTAGTGGAAATTCTTTAAACTTCAAACTTGTATTGTTCATATTACTGAATATGTTTTGACATAGCAACGGGTTATCTATCTTGAAATAAATTAAACATAGATAGTTCCCCAAATATAGTATAATTGATTTCTTGTAATAATTAGAGTCATTGACTCTGATATTATTGAATATCTTCAATATCAAACTTGCTAAATAGTTTAAGCGATACTTACCACCACTTTCTTTGAAAAACATTATTAAATCTAATTTTCTAGCCCATGGTATAATTATATGTATGCTGTCTTTAATTACATTCGATAATAAGAACCCATATGTGTTATTATTGAATGCAATTGATAAATCATTTAGATAACTAGTATACAAATCGAAAGATTTCAACAACGACCACGGGTCAATTTCATTGCATAATTTTATAAAGCTATTAACAACTAGATTAAAAGCAGGCCAATCTTCATCAAACTGAGTTTCTATATTTTGAGGAAGATCTTTTACAGTATTATTGATTAATACAATATACTTATTAACCGATGGACTAATTGAAAGAAGATTTGTAAGTAGACCTACTTTCAACTTATCATCTTGTAAATTATGAACTTGATTGATTTCTTGTAAGAATTGCTGTATGCTATTACTCATTTACTAATTTCATTTATATAACTTTTTAAGCAGATTTAATTTTTTTATCAATTTTTCACTTACTAAATTTATAAAGATATGGCTTCCATAGCACCAAGACGAGCCCCAGCACCTCCGAATGTATTAACTAAAAGAGTTGACTCTTCAGGCTCTAGTTCATCAAGTACATCAGCCAGTTCATCATCAATAATTTTTTCAAAAAACAATAAAATTGTCATACGGTTGTTACCACCAGCATTGACTGATTCTGAATTTTTAAATCAAGTAGCTAATTACTATCCACATCATGCGTCCAAAATTATTCATTTTTACTATATTCAAGGTTCATATCCGTTGAAACCATTCGAATTACCCATTTATTCAAGAGCTTATTTAAATTTCAACAATTCAATCGATCTACAAGAGTTCGTCTCATTTGTTGAAAATAAACCTTTTCAAGACGAAAAGGATTCAATAATTCCCGTGGTTGAAAAAGCATTATTTCATAAAATGATCGATGTAAGGAATCTGTACCCTAAGAAAACAGATCAAGAAGTATCCAAAGACAAATTGGATGAAGACCCTATATATCAAAAATTCTTGAAATTTTTGAATAACGAAATTGAGGAATTTGATCTATCAAAAATTAATAATCTAGTCAAAGGTAAAAGAAAGACAAATATCAAAAAGAAAGATGAAAAGCAGAAGAAGAGAAAAGACGATTCCTGGAAGAATAGTAAAGCTAAAAAAGAAAAAAAAGTTTTTACCGAATCCAAAAGCAAAAAAGATGCAATAGACAGCTCTAAGGATGAAAAAGAAGTTAAAGAAAGTATCAAGCTGAATACATCCAAAAGTGTTAGAAATAAAAAACTTAAGGAAAAACAGAAAAAAGTTGCAAATCCAAATCAAGGTAATAAAGTAAAGTTAACACGAGTCGATGAACCTGAAGAAAGTGATAAGAGTAGACCCAGCTCTGCAGATAAACCAAAGGAAACTAGAACTCATTCAAAAATACCTCAATCAAAAAATCAATCTAAGAGGAGAGAAGATTTCAAAGACAATCATGATAAAAAGATTAATACAGACGTTCGATTGCAATTCAAACTGAAAATAAGTAAAGAACCTTTCAATGACATGAAAGAATGAACACTAAAATTAAATAGACTTTATTCACGAAAATGTTAATCAAATACCCCCTTATTGTTTTAAATACCCCCTAAAGTCCCGACACGTAAAATTCGCAACGCCAAATAAAATAAATAAAATTGAATACACAAAAATAGATTTAGTATTATTGTAAAAATTAGTAACCGATATTGTTAACTTCAAACAATTGTTGTGATTGAGATAGTTCATTATGGAAAAGGAGAATATCTTACTACCTTTTGCTTTTAACCAATCTTCATTCAATGAGAACAATGCTCTTGATACAACTCCTAGGGATAAGTTTGTCATTGACGAAAATGCAAGTTCTAGATATCATACTAGAAAAACTAGTCTACAATCACCAATCAAACCCAAATTGTCATTTATGCCAAGTTTGAAGAGGAAAATGGGTGAAAGTTTTAACGACAAAGATGATGTAAAGAAAATCGATTTTGGTGACGAAGAAGAAGAGAAACAAGACGAAGAAGAACGAGAAGAGGAGTTACACGAAGGATCTACAATGATTGATGAGTTTGAAGAAGAATCTGAATATAAGTTACCACCAAGTAGTCCACCATTAGATTCAAATAATCAATTCATACCGTTAGCTTCTGAATTTGAATTTAATACCAATACATCTTTCAATTATAAAACTCCAAAATCCCCAACTAGATTACAATCACATAGCATCAAGTCCTCACCTCAAAAATATTTAAGTTCAGAACCAGATTTTGGTATTGATAGATTCAATAGATTCAAAGAAAGCAGTTTCAATGACAAAACAAGATCATCTCAACCATCTTCAATCACATCAAGTATAAATGTCTTAGAAGACGAAAATTCAAAATTATTTAATTACAATCAAGCAAGGAATATAATAATAAATTCATTCGAAAATATTGAAACTGTAATAAATTTGGAGTCTATGAATTTACATGAATTACCCACCGAAATCAAAGATTTAAATAACTTGGTTGTTTTTTTTGAGTCTGATGAAGAATTTAAATATCAATTGTATTTAACGAATAACAAATTAAAAAGTTTACCCCCTGCATTGTTCAAGTTCTCAAAATTACAAGTTTTAGGTTTACGACAAAATGAACTAAAGTATATACCACCATTGATTTCTAATTTGAATAATTTGATTGATCTATCAATATCACTAAACAATTTGGAATTTTTACCTTATCAAATACTAGAGTTGAAGAATTTGAATAATTTTGTAGCCGGTCCAAATCCTTATGTTGTACAACCAGCACCAGCAGACACTATACAAATTGACAAAATTATCGGTGAGAACCGTCTAGTCTGTAGATCAAAGATAAAATATTTGTCATCATCAAGAAGCTATTTTACTTCCTTGAAAAGTTTGTGTTTAAATAAAATAGCAATTCATGATGTAACTTATCAAGAAACAAAGACTTGGAAGAAGCATACTCCAAAATTGTATCATAGTTTGATTGTGCAAGCTATAACGAAAGGTAAATTCAAAGATACATGCAATCAATGTGATATAATCGTTGTAGAACCGATGGGAGAAATTTTTGAATGGTGGGATATTCTTCAAAATAAAAACATACCCATTCGAAAACAGTTTTGCTGTGAAAAATGTATCAATTCGTATCTAACCAAAGAGAAAGAAAAGGTATTATAATTTCAATTATTTATATTAACATAATTTGCAGGAAACAAGCCTGTTGACCCATTGAGTTCACCTTTCCACCATTCTGATGCATTTTTATTGATTATTCTTATTATATCACCTTTCTTGAATTTTAATTCGGTCTCATTTTCACTGGTGAAATTATAAAGTGCTATGCATGTCTCCAATCTTTTAAAAAATGAAGATTCTTCAATTTGATTATGCACTGTGTCATACTTTAAACCCACAATTTTAATGAACTTATTAAAATCTTTAATATGTACATCATTGCTTTTCAATGTATTTGTGATATTATAACAGTAAACTAAGTGTACGAAATATATTTTTGCTTGAAAATACCCAATTGCCCGCTCTATAAATTGAAACAATATAGGTAATTCAAGCTTGAAAAATTTATTAATTTGATCATATTTTTCCTTATAGTCATCTAGTTTTCTTTGCAATGAGTAAAAATTATTGTTTTGTTTAATAGTCAACGGTTCATTGTGTTCTTTTTTCAATAGTAAAGCTTCGTATTCGTTATTGATGCAATCAAATTCCATTAAACTACTCAGCCTGTTCCCTATTTTGCGGAACACTTGTTTCAAAATTTTATTTAGCCTTTCAATTTGTTTACAGCTTGTCTCCCTGAGTTCTTTTAACTCATCAAGTACGGTTATTGACTTTAGACAATTTTTATATTTTGTACCTTTTGTCCATAAATTAAAAGCCTCTTCTAGCGTGTAATCATTAGATTTTTCGTGATTTGGTTGACTACTTTGCAAATTACTAGATATATCAATAACGTTCTGCAAACATTCGGATATCAAGATAGAAGACGAAATCACTTCTTCAGCCGAGGTGGACCATGACTTTATATTAGTTGATAAATTTTGAATATATGTATTATATGCCTTCAATTTTGCTTCGAGCATATCAAACTCTTCATCAACAGTATATGATCCATCACCTAACCTGACACGCTGTTTAATTAGTTTAGGTGTCCTTTTTAGTTTGTTCCAATTTAATTGTTCTTTTGATATATCTATTACTTTTAATTTTGTAGACATCATATCTGATAATTTATTAATATCTGACATTTAAGCGCTTATTGTCGAGCATAAAATTTTAATTTTTAGGTATTTTGCAACCAGCTAAATACAAAAAATCGTTCCATCAGATTAAAAGTTAACTTACAGTTTATATAAGCGACATAATTAATTCGGAATTCATTAATGTATTCAACTATAATACTAAATTATATAGTGCATATCTTTGTATCATTGGCTTCAAATAGCATCGCGTCGAAATTATAAAACACGGCTTGAATGCGTTAGAAAGAAGTATGGCAAAAACGACCTGAATCAATTATATCTCAGTTATAAATCACAATAGAAAATCCATTTTAATGTAATGGTATATTATCTGTTTAAAAGTCAATATAGATTATTCATGCTGATCTACTACAATGGTGAAATTCGGTTTACATGTAATACAATTCTAACATCAGATTAGTTGGCATTCGAGCAGAATTTTTTATAAGCGTGCTCTATTCATCGGCTTTATCGTCAAAGGAAGTAAAAATACATGTAGCTGTCATGTTGAACATACTCATATTTCATAGTGCCAGGAGCTAAAATCTTGAAAATACATTTCGGATCTAAAACAATCAAAGCTAAAGCAAGACTCACCTACTTTATTCTGATCAAGTCAAGCTTGATTAATATACTTGAACTTGTGTTAGAGAACTCCAATACTTATGCATTATAGTCAAATATGCAAAATTGTTTTGTAATTTAATTTGTTTCAGATCACCTAAAAGGGCAAAGACAATAATTAAACCCACATATAAATTTGAGAGTGATTTAGGGTCTAGCGTAGTGAGAACTGATATGTAGATTGACAGAACTGGATATCTTTTCGTGTTGTCATAGTTTAACATCAAACTTGCAACGTATCTTTAGCTGTTCTGGAGTCTACATTAGTAGAGTTCATCAAGATTCCTTTTGCGTTATCTAAGACAAATTATTTACCCAATTCATAACTGAAAGAAAACATCGTCAAAATACAATAATACAATTAAAGTATTATGTTTAATCACATTCTAGACTTGTTATCTGGAATTATAAATAGACCGATATCTTGTATAATACTTGTCACTGATAAATATTGCAAACTTTTTTTCCACTCATTATGCTAAACACACTATTATCTTTTCTTCCGACTAGAACAGATCCACACTTGAAGTTTACAAGATGTTTGTTTATTGCTTCCATAGGCAATCCATCTGAATTGAGATTTATCAAAACAAGACACAACACTGGCCATTTACTAATGGATCAATTGATCAACAACTACTGGAAAAGTCATTTGTATAAAAAAGGTGACTTGTACTATTCATCAAAATATCCTAATTTGATAATGTTCAAATCTGATAAAATTTATATGAATTTACAAGGTAAGCCAATATATTCAAAGTACAAGCATTATCATCAAAGTTCAAAATTGGTCATACTACATGATGAGATTGAATTAGATCTTGGAAAGTATCAAATACGAGGTGAAAAGACTAGTACGAGAGGTCACAAGGGGTTAAAATCAATTGATGAGCATTACAAAGGTAAATATAAAAAAATCAGTATTGGAGTAGGTAAGTCACCGTGTTTTGGGATTGCTGAATGGGTATTGATGAAATTTGACCAACAAGAGCTAGACATTTTACAGGAACAAGTGTTTCCAAAATGTGTTCAAGAATTGGAAACTTTGTTGGAAGATGATATTGAAAAACAACAACAGAGCATCAATAATATTAAAAATACAATTTGAGCGAAAAACGTGACATGATGCATCTTGTAGTTATCGAATGCGTGGTTGATAATCTGATTTGATACTGATGATGGTAAATTGATAGGTAAGCATACAAACACCGAAGGGAAAAAAAAGATAAAATAATATTGTATATAAATTTAGTTTTTTGCATACTAGAGTAATCTGTGATTATTACACTTTCCAATACAAGTCCTCCTCCTTCAACACCACGTATTCATCTATACTTATATAAATGGAGTTTGTAATTGATTTAGTAGCTGAAAAATCAATAGTGCGAGAAGCAATGAAAGGTATGTGTGGGTTATTATGTTTCCATTTCAGTAACTGACCGTTTTATCTAGGTATCATTTGGACTATCTTTTTCAATAGATTATTCGGACCTATTACACCCATCACTCAGGAATTCCTCAATATAAACTATCCAATGGCATCAAATTTACCAAACCTAGATTCACTAATTGATGAAAAGATATCAAAATTTTTAAAGTATAACGATAAGAATAAAAATACAATACCCAATCATAAAAATACAATCAATATACAATTTTTCAATAACATGGAAAAAACAAGCTCAAACAAACGAAAATCATCAAGCTGGTTTGGTATTAGGAATGATGATCATGAAGCTATTGAGAAACTAAAATGTTGGGAAAATTGGTATATAAACATAGAAATATTACCTGTGAATAATGAAAAGCAACAACAACAACAGCCAACAGGTGATCTAAAATTGTCACCAAACATTGAAGTTTCTATGAATAATTTTGAATCGAATCTATTCAAGATTTATGACATTGTTGACAAGCACAAGGATCATATACCTCCAATTACATCATTAGATAGCTCACCATTTCCGTACCATATAAATATAAATGAAGCGGAACAGAATAAATCTACAACTAACAAGGATTCGAATAATGATGACGAGAGTTGGGGAACATATATAAAGAAAATACTTGATTAATAAAACTGTATATATTATAAATTAGCTGAATATAGTCCTTCCTCCCCTCTAACTAAAATACATTCATCTTCGTGAATAACTTTATTGAACTCACCAATTTTTTCAGCCTCATCCAAGACCTCTTGATCATAACTCCCTGGTTGAAACCATAAGCCTTTAATGACATTATCGTAGCCCTTGACTTGAGAAATTTGTTTTAAAGTTTCAACTGTGATTGAAGGAGGAGTTAAAAAGGAGATACTCAAGCCATCAACTTTTGTAATGTCGTAATTTGATAAGTCACTCTTTGAACTGATAGCATTAATAATATCTGTAACATTTGATACAACTGATTTACCTAAAATTTCTGATTCTTTTGGATTGATTGGTATGACGGATAAATCATGTTGAATATACCAATTCAATATTTTGTAGCCAAACTTGCTAGGATTGTTACTTGCACCAGCAACAGCATACTGTCTATTTGGACCAAAAAAGGATTTGATTTTCAACTTGATAGACATCGTCAGAGTTGTAATAAGAAAGAAAAAAGTGTAAAGTGTGGGAAAATTGTTATCAGATCTTGTGAAGAAAACTATGGAGAAAAAATATGTACCCAATTAGGTAGCCATACATATATTTTTAGCTATCAAAAAACCGCTTAAAAAATTTTAACGAAGCTGCGATATTTCAATCATATCGTAGTATGGCCAAAGAAAGAAGAACCAAACCATGTTGTAATTGTAAGCGATCGAAAGTCAAATGTGTTTATGAAGAAACTTTACCATGTCAAAGATGTTTGAAGACTGGTCAGGCTCCTACTTGTCAGTTTGTACCAAAATTACCATCTTTGAAACTACCCGATTTAGATCAACCCAGACAACCAATCAATTCCGAGAATATATCATCATTCAATCAATCGAATTACAACTCAAGCAACTCAAATTTGCCAACAATACTGAGTTCTTATCGACTATTGCCGCTACAAACAGGACCTCCTCCACCCACACCTCCCACGAATAATAATGACATTGTATGGAAATCACTGGTTGAACAAACTTTAACCACTTTTGATAACAAAATTAATAGTTTAGTCGATTTATTAAAGATAAACCAGCAAATGTTAAACAATCAACAACAATTTCAACATCAGAATCATTTACTACTTAACCAACAAATGAACGACAATACACAATATTACAATTCTTCACTGAAATTACCATCAATACTGAATTTAACATCACCAACAGAAAACTATAAAAGACAATCCATGGATGAGCATAATATACCTAGAAAACAGCGCAAACTTGATCTACCAAAAGATTTCAGAGACGGGTATATCACTAAAGACGAGGCCAAAGATTTATTCAATTTTTTCAATCAAAATATATCTCAACAATTATTTGGATTTGAAATTTCAAAGCTATCAATTGATGAATTATGGACTACGTGTCCGATACTTGTATGTGCCATCTGTTTAATATCAAGCATACATCATCCTAATTTGAAAATCAAATCAGATCAATTACAAGTTTATCTTCGGGAATTATGCAATTCAATATTTTATGAAAACAAACCTAAGAATGCTAAAGAAAGTTTTAATGTCATTATTGCTTTAATTTTATGTAGTTTTTGGTTGAGTGATTCGCAAATGTTTACAGGATTAGCATTACAACTAGCAAAAGAATTTGGATTGGATCAGCCCCTGAATAATAAAGACAACGTAAAGTTATGGTATTTGCTATATGTATTGGATGGTCAACAAAGTCTAACATTCAATCGACAACCATTGGTCAACCATCAAGAATATTCTTTAAGAAACTCAAGGAAAATTTTGTTAGAAAATAAACAGCTACGAAATAATCATGAAGAAAAATTGATTGCAGAAAAGAAGCAGTTATCAGATGAAGAGATCGAAATATTCATTCAGCAACAAAAATTCACTGATATGAGACTAGTCTCTCAAG
Source organism: Insectozyma parachauliodis (assembly GCA_030565145.1). Lineage (NCBI taxonomy): Eukaryota > Fungi > Ascomycota > Pichiomycetes > Serinales > Debaryomycetaceae > Insectozyma > Insectozyma parachauliodis. The sequence continues at coordinate 116,899 of JAJMBB010000023.1, read as the reverse complement.
TTGAGTATAATCAAGCTTTGAATGAAGCTTTTAAAGGTGATGCGTGGGATTTGTTAGTACCTTCATCATTTGGAATTCCATCGAAATCTAATTTGGAGTTGGATAAATGGATGGTTTCATGGACTGTTTTATTGGCACCCGGTAATTATGGTGCTATATGGTCGACAAAATCAACTTTGATATATTACAATTTTGCTAAAATGCATATAAATTCAAACGCGGTTAGACATCTAACTATTGATCCAAATGATAATAACGTATTTCCAAAATGGGATGAATCATTAGAGAATGAAAATATAGATAGTACGGCCAACGACGAAAGTGACGATTCAAATTCTGATGACGATGATGATGAATTCATAACAAACAAAGAATTAGTAAAATCAGACAATTCAATGATTAATGCCAATATTGCACTAAATGCAGCACATACCGTTTTAAATCTTGTTATAAATGATAAAGATATTCTAGATAACTTGAAATACGTTCCTGTTCATATTCATATTATGTTGTATTATGCTGCATTATTGTTGATCAATCCGATTAAAATAAACCTAGATGAAAAAGATTATTTTTTGAAATTGCTTGACAATTTGAAGACAATAGATTCATTAAAAAAGAAAATTTATTTGAATTTACCAATAGATACGAAGTTTGGAAATAAGTTAATTAAAAGTTTAGAAGACATTCAAAGTGAAAAATTGTCAGAAATTAAAAAATTTGTGGAATTGATGAAAGATCAAGAATTAAAAGATGTATTTGAACCGAAATTGAATCAGTTGATTGAATCCAGTGAAAACATAGAGAAAGTATGTGACTATTCAGAAAAAAGCAGTAATTCTAGCAGAAGCACTACACCGTTACCTGAAAAAATTAGCGCGTGGCCTGGCTCACATCATGGTCATCCTTGAAAGACAAATTAGATTGTAAAAAAAATTTACATTTCTTGTAAATATACATCCTTTAGTAAATTTTTAACGCCAGATCTCTCCAGTGGATCCCATATAAATATTTTTTCCAAAAATCTTAAAAACTGAATATTGTCAGTTTCAACACTATTTATAACCCCCATTGTCATTGCCAAAGGTTTAGAATTTAATTTGAATTGTTTCTTTGTGTTGAGATGATTTTGATAATTGATATAATTGTTTAAAATGTTAATATTTAGCTTCCCATGTATGTCGAATATTTTATATAGTAGAGTCTTTTTAATTTGTTTGTCGTTAACATTCTCAACATTTTTTTTAAACTCGTTGATCAATTTGGATCTCATTTTCAAAACTGTTGATGACTTTGGGGCTCCAAATATTTCCAAAATCAAACCAACTTGTTCCAACTCATTCTTTCCTGGAAATAATGGCTGACCCATAAATAATTCAACTAATACGCAACCAACTGACCATATATCTATCTTTTCGTTATAATTTGCACCTAGAATAATTTCTGGGGCTCTATAAAATCTCGATTGAATATATGTAAAAAGTTTATCATTCTCAAAGCATGAGGAACCAAAATCTATTAATTTCACATTTAATTCGTTGGTTAAAGGGTTCAGTGGTAATTTGAGCATTATATTCTCTGGTTTGATATCACAGTGAATGATTTTACTTTCATGTAAATAATCCAAACCACAAAGTATTTGATTTGTAAATTTTTTAATTAAAGACGCGGATAAGCCTTGGAATTGACATACCTCCATCAATGTGTACAAGTTAATTGATAATAACTCCGTCACTATGCACATATGACTTCTAAAGTTAAAATGATCATAGAACTTAACAATATTATCATTTTCTGTTTCGTTTAAGGCTTTTAATATTTTTATTTCGTTTAGCGACTGAATTGACCAATTCAAATTATTTTTAATTATTTTCATAGCAACAATTTTGTTATTTTCATACTTACAATCTTTTGCTAATATTACATTTCCAAAAGACCCAGTGCCTAGTAATTGTAATACTTCATACCTATAATTGATATGATCCTTTGGTATAATATAATAATTGCCTTGACTATCATCAAAACCAAAATTTTCACTGTAGTTTTTTATATCAACGAATCTTTGATTAGGTACTTGATTAGTAGGAATGTAATATATTTTATCTTTTCTTAATATCTCTCCTCTTTCATATATATTTAATGAGCTGACTGAAATATCGTTACGATCAATGGGTTTATTGGTTTCGCTATTTGCAAGATCTGTCTCACAAAACAATTTGTCATCTTTCTCATGTAAGATCTTATATAGCTCAAAAATAGATTCAATCTTATTTGTATTATGTCTGGCAGTCGGCACATTTCTTCGTTTTTCATTACTTGAATTAGTTTTTGGGTATAGCCTATTGAAAACATTGGTATCAGGCAAAGGCTGAGTTATATTTCGTTTTTGTTTCGATGGAGTTGATGTTGCTGGTCTAGTATGAGTACTACTTATTGATCTTGAGAATTTTGAGGATGAAAATGTCGAAGTAAAATTGGTTATATCTACGGGTTCTTTTATTGAATTGTTATTTGAAACCGTTCTTCTTCGTGATGGCAATTGTCTGGAATACTCTAGTCTTTTTTTTGCAGCTGATGTCAAAGGTTTTGGAATTGTTGAGCCGTTGTTGAACGGATTTATCTGTTTTTTCTGCATTGACGATGTGGTTTCTTTCATAAATGAGAACTGGTAATGCTTTTTCAGCTCACACTGTTCTGACATAGGGTCGCTTATATTTCTTGATCTTTGAGTATGATTATTTTTGATTGTACTGAGAGCTTTTGGTTGATTAAAACTGAAATTTCTAAGTGGAGTCTGTGGCGAAATATTTAGGTTTTCATCATTTATTTCATTTGACTTTGATAATAGTGGATGCAAGTGTTGCGGGTATGTTTTCTTTCGTCTTGTTGGTGATTTATTAATATTTATTTGTGAAAGCTTATCTTCAACCAACGACATTTTATCATTCATTGAATAAAATAGTGGAAATTTAATCTGAGAATCTACGATATAAACATCAAAAACTTTGGGGTATATATCAAATGAATTTTGGGCTTATTTGAAACTGAGTAGAAATTTGGAATTGTTATTGTTTAACTAAATCAAGAGTTTGGAACGTGTATGCAGGACTACCATTAATTTTTTTACTTTTAGATTTTGTTGCCAAATGTATTAAATTCTACCTCAAGTCTTTATTGCATCACGACACGGTTGAGAACTTGAATAATTATGAGCTCTAATGTTACTGATCCTGGGTTGTATGACACAAGAGATATTCTATTATTGGCACAATTGTTACATATAAATCATATAAAAACGTACCATGACTTGGAGTCATCTGATTCGGAAAAGATCCTTACAATCTTAGATCAGTTTAAGAACCACAAGTCGATAAAGTTAGAAAACAAAGTTATCAAAGTTAATACTCACAACCAGTTGAAAGAGCTTTACAAAAATTTGTTAGCTAAATTTAAAGTATCAAATACAGAGGCATTGGCCAATCTCATTTATTTCACCAGGATTGAGGAATTGGAACATGAGATTGAAAAGTATAAGCAAGATTTCAAAACTGTCTTGAATGAAGAGTGATTATACAACAAGTGTCGTGGCTTGAGATTCTGCGACACTGGTCCAATTATGTGTGTTTGGATGTACGTAGCCAAGGATAAAAAAATCCATTATCAATACAACACTGTCCATTTTCTCAATAACGTGAATTGCGGAGCAGAATGTCAATTCAAAATGCAAAACTCAATGATAACTCGATGGCAGAATTATTGTTTAAGATATATAAGTCTAATAGATCCTTACTATTAAACACCTCATATATTATATTGATAACAGCTGCATTTTCTAACGCCGCTGGTACAAGAGGTAATACATCTTCAAAAATAGAGAAGAATGAAACTAAACATCCAAAACTATCCAAAGCATCGTTTGAAAGATTGCTCAAATCTATAGTACCAAAATTTTATGATAAATCAGTATTGATTTTAATATCCCATATGATTTTATTAATAATCAGAGCTTTCATTACTATAAAGGTAGCAACTCTAGACGGGCAATTAGTTGGAGCCTTGGTTTCAAAAAGATTGAAAGTTTTTGGTAAATACCTTTTTTACTGGATGCTAATTGGTATACCAGCCTCATTAAATAATTCTTTGATCACCTGGACAAGACGTAATTTAGGTAATACAATCAGAGAAAATTTAAATAATTCTATAATGAAAGATTACTTACCGGATAACTTGGATACCAATTATTATTCATTGATTCATTTAAGTAATAATAAGATTAAAGACCCAAATCAGAGAATAACTACTGATGTTTCTAGGTTAAGTACCGCGTTGGCTAGTTTACCAGGTCAATTATTGAAACCAACATTAGATTTGGTTTTATGTGCTAGACAATTGAGTAAGAGTGGGGTCGGTAACGGTGAAGGTACTTTAGCATTAGGTTTATTAGCCCATTTTTCAACAATGATCATTAGATTTTTCTCACCTCCTTTTGCTAAATTGGCAGCTGAAAGAGCTAACTTGGAGGGTCAATTAAGATCAGCACATTCTAAAATAGTTGCAAATAGTGAAGAGATTGCATTTTTAAGAGGTCATGATAGGGAATTAAATTATATCGACTATTGTTATTACACCTTGGAGAGATTCCTCAAAGGAGAATATTCGAAAAAGGCTATACATGAAATTGCACAAACATTCATTGTTAAATATTTTTGGGGGGCTGCTGGTTTGGTATTATGTTCAGCACCAATATTTCTCAACAAATATTTGGGTGACGAAGGTGATGATAAAAATTCAGCTGGGAATTTCATTACAAATAGAAGGTTGTTATTAAGTGCGTCTGATTCATTGGATAGATTGATATATTCAAGAAGACATCTATTACAAATAGTTGGACATGCTACTAGAGTTTCTGATTTTCAGGACACTTTAGCTGAAGTGAGTCGTAATAAAAAATCGATAACATCCAATGTTAAATTTAATGACGAAGAAATAACTTTTGATCATGTACGATTGTTAACACCAGCAGATGTTACCTTGATCGAATCTTTGAATTTTTCAATCAAGTCGGGTGATCATTTATTAATTGCTGGTCCTAATGGATCAGGTAAATCCTCATTATTCAGGATGTTGGGAGGATTATGGCCAGTCAAAGAAGGAGTTATAACCATACCCAATTCAACAAATATGTTTTATTTACCACAAAGAGCGTATCTAGTTCAAGGAACTTTGAGAGAACAACTTTTATATCCACATTCATTGAAACAACAAAAGAAATCAGATGAAGAATTGAAAGAAATCTTGACAACTTTAAAATTAGATCACTACAAGGATATGTTGGATGATTCGAAAAATTGGGATGAAGAATTATCAGTTGGTGCTCAACAAAGATTAGCCATGGCCAGATTATATTATCATCAACCAAAATTTGCAGTTTTGGATGAATGTACATCGGCAGTGTCACCAGATATGGAGCAATTCATGTATGAGCATGCACAGCAGTTGGGTATAACTCTTTTGTCAGTAGCTCATAGATCTGCATTATGGCATTTCCATAAATATTTATTAAAATTTGATGGTAAAGGAAACTATTTTTTTGGTTTGTTGGATGCTGATAAGAGATTAAAATTAGAGGATGAAAGAATTGAATTAGAAAAAACTTTAAGAGATGTACCTAACCTCAAAGAGAGATTAGCAGAATTAAAGAAAGTTTCTAAATTACAACATGATAAATATCGTCATTAATACGTGCAAATATATAATGTTTATGTGACAGATTTAGTCAAATTGGTATCTATATATCTCCCATCTTGTAATAACCCTGTTAAAATTTTCGGTAAGATCTCAACTTGTAGTGGCTCGAAAGGGAAATTTTCACCATCTATCGAAATATAATGATTTTTAGGATCTATTTTCGGTACTAATCTATAACTTGTAATTTTAGCATGTAATACCTTATCATCATCAACATGAGAACCACTATTAACAGATAACAATATCGCTGATTGATCGATTTTTGACGTGTTGGTATCGATTATTATCATATCCATGAAGCCATCATTAGGTAACGCAGCTGGGAAAAATTGGGTGTCAGATGACACATAAGGCATATTACCAACGTAAAATATGTTTAGTTTTGATGTGATCTCATTTGGTAATTTCGTCCAATCATTAGGAACAGGATCATTTAAATCTGGTCCATCTATTTGCAAATCTGACCTCAAAACTGTATGTAGTTCATTATTTTGCTTTAATATTTTTAAGTGTTTCTCAACGTGAGATTTAATCTCTGATTTATTCTGCGTTTTGTACTTTACAAAAACTTCACACGGATAATTGGCACCGGTCAATACTTTATGTGCTACTCCCAAGTCAAATCTAATTGGTCCTAACCATCTCAAATTCTCAGTACCAATATCAGAATCCGCTATAATTCCATAACATTGACTTAAAAAAGATAATTTAACAACTTTCTTACTGCCGCTTCCTTGTGTCACGGCCATCAAATCTAGCTTGGACTTTTTAGATTTCAACATTTGCCAAGTCGCGACACTAGCATTATTTGACCCATGAGTACTTAAGCTTAATGCGTTTCCTGATCCGCAGGGTAACTGCGTTATAGCTATTTTATTAAATGCTTCCAATCCATTATCTGGTTTTTGATAAAATCCATTCATTACTTCATGTGGTATACCATCTCCTGAGCAACACACTATTATATCATACTTCGACGCGTCTAATTCCTTAGCTATATCGGTTGCATGACCGGAATATTTTGTTTCACAGAACTTTATATTAACATTTGCTGCTTTTAGCACGGGTAAGATCTCTTTCTCATATATAGATACGGCTTTTCCTTGACCTCCGTGTGGGTTAATCAAGATTAAAATAGATGGATTCATTAAATCATTTGGATATGCTTTTTGTAAAATGTATTCTTTCGCCGACAAATCTGAACTCAATGGATTGTAATTGATAATTTCTACTTTGGTTTTATAAATTTTCAAGTTGTCCTTCAAATTATCAGTTGGTTTAACAAACGTGATTTCAATCTCATTGTCGTTATCTGATTCATCATCAATCAAGTTAGCTGATAATATGTTTTTATATGGGATCAAGTTTGTAATTTCATTCTCAGACCACAGGGGTAAACAGTATAGGTAAGGTTTTCTGGTTGATTCTATTTCTGAGTTTAATGCAGCTAATGATTGTTCTGAAATAACAATTCCGTTTTCTTCTAAAGTGATTTGTATCAAATCCTTTTGATGGTAAATTAGTCTTTCCTCGGATAAGTTTAGTTTATGCAATGTCATACAAGTTTTTGCGGAATCAAGATTTTATAGTTTTTGATTAAGAAAAAGTTTATTTTTCAATACTCGATCTTCTATGACATGAAAGAAAAAATAATTTTTCTTATCTTTGCCTAATGCCATTTGTTATTGAACTTTGCTTAAGCACAATTAATTGCAACAAAATCGTGAAGATACTACTCAAATTGAAATCTAATCATTAATTCACTAATAATTTGATGTAGAGGTGGCTAGAAATTTTACCGTAGAACTTCTTTGTTAGATTCTTTATCATCACTTGCTGATATTCCGTAGTCACAGCGTCAATCGTGATATAATCATAATCGTAATTTACAAGACGTTGGCGGTTGATTATGATTGATATAATTGTTTTATGATTTTGACTGGTGAAGTATGTAAGTGGACAATTTTTATTTTGAGATTATACTTGGCTGCAAATGTTATGCAAAACAATCTGCCTAATACTTCCATCAACGATATCGATTAAGGTATGGCCTTATAACAAAGAAATTTCTACCGCACCATATTCAAACCTAATTCCTGTGATTGCAACAACTTTTGATGAATTGAATGCTGAAGATTTGTTAGAAAATGAGTGCATATGGATCGACTCAACATACTCAGCGATATTCAGAGATAGAATAATTAACCCAGGCTCTAATTCTGTTTTTGAAACATCCTACAAGGACATATCCATCACAGCTACTGAAAAAACAACAAACTTGGGGAAATGTGTAACCAATTTCTCCAGGAATCGAGCTACTTACAAACAAACATGGACAATAGAGTTAGATTTTGGCGTCAATGCCAGGGTTGATTTCGGTAATTTCATCGCCGGGTTTGGACCCAGCTTACAAACTCAATTTGTAACAGGGAAAGGAGTAAGTGGAGCTTTTTCTTGTGATGTGCTCTCTGGTGAAACTCTACAGTTTGTAATCATGTATCAAGTGTATGAAGTTTGGGGTTTAAAACAACGAGAAATAAAACCAAAAAGAAAGGGTTTAAAATTTTTGAAATGGAATTATCTATCAAAGTTTGATCAGGTTAATAGAAATTCTATCCAAATTGCGTGCATAACAGATCGTAATTTATTGACATGCGATTAATTCAAGAGAGGCAAATTGTACTGATAGTGTGGATTATTACATACTAACTATCTTGTTCGTCTTTTAAGTCGTCACCTTTCAATGTGAATGGCTCAGGTACAGGAGCTTCGGTAACATTCAACTGTTTTACAGTTTTGATAAATTCTACTTTTTCATCTGGTTTAGTGTCATGCAAAACTATTATACTCGAACTTCCACGATATTTTCTAACTGGAACAAATCTATCATCTTTGATAAATGAAACATAATTAGATTGTAATGGCAATACTCTAGATAGATTTTCAATTTTGTATGGAGTTTTGGTATAACGAACTATTACTGGAGCATCAGATTTTTCTTCTGTTTTCTCTTCCTTCTTATCCTTTTTCTTTGAATCTTTGGTTTCCACTTTGGTCTTTTCCTTAACTTCATCGATATCCATTTTATCATCCTCATTAACTTTGTCAACTTGCTTCTTCTTAGCTCTTGTTTTGGCCTTTGCAGTTGTGGATAAAACGGCAGTTGCCAATTTATCTGGCTGCTTTTCCTTTGCTTCCTCTACTTTCAATGGATACTGGAAAAATTCTGGATTTGAATGGCAATTGATTTCAAATTTTGGTATTTTTAAATCTGAACCCCTTACACCAATGATGGAAGTAGGTGCAAAAGATAAAGACAAGAAATGTGCCAATGGGAACCAGTACCATGATTGAGCAAATATTGTCAAACCAACAATAGCTTTAATATTCAAAGTACTAGTTTGATAATTCTCTAAATTTATAGTTACATTTCTACCACCAGCATCTATTATACCTTGAGCCAATGTAGCTCCAAATTTAGCCAACGCGTCTTCGTGCTTATTCTTGATTGAATCTGCGTACTGCTTGGTGAATTCTTTAACTTTTGGATAAACAAATTCATTTTGTTGTATTAAAATCATCGATGACGCCATTAAAGCACCTTGTCTAACAAAATCAACCGAATCTTTTGTCAATGGCTCCAACACGTCAATAGCTGGTGTGTATGCTCTACCTGCACAAGAAATACCCAAGGCTAATGCCGTACCATATCTAACATGTGGGTTATGAGATTGTGATAATAATTTAACAATTTGAGGTGTGGCAGTATAATCACGAATTAATAAAAATCCTAATCCTAAAACCGATGCTCTTCTAACATCGTCACTAGGGTCCGAAACTGCAAAATGTAATAGTTTCTTAATTGCACTATTGTTTGCGGTTCCTGCATAAGCCAATGCAATGGTAAATGCACCACCATATCTCAATATAGAAGATTCTTGTGACATTAATTTGTCAATAAATTGATCAGCTTTTTCTTCTTGACCATAATTTAATAAGGCAATACCAATGGCTAAAGAACGAATAATATTTTCATGTTGTGTTTCCAAAGCATAGGTGAACATATCATTGATTGCTGATTCATTACCAGAACCCAACATTACTAAACCCATGGCTAAAGCAGCTGCTTGTGAAGATATTGCGGAATCGGAATACAATACAACTTTTAAAGATTCATATAATTCTTCACTTCTGGAACCCATTCCAGCTACACCAGCACCCAAAGCAGCTCCATGTAATTGAACATCAATATCGTTGGAGCCGGCTGCATTACCATTTTCATCGAGGAAATTTTTCAAAGTTCCAATAACTTCTCTTCCATGACCAGCAAAAATCAATCCTAAAGCAAACAAAGAACCTCCTTTAGTATGTGGTGCACCTGAAGATCCTGGTAAATAAGGTTTCAAAATATTTCTACCTTGTGATAAATTTCCCTTATGAATTACACCCAAAGCTGCAGTTGCTGAAAACTTTGACCAATTAGTAGCTCTACCTAACCATTCTAAATTTTTTCTGAAAAATGAATCATCGGTGGTACCCGCATGCATAAATCCATTAGCAAATGTAACGGCAGAATGGAATATTGAACTTCTACCATCTAATAAATTTTTCGTTTTATTCAAAATTGTTATATCAGTATTATTATTTTTGAAAAGAAATGTATTATCCAAATCGCAAGTTGGAACACCTGATAAAATTTCCAAAATTTTTTTGGTTGTAGGGTTTGGGTCCTCATTTTTGATTTCTTCATTTATTTGATTAATTACATTTTCCAATAAATCTTGTGATGCTGCGTTAACCAAATCAAAAGCTGCTTGATATGCTATCAAATCTTCTTTTTGAATAATCAATTCTTGGAATAGTTTTGTTGCTAGTTGAGAATCATTTAATTGTACGATAATTTTGATAATTGTGAAAAAATCTTGATGCTTTTTCAATGTTAATAATAACGATATTAATGAATTTAAAACTTTTACTCTGAGTTGAGTGTTATTTATTGTTGAGTTTGAGCAAATTAAAACATAATTTATCAAAGTTAAAGCTGATTCTTCATTCACACTAATTTGATTTTTCAAAATTGATTCAACTAAATCCAATCTATAACTTTCTAATGCTATTCCCAATGCCAATTTGATTTCGCCCGCTTTTAAACATTTTTGTAACATTTTTTCAAAAATAGTAGTTAATCTTGAATCTATTTTGATTGATGGGTCATTAAATTGTTTTTGAGATAGATTATTGTACAAGTTAATACATTGACTGACTATGGTCTCTATATATTGAGATTTTTCACTCAAATCGAATTCTTCTTCTGCGTATAAACTATATTTGACTGAAGAATCGAAATCTCCCAAATTATAATAAACTTTAGATATAACTAATGCTGCCAATGATCGTTTATCAAAATTGGAATCTTCGTACAATTCTTCTAAATCTGAGATATTGTTGGCAATCTCGGCCCATAATTGATCAACAACTTCATTTAAAGATGACAATGCATAAGACTTTAAACTTATATCATCTTCGCCTAGCAAAGCTAGATACGGAGCTGCTGAAACTAATGCCATTTTTCAATAATTGATTTGAATTTAGTCAGCAATTTCTTTTAAATCGGTGTTTTGATATTTGACTTGAAGTTCAGAAAAAGTATCGTTGCCACCAATTGTCAAATGTGAGAAGACAAAATAATTACTGCATGCAGTATTAGCGCTACCTATTGATTTCAACCATTAGATCTATCACACAGAACCTGTCAAAAGCTTAAAATATCAATAAATCATTTAATATACTTTGGTTATTTAGATTATTTATTAAAGTTCAATATACACGTAAATATCTTGTCTATTTAATATAATAAACGAGTTGCAATTTTGTATGGAGTTTGTTCTAACTGTTCGTATAATGATTTGATATCGCTAATATCAACGTCACTGATATCAGCCATCAAATAAGCAATATCACCCTGAGAATCAGAAAATTGTTTTTCAATGTTATGGTTGGATAAAATGTTGTTGACGGTTTTCAAAACCCCTGGTACATTTTGATGGATATATAAGACTCTGACAACGTTTTGTTGGTCTAAATCTAATGGTCTTAATTGGACTTCTGGGAAGTTGACAGATCCTTGTGATGTACCTTCATTTATATATTTAGTCAAAGCATTAGCGACTTCAATACCAATGGCAGATTGAGCTTCTTCAGTTGAACCACCGATATGTGGAGTCAATATAACGTTTCTTAATGAACATAACTGGCTTGCCCATTCGTTCAAGTTGTCGGCAAACAAGTCTTCCCCATTCTTTGCTGGCTCGTGTGGGTATACATCCAATGCAGCACCGGCGATTTTTCCTGTTTTCATTGCTTGTATTAAAGCTGGGATGTCAACAACGGTACCTCTTGAAGCATTGATAACATAAGAGCCATCTTTCATAGCAGCAAATTGAGGAGCACTCAATAAGTTTTTAGTATCTTGAGTAGCTGGAATATGTAAAGTAACAAAATCAGCATTTTTCAATAATTCATCTAAGCTTTCAACTTGTTTTGAATTACCTAAAGCCATTATTGTTATTATATCATAGTATATAACATTCATACCCATGGATTCGGCTAAAACACTCAACTGTGAACCAATATGTCCATATCCTACAATACCTAAAGTTTTACCTCTAATTTCCCAACACTTTGCTGAAACTTTGTTCCAGGTACCAGTGTGCATTTCAATTGATCTATCACCCAATTGCCTTGCTAAGGTGATTATCTCGGCTATGACTAATTCTGCTACTGATCTTGAATTTGAGAAAGGTGAATTGAAAACACAAATACCTGATTTAGCAGCAAAATTTAAATCAACTTGATTTGTACCGATACAGAAACATCCAATGACAACTAAATTCTTAGCGCTTCTTAAAATCTTTTCTGTTAATTTGGTTTTAGATCTAATACCAATAGCATGGACGTCTTTGATTTTTTCTATCAATTCATCTTCTGGTAAAGAGCTTTTGTAAAATTCAACTTGATACCCTTGATTTTTGAAAATATTTATAGCAGTTTGGTTGACATTTTCCAATAACAATACTTTAATATCCTCTGTACTAAACGGTTTCAAAGCTTTGGTTGGTTTTGAAAAAGAAGGATGCTGAGTTAAAAAAGATTGGGTAGGGGATGTTGAGACAGCATTTGGAGAACCAGATAAATTCAAAGCTTTTTGAAAAGTATTAGCAATCTGTTGAGGTGAAGACATCTTGTAGAAATATTAATCAAATGATTTATACACAATCTTATGTAGTTGTATGATTGGATTGCAAATTGAAATTTTTTTTCAATCTTGTATATATAGATAAAATATTCTACATGAGTAATAGCGCCGAAAGTGATCAGTTCCGAGCACAAAAATAGAGCATGTCACGTGTTCTTATAGAATTTTCAAGAAATGTTAAAAATTTTCATTTGTGAGTAATATGAAATTGACAAGGTAAGTTTGATGGTCCGAAGTTAATATACGTTAATGTTTCAATGGGCAATTTGGAGCTGAAGTCTAAGAGAATACAATTGTTGATAACCGTTGAGATGATTCTGATTAGATAAAGATGAAGATATATTTGACTCTGTCAATTTTGACTTCTGTGAAAAAAATTATAGTCACAGTCACAAATATTTGTGACAATGTTTTTTGACAATGTCATGTTCAATAGCAATTTTTTTCTGTGACTTTAATTTTGCAACATTTTAATGATTGATATCTTATTTAATTTGGAGCCAAATTCACTGGATCAAACATCGAGGTTGATGTTTTGAAAATCCAATATGATTGTTGATACCTATTTAACTTGACGAGCTTTTGGATATGAAGGTGGTATTTCACCCTATTCAGGCACATTAAGTGATCTAAAATAAATCTATTGAATTACTCGCGTGTCATAGTCAAATCACATGAAGGTTCTGAAAGTGTCTTAAATTATTCACAGTCTAGCAGTATTGAGTGTTAATTCTCATGAAACTGAGTTCAACAATTATCCAACTTCATAAAAAACCGTACAAGGCCAAAATCTCAAACAATCAAACAATGACAAAACCTCCATTAAGCTTTTGCGGTCTTTGTACTAGAAATTAGGTTTAACTTTTGTTGATAAATTAGAATTAGACGATTAGAGGTATAATTCTAGAAAATGCTACCATAATTGAAAACCCACAGAATAAACACTACCTAGAGACACCAAGCGTGATGACTTTTGGAAACATAAAACATTGCTTTCTTTTCTAAAGGATCGATTCGGAGATGTCAGATCGAAGATGCTAATCTCTTGATTGAAATTAAGGGGTAATGGGGGACCAAATAGATTCCTAAGTGAAAAATAAAGCGAGAATGCTTAGTTCGGAACACCAAAATATAAACAAACGATACCATCTCAGACACGAGAAATTACAGATTCTACTACCTCCGCAAAATTAGATATTCCATTATAACAAATAAATTCACACACTAACCTAACAAACTTCAGTGGTGCAAAAAATTACAATTTATTTCTCACAATCCATTAGCATATTTGATGTCAGTCAACAATTCAAAACTCTTGAATAGTGATGACAGCTTCTCAAATCATAGTGGTGAATTTCTTGATGATTCCATAGATACAACTCCGTACAATATCTTAACACCAAGTAATCTAAGTGGTATATCGACCCCATTGGAATCTTCAATCAATAACATCAGTAATATCAAAGTTCTATGCCGATTTCGTCCTGAAAACACCAAAGAACAAGCCAAGGGAAAGTCAATAATACAATTTCCAAATTTTCAAACGGTGACAATCAATGGCAAAGATTACACCAATCATTATACATTTGATAGAGTGTTTAGTCCATCATCTACTCAATCAGATATATATGAATTTTCAATTGCCGAAACTGTTGATGATTTATTAGGTGGTTATAACGGCACTGTGTTAGCTTATGGTCAAACTGGTTCTGGTAAAACTTACACTATGTTAGGTAAGGAGTTTAATAATACTGAGCTGGGTATTATTCCAAGAATTTCGAATGAGATTTTTGAAAGAATTGGCTCGATGGAATCGAATGAAATTGAATATACTGTTTCCGTATCATTCATGGAGATTTATACTGAGCAGATTAAAGATTTGATAGATACCACAACGGAATTGGATAAGTTTTCAATAAGTGAAGATAAAGCAAATGGTATATATGTCAAAGGATTAGCTTGTAAGACAATTAGTTGTGAATTGGAATTGATAGATATATTAAGTAACGGTTTGAAAAATCGATCTATATCGTCAACTGACATGAATGAAGAATCTTCAAGATCGCATACAATTTTTCAAATAAAATTGTTACAGAAACATGTCGAGACTGAAGTTATCAAAAGATCAAATCTATTCTTGGTTGATTTGGCAGGTTCTGAAAAAATCGACAAAACAGGGGCTCAAGGTCAAACATTGCAGGAAGCTAAAAAAATCAATAGCTCATTATCGGCTTTAGGTAATGTGATTAATGCATTGACTGATGGGAAATCAACGCACATACCATATCGAGATTCTAAATTGACTAGAATCTTACAAGAGTCCTTAGGTGGGAACTCAAGAACTTCATTAATTATAAATTGTTCTCCATCGTCATTACACGAGTTGGAAACTTTGTCTACTTTGAGATTTGGTACCAGAGCTAAGTTCATCAAGAATAGTGCTAGAATCAATTCTGAAGTAAGTACCGCTTCATTGAAGAATAGAATATCACAATTGGAAAAAATCAATAATCAAAATCATTTTTATATAAAGCAATTGGAGGTTGAATTATCAACGCGTAAATCTATCGATCAACAATCTTCATCACTGATGTATTCATTAATAAGGAATAGTGCAGCAACTAACATGACTACATTGACAAGAAAAACTTCTAAAGAAAATCTAAACACTCGATTACCGATTCCACATCTGCATATATCCATAACTTCATCAACATTATTACCATCTCCTAATCAAATATTCAAAAATAACAATCAAATCAATCAAAATAATCAACAATTGACAGATGAGTTGGAAAGACGTGATAAAAAGATTGATGAGTTGGAGAATATAATACTAGATTTGAAAATGCAGAATTTAAAAACATCACATCAAGAAGAATCAAAACTTTTCTCACTAGAAAATTCATTGCACAATATTGGTAGTAAATTGGCAGAGGTCGAGTTAGTCAATATAAATTTAAGAAAACATTTATTAATCAGTGAAAAGATAATTGAAAGTAGGGATAACAAAATCAATAAATTAAAATCTTCATTAAAAGATCAACAACTTTTAATATCCAGGGAAACTTTGGGATTTAAAAATAGGTTGGGAGAAATTCAATTCAAATTGGAAGAATTAAATAATATCAAACAAGAGGAAATAACTATCAAGAGACAAACTTTATTACTACAACAACAACAAGTTCAACAACAGCCAACACCAATAGATAATGAAGATGTAGTAACAATATCAGATATAAAGCCTGCTGCTGATTTGATTGACCCCTTTATTGACGAGGATAAAGAAAACCTTGATAATTTGAAAAATATCATGCAAAGTAAGAATCCAAATATTAACTCACAAGGAGGCTTCTCGATTTATTCATCAAAAGAATTAGAAAATGACGATAATACGAAAATTTTGAACTTTCAAAAGGAATTTATTTCAATCAGTGAGTTCTTAGAAGAAAGCAAACGAAAATCTTTGTTAAGTGCTACTGGAATATCATCAACATCGGCTGTGGAAATTGAAGGATCTGATACATCAAGTATGTTTGCGCCAAAAGCTCACAGACCAACTTCCACCGGTGAATTGAGTTTGAAAATCATCAAACCTGTGAAATCATCAGGTTCTTAAAATATTTTCAACCTCCTTTGATTCTCTAATATATATTCTATTTTTTACAATTCGACTATTTGAACTGTGGTGTGAATAATCAATTGTTACAATTTATGGATAAATTGTATAAAAGCTTTATTTTTCTTGGACTGGGTAACTCTGTTTTTCTGAATGGTGTAAACTTCTTGGCGGATTTTTGAAAATCAACCAGTTATACCAACTTTACATATGACAAAAGTATACCGAAGCTTTAAAGCCTCTGTTTGGCCAAAGTACAAAATTATTTGCTTGGTTGCAATCTTTTTGCAGCCATATCCACACTTTTTTTTCTTAACATTTGGATTTCAGTTTTATCTTGGGTATAACTGATCATATAAGAACAACTGGTTTCTGAATGATGAATTCATATCATTAGAATGCTTAAAGCAGAAACAACTTCTCCATTGTCAATATCTTCATCCCAGTTGAAGAAGAGTGATGACGATATAATCAAAATTACAGCTACCAGCTCTTCAGACTCAAGTGAATTATCAAAAAATCCATTTTTGGATTCCAACATTGAGATTTATTATCGTCGTTTATATGAAGATGCAAATTATGAAGCACTTGTTGCTTTTGACGCCCAATTTGAATGGTCTAAAAAAGAAGAACAAAGAGTAATCAGGAAACTCAACTTCAGAGTTGCTTTAACCTCATGTTTGATGTTTATGGCATTACAAATTTGTAGAGTTAATTTATCTCAAGCAGTGACAGATAACATGTTAGATGATTTAGGTTTAACTACAAATGATTATAACACGGGTAATACAATTTTTCGAGTTTGCTTCTTATTAGCTGAGATTCCATCCCAATTAATCTCGAAATCTTTGGGTCCTGATATTTTCATACCTATTCAAATTTGTGCTTGGAGTGTTGTGGCATTATTTCAATTTTTCTTAACAGGTAAAACTTCATTCTATGTAACAAGAGCTCTTATTGGTACTTTTGAAGGTGGTTTCATCGCTGATTTAATTTTATGGTTAAGTTATTTTTTTACATCCAAAGAATTGTCAGTGAGATTATCATGGTTTTGGACCACCCTTAGTTTAACCGATATTGGTGCTTCGTTACTTGCTTTTGCTATATTAAGGATGAGAGGTGTTTTAGGTTACGAAGGCTGGCGCTGGCTATTTTTAATAGAAGGGATTTTCACATTATTCATTGGTGTTTGGTCATTTTACGCCATGGTACCATCGGCAGTTCAGTCCAAGAATTGGATGCATCCAAAAGGCTGGTTTACAAATAAAGAGGAGAAAATTGTTGTGAATAGAGTTTTAAGAGATGATCCATCAAAAGGTTCAATGAACAATCGACAAGGTTTGAACATTAGGATGATTTGGAAATGTTTTACTGATTATGACTTGTGGCCATTGTATGCTATCGGACTATGTGTTTACATTGGTCAAATGACTTTTGGACCTTATTTTGGATTAATCAACAGACAATTGGGATTTTCTGTTCTCAATACAAATCTATTAACGATTCCCTACGCTGTGTTACATATAATCACGTTATTGACTATTACTTGGGTTTCTGAGAAAATCAATGAAAGAGGCTTCTTATGTTGTATTCAACCGTTATATGGGGTCTTATTGATGGGTATAATTAGGTTCTGGCCCGGTACGGGCAAACACATTTGGCCAACATGGGTGTTGAATACTTTATACATGGGGCAACCTTATATCCATGCAATTGTTGCATCATGGGTTTCAAGAAATTCAAATTCAGTAAGAACAAGGTCAATAGCTTCAGCATTGTATAACATGTGTGTTCAATTGGGGTCAATCACTGCCATGAACATTTACAGAGCCGATGACAAACCGTTGTATAAACGAGGTAACTTGCAATTGTTTTGTATTGCAATTGGTGCAATTTTCGTCTTGTTATTCGTAAAAGGTTATTATGTATACAAAAATAAAAAGAGAGACCGAATTTGGGACGCAATGAGTGAAGATGAGAAAGTAAATTATAGAATGAATACAACGGATGAAGGTAATAAAAGGTTAGATTTTAGATTTCATCATTAATCATTTAGGTTACATATTTGAAATAAAATCGTTTATTAAATATACTCTGGTTTAGAATTGAAATTCGTCATCACTCGGATATGGAGGTTTTCTGTCATTAAATTTTACTTTGTTAAGATGTTTTTCAGTTTGATCAGTCGGACTGTCTAAAAATCTGAATGATAATTCAGAATGAGAAGATCCCAACTTATTTTCTGTAAATTCTGCAATCTCTTCATCTTTTGATGTAGGAGTATCGTGAGAATCAAAATGTAATTCTTCATCGATGGACACATTTTCTGACCTATAGCCATACCCTGGTCTACTTGGAGATTCATAATCAAACCCTTCATCATCATCACTGTCGGCGTCACTAGCATAAACTGTTTGTTCGGCGGTTATAATAGCTCTAACTGCGGCTGGCAATACATCTGGTCTATAATATCTTAAATCTGCTCTACCTATGATCAATAGTAGATGTATGATTAGTTCATGTACACCCCAAGCAAAATACATCGCCGATGGTCTCGAGGCTAGCCCACTATCATAATTACGTTTCGCTTGAAACACAACTATTGTTCTTAAAAGGTTGGAAATAAATAATAAAATTGATGACACGCCCACTATGACCACTGAAAAATTATGTTTCATATCACCTCGCTGATTATTTAGCCCTTCCACCATATTATAATGATGATGTGTTGCTGCAATCACTCTAATTGCATGTCGATGGCTTGAGTTTCTTTTCATAAATGTTACTTCAGCTTCACGAGCGGCATTTTTCTTCACAAAATAAAAGGGTGAAAAACTTTCAACCCACCATGGTTGATAAGTGTAAAGTCTTTCATCTTTAGCGGTTGGCAACCAAAAACTTAACCCAATCAATGTCATTGCTGTACAAACATAAACCATTAACAAAACACATACAAATTTATTCAAATCTTGATAAATTCTGAATTGCTTAGTCGATAAGTAGTAGTCATAAGGAATGGCGGAAGATAAAATTGCAAGTAGGAAAAATAAAGCAACAAGGCAATACAATCCAATCATGACTGTCCAGAATAATTTTCTGGAACCTCCAACTGGGTGCCTCCAAGTGAATAACCTTTGCGCCAATACTAAATTTGTCGATATGAAAAGAATTGTAGGTATAATCAACATAACTTCATCACCAATTCCCATTCTTGCGTTTTGAAGATTTACCGCCCATGTTGCTCTCCAAATGAAAGAACAACATCTTATCAAAGCAACGAATGCCCAAAATAAGGTCAAAAAAAAGTAATGCCCCCTATATGTATTCACCACAAAGAGTAGACAATGTATCACTACAATAATTCCAAATATAACTGCAAACAATATCGACGGTGCAACATCTTTTGGACCTGGATATTGACCCAACAAATTAAATTGGACTAAAACTGCATGATGAATGAATGCCGGTGGTAAATTAGAACCAAGTATCTGTATAGCCCTTTGAGCTAGTGGGTAAATACCTGTAGCTTGATCTGCGTTGTTGAACCAACTTTGATAAACAAGTTCAAAAATTCCATGAGCGCAGGTATAGGAATCTTCTCCAGCTATATCGAATCCTAGATTCTTTGACATTTGAATACAACGGAGACTGGATGTGAGGTGAGGGGCACTATTAGTGGGGAATATATGTCAGATTTATATGTCCGATATCTAATGTATAAGTTCAACGTGTATGTCTAACATGTACAGTCTAAAAGCAGAATCGATCTCTTTTTGAGATTAAAAACTTGATCAATAAGTCAGGAATTTTAAGGATTTGCCCGTTTATTTAAATTGTAAGATTGACATTCTGTCATTTGAGCTAAAATAAAAAAATATACTTGTGCTACAATGTTTACAAAGCTAGAATCCTAAAGAGTTTTCCTAGTTCCATCCATTACCAAATTGGGAGTGATTATGAATATTAAATATTGACAAGTTTTGTGTAAAGTTTTCAATCCAAAGAATTCAAGACAACAGAGATGTTAAATAACAACCACATACTTCCATACCTGGAAATTACCCATTTTAACTTTTATTTCTTTTAGGTTGAATATTTGAGTATCTTAATTGCAGCTCAAAGTTTAATTTGGAATATTCAATTTTGAGAGCTAACTCTATCTATTGGTGTTTGATTGCCAACTTTATTCTATAGTTGTTAGAAGTATAAAAATTTTCACATGGTATTGTTTCAAGGTAATGTACTGTTAAGAAGTTACACATATTATTTAACCTCTCATTTCCTAGCGAACAATAACCTCCCCTCTTATTCAAGAAACTAGCTATATATATATAGATGCTATGCTCATAATTAGTTAACTCTGTCTAAGTATCTTTTAAAGGTGATTAAGGGCTCACTAGTGCTAATCACCTGTTCCTCGGTTCAACCTCTTTTAATTTTCTTCATTTGTTTTATCTCATCTGAATAAGTTTTTTTTGTTTATTTTTTTTCTGAGCATAATAAATTGATTATAATGTCAGCACTAAACCATGCATTGCGTAAGATGAAAAACATCACATTGTAGTGGGCATGAGAAACTGTTGGATCAACAAAAATAGTTCCTAAAGCGTAAAAGAGTTAGATTAAAAACAAACATTGAATACTATCTATATCTATTCTTACTTTTTGCGAGTTTGTTATAGATGCATATCCAAAGTTTGATTCTTGACATCTACTATGTTGAATTTACAAAATTTCAATTTGACAGTTTTCTAGTTTTATCATGTGCTTGTACGCAAGTCTGTTAGGTTTCCCTGTTAGAGGTTTGGCGTTAATGCATGTTTCTGCATGAATTTTTTTTCTTTTGCAACCAACAAAAAATGCAATTGGACCAAGTTGCAAAGATTTTACTAGTATTTGCAACCGATTTAACGGTAGTTATATTTAATTATTGAGGGAAAATAAAGGTGTGAATTGAACATGTATGTTATAATTTTACTAACTTATATATGGATATTTTAATTGCCTCGCATGTGTTACTAATTTGGCTAGATTGATTTCCCCTTAAGCTTAATTCCGATAGGCTATTCTTATATCCTGACATTAGTGTACTAACTCCGGATCTACATGAAAGTTGGGCACTCTCTACAGAGATATGGACTAAAAATATATCAGAGAATAACAATGTGCAGACCTTTCAGTCTTGCTTCATAGAGACATGTTTGTAGCAATATGGTAGGAAATCAGAGTTGTACCTATTTCATCGAGAAAGCAAGATGGAATGAACAAGGCAAAAACTTGTATTGTTATATTTACCATGTTCTGTTCTGATCTTTTTGCTGAAACACTGGTTTTCATTACGGTGAATACTCCGAAAGTACTAAAAATATACTGGAAAAACCCCTCAAGCGGAATGAGGAAAAATATAAATTTGGATAAATTTAATTTTATTAAAATATCCACATTAGATGATTTGGCTTGAACATTTTATTGTTACAAAAGCTTATGTTTTTTGTTTCCACAACTCATGAAGGAGTTAAATTATTTCATGCTTCATCCTCGAAAGTTTTCAAAACTCTCAATTTCAACGCACTACATAAAATCAAGACAGAAAACAAGGACACTTTAAAAGCAATAACCATAATACTAAAACTCACTTTTGTCTAACTTATCATGCTTATTGTCACGTGCTGATCCTAAGCTCGGTCTCACATGTTATAATAAACATTTTTCCTCCACCCCAATAATCAGAATCATGTATTGGTTAAAAAAAGTGGTGATAGTATTTTTGCTTATGAATGTATGGAATGTCAAATAATCGAAAAATAAGACATACAAAATGTATTACAAAATATTCTTATACACAGGAATAAGTTTCTATGGCCTAACATACTGAAATGCTGCAAAGATTTGCTCAAACTTTAAACATTATGTTTTATTTCTCTTCTTATCGTTGACGATGCACGGTTTTTGAACGTTGAGAATCTCCGTTTCATTTGTTATATAAATTTCGTGCATCATTTGTGTTTTGAGCAAAATGATCAAAATGATTTATATTTCTCAACTCCATACTGATCAGAGTATAAGCACCATTAGGTGCAACTGTTATTTGATAAAATTTGAGAGCTAAAAAATATTCAAACAATTGATATTAATACTGGCTTTTTTGTTAGTATGGTTGAATTTCGAACTTTTTTGACCATTTCATGATACTCTCATATACAGAGTTACAAAGAAAAGTAGGTCATAGTTGTCACATTAAATTTTTGGAGGGTAATAAATTCATTTCAAGAGGTTAACTAACCTGGTATCACCTAGATTTTATTATGAACATATTGCTGTGCCCAGCTAGCTCTATAAAAGTATATCAAGCTGAACGTCTAATCTTTAGTGAAAATAATGTACTTAGTGGGTTTTTCCTTTGATATTGTTGAAATGAATCTTCAATTTTGTACTGTAAGAAGTATCTAACTTTGCATTATTTAAAATATTAAGATTGTTTTTTATATATGCAAAATGAAAAACTTTTGCTCTGTTCATGAAGCATCTATGATATGCTGTAGTGTAAATTTCTTGAGAAGCAGAGAATTACCATGTTGACTACATTTTTATATTTTTTAATTATCGTAAAAAGTACTATAAGTTTTGATTTAAAAGCCTTTACAAAATCCAAGACTAATAAAATATATGAAAGATTATTTGAGATTGAAAATGAAATAATATCATATCAAGAATACTCAACTGAAAAGTTATTTTTAAAATCTAAAATAAAAAAGGATACAAATTGTATTATTCGTGTTAATCAAACCAATACAACATATTTGAAATCGAATTCAAGTGAATCATTTTATGAGATAAATTACGGGGTATTCAATTATGTTACAACAAGAACACCAATTTCAGGATGTATCAAGCTGCGGAATCACGTCCCATCCATCACAGTGTTGAACTCAATGAGTGTAATTGTCAATATTCCTCCCGATTTCTTTGTAGGTTTGAATTTATTATTATTATCCGCTAGTTTAGATGTTGGACTAGACGGTCTAGGAGGGAAAATTCAAATCAACAATCAAGTAACGTGTAGAGCTACAGATTCAACCATTGTACAAGTATTCAAGAATGTGGAATACATATCCTTCCCATTTGCAAAGTATAAAATAATAAACTTCAATAAGAAGATGCAAGTAGTCAAAAAGTCAGAATGGAAAAAAATTATCACCAATTTGAAGCGTAAAGAATTAGGATTATTATTCTTAAACAGTTTAAAAGATGATAAACCAATTTGTGAAGCCAGAAATCGATATCTAAGATGTGGGTATCTAACAAATGACTAAAAACTAGATATGTATTTATATATGTAAAGCACAATTATTAGAAGTAAAGGTATCCGTTCAATTATATTTAATACTCGTCACAAACAGCGGTGTATAAAACGACTAATTCTAAGATAGCGGTTGAGCCATCATCCAAGGTAGTTAAATCAGTGGTTGTTGAGGTTGAATAAGTACCTGATGGAGCGGTGAATGGAATGGTTGAGATATCACCGTTTGAACCTGATGGGGATGATGAAGCTGATGGAGATGATAAAGCTGAAGATGGAGATGATAAAGCTGAAGATGGAGCTGATGTTGGGATTGATGATGAAGATGGTGGTCCGGTAACAGATGCGGTTTCTAAGGAAGTGACGGTTTGATCGTAATCTGCTGGAACAGTGGTTGTACCTCCCAAAATGGTGGTAGTAGTCAATTGGCCTTGTGAGTCGGTGTAAATGTAAGCAGTACCATAAATTTCTTTTTGTAAGGCTACGGTTGTGGTGGCTGTTACGACTGGAGTAGTGGTCACTGTGGTAGTTTCGTCAACAGCGAAAGCCAAGTTGATCAAGGATAATAATAGTATACTGTATGATTTATACATGATAAAAGATTGTAGATAGTTGGGATACTTGGTTGAGTAAAAGAAAAGGAGAAAACAAAAAAAGGTAAAAATAACACCAGACGGTAAACTTGGAATCTGATTAAATTTATATGTGTACAAGACAGTGGGTACTCCATGGGATGATGTTACGCTATTATTTAATAGTTGGCGTATAATTAATCTTGTCGTTATGCGTAGTGCGCTATTGTAGAAAAAAAAATGTAAATACGCAAAGTTAAGAAAATACGCATGGAATAGAATTATTAAGTTTCTAGATACAACCTCAACAACCAGCAAGACTTTTGAAAATAGTCTCATTTAGTCCAACTTATACAAAACTGGCTTTTAGATGTAAATTAATAGAAACAAATCAAGACCCCGAAATCTTTAATATAAATTTTCCAGAAATGGGGCGATTCATGGTTGCGTGCTGGGTAATTTTTAGTCAACATTCAACAATTTCCTAACCATTTTCCTTCTCTCGTTCTTTTATGTATAGAAAGAGATACTCAGAAAAAAAGTCTCTAAATTTTGTGTTTAATAATCTTATCATAACACCAAGAATCTATTGAAGAGTAGTTAGCTAATCTAATATCAAATTAGGTTTAAAAAAATTAGTAATAGAAAACTGCAACATTAAATTTTTACAAATTCAGTTGGCCTTACAAAGACTAAAAGTGGATTTTGCAAGGTCCACGAATATAAATGAATGAGGTTAATATTGGAAACGGATGTGGTTGGTTAATTATAATATTTCAAACCAGAATACTACCAATACTGTTACCCAGCTGCAACTTTGTTGACGTTTATACTTTTGTCTAAAATCACAATATTGCTAAATATTTAATCTGGATTACAAACGTGTATTCTGCTAAAAATTACGAGTTGTTTTTATTTACGGGTTTTTATTTTTCATATAATTTCCAAATCCAGCTCTATTTCTTTTTTTAGTTCCATAGCAAAGTAGCATACGTTTGAGTCTCACAATGGGTGGTTTCATTCTCCATTTGTCAAACTTTATAAACTGATATTGAAAAGGAGTATAATCAAGGATAAAATTGTATTTAGAATTGCCATCACAAAAATTCTGTCAAGCACCAGCGTTTTTTGAATCTCGAATGTAAATCTTTCTTTGACATAATAATTTTTATTTTCATTTTATTTTTCTTTTCTTTTTTTTTTTTTTTGCTGCCCATTTTCTATTTAGGCTAAAACATCGACGCTTTTGAACCTCAGGGCCAGCATATAAATAAGTTTGACTGTAATTTACGAGTTTAACAAGATTCAAGTCTATCGTTCTTGACGCAAGTATTGCTTTAAACTTCAGAACGTCAAGGAAAGCATGTTTTGACATGGATCAATTATAAATCGTAGAAGATACTTTTAAAGTACTCGTAAATGATGCCAATAGCTAAATTTCAGAAATATTCCATCTTCTTGGGAGTGATTCCGGGAAAGCTCATCAATCATCGTCAAATGATAATTTGATATATTTCAGTTTGTTATTTCATTTTCTTTGATTTTGTCAACAGTGTCACTCAAGTCCGGAAACTCTTTTGCTAATTTTTCACCAAACACATCTCTCAACTTTCTGAACCCCAACATCTTCCCCTTAAGTTTTGCATTTAGTTTTGCGTTAATTTCAATAAATTCTCTCGTGTATATATCTGGATTTCTACCGTCTTCAATGTACGATATCACATCAATTGGTATTGGGTATTCTTTCAACGTCGCAGCTGACTCATTTGTCAAGTCTTTCAATTGTAGAATCAAATATTGGATCTTGTTGATGAGGGCTTGGTTGGATTGTTGAGTGCCTTGATTGTCATGAACCAAAATCCCTAATTCAATGAATGATTCGATTAAATTTGATAAGTCTTCACTAACTTTGACCAAGGCTTGATTATCGTTTGATTCTAAATCTATCAGTGATGTTGTCATAATAGTTTATCAACAGAGAAAATTTATCCTGGAGGAAAAAAAATGTTGCAACCAAATTGAACTTCAACTAATTTTAAAAATATATTTAGGTGCCAGTTTTCAACTAGAAATCACTAACCTTGTGTCGATGTTTGTTTGCTTGAAATATAATAAAGATAAGATTCGAGATAAAAATATACTGTCTAGTGAGCAAGAATTTATAAACTCTTCTTCGCCTCAGTCCAATATAGGTAACAATGATGAACAAGCAGTTGAGAATTATAAAATCACAGAATCTCCGTCTAAATTTGTCAAATTTACCTATACATCTCCTAGAAAGTTGAATAAAACTTTGGTCACCCCACCGAGCTCAATACATTCGTCTCCTTCCAAACACAAGGTTTTAGATCAATCATCATCCAACAAGTCTACTATTTCGGCCGCATTGGATGGCTTATTGGGATACAACGACATACGTAATTTCAAAGACTTAGAAGTTGAATGGTTCAAAAATTTTTTAATCATAAATGACAAGGCAATGTTCTTGAGGGAAATGTATAAGTCGATCGAATTGATCAAAAATCGTAAATTAAACGGAAAATCAACAATTGAAGATGATACTGTTACCATACTACAGCTGAATGGTAAATCTCTTGAAAATGAAATTGAGCTGGATTCAATGTTGATGTTTGAAAATAGTGAAGTTGATGAAACAAATTACAATCTTAATACGGAGGATGAGAATAATAACACTAATACGAATATTATCGACGATGTACCTACTAACGAGAATAGCGATAATGATGGGAGCAATACAATCTACACCACAAATAATACGTTACAACAAGCAAAAGTGTAGTCTCGTGTATAACTAATAGATAACACCTTTATGTAGTGTATATTGGTAAATGTATTTTGAACGAAAAAAAGGTTATCAAGAGATTTTCAACTACTACCATAAGCAAATTAAACATGAAGCCAGTAGTATCCACGTTCCAAGCTTATTGTTGCTTTGTTGTATCAGCATTTGGTATTGTCATATTATCGGTAATTGCATATTTATTTAACACAAATTCAGAATCATTCATGGGATCAATAAATGATCCTGAAAATGGGAAAGAGGTAGCCAAAACAGTATTCAATGCAGTGATAGTATATTTGATATTTTTTGCATTCTGTGGGTTTCAGATATTTTTAATCAAAAGGCAAAGTAGAATACAATTATAGAATCTTAAATTTATTGAATGTATATTATCTTACAATGATAGTTCTTGAAGGATGAATAAATG
This sequence comes from Insectozyma parachauliodis, assembly GCA_030565145.1. Lineage (NCBI taxonomy): Eukaryota > Fungi > Ascomycota > Pichiomycetes > Serinales > Debaryomycetaceae > Insectozyma > Insectozyma parachauliodis. The sequence goes on along the minus strand of JAJMBB010000023.1, from coordinate 89,175 downwards.
TAACCTGGATTTGATGTTCAATATTGTTTTAAAACAGAATTTAATATTTATAAAAGTGAAGGTAGACTAATCAATGTGTCAGAGTAGTGTTTACAGCTAGTTGTCTCTTCAAAGTTATGAACTGGCCCGAGGCTAAGTAATCAAACGTAGTCGATAAGCCAAAAATATTTGGTTTTTAAGCTTGAAAGCTTTCTTCTCATAAACTTTTAGATATTAAAGTCTAACCGAATGAATTGAGTTAGTTGTTTAAGATTTTCATTTATTGTATCTACTTAATTTCTTTGTTTTTCTGTTGCAAAATTATGAAATCTTAAATATATATTGAAAACTATAACTTTGCTACACTGTCTTTACCGCCTTTCCACTTTATTCCTCCACTCCAATCACAAATATCAAAAGCAACAGCCCTCACTTCATTTAATTCTTCTTTGGTTGCACCATTATTGACTGCCCCCTTCAAATGTCCCTTCAACTGTGGATTAACATCTTGTGGAATCAAACATGCAACAACACACATTGAAGTCTCCTTAGCATTTATTATTTTTGTGAAACTCAATAATGGAGAATATACATTATGATAAGCAAAGTACCATAAATCAGGATAGGCCGTCAACATTTGTTGTCTGATTCTTGTGTTGATTTTATTCCTATAGATTGAATTCCACATATTAGATCCTCTCACCAAATCAGAAGCAATTTGTGATGTTTTAATAGATCTTTGAGAAATGGTTCCATCAATCGTATCCTCAGTTTTAGATAATTCGGTTTCGTCAAAATTCGTCCCGTTTACATCTTCGCTAACAATTGATGCTGATGGTATGTGACCAGGACAAACAATACGTGGACGTTCTGGTGTGACTCCACTTCTTAAACTTGTAGGGGTAACTGATTTTAAAATCATTAATGCGTTTATAGCTTTTGGTAAACCACTCAATGCAATACTTTTCAAAATAACTTCTCTAAACCTAGATGTAATCTTATCTTGTAAAGAACTAATATCTTTAGAGTTGGAATATTTGAATCCTAATGGTAAACTCTTGTAATAAGTATGCGGAATTAAAATATCAGGTAAATTGACACCCACGGCACTCATATCTTCGTATTTCTTACTAGAAGATATTGAATCTTCAGCTAATTGAAGTATATAAGTATCAGTCAAAATAGAAACATCTTCAACATTCGGTTCCTGTAATAATTGTTGTCTCAAGGCAAAATGATATAATTTTGGAATTTCTTGCGGTTGATTGACAACAGTTAGACAAGCAGTAGCTATCAAGTACCATGTGTTATGTAGACTTGGATATTTATAAGCTAGTCTAACTAATCTATCGGCTGTAATTATACTCATGATGAAAATAGTTATCTCCACATATGATTTTTTTTTCCTTCTATATATATCTTAGAACCCCATATTGAATTTTCGGTGCACATGGTAGCTACTCTACAGGAAGGTGCGAGGAATTATTATACGTCTATATATTTATTATTTGTTTCGGATACTGGATCGGATCCAGCTTCTAGTTATAGAATCTTTTATCTTTTGAGTTTGTTCACTGGACCATTTACCCATGGACCAAAAGTGTTGCATGCTGTTGAATATTGGAGCAACTTGAGAATTGAAAATTCTAAAATTCACTTTGTGAGTAACGGTATAATCTCTAGGTAATTCATTCTTTAATTTCCGTTTGATATCCATCATTGAATTTTCTTTCAACAATTCATTTACTTTATGTAATTCTTGATCAAAATTCTCCCTCCTTTGAGTATTAATGGAGCTGGTGTTTTCCCATGGTCTCATTGAATCATCTATTTGAACCCAATTTTTATTTGTTCTCCACACATCTGAACCAACCATTTCTTTAACCCTTGAAATAGCTCGTTTAAACGCAAACTTTTCATCATCTCCGGTAAAGGCTTTTGTGTTTGAATAATTCGACTTTGTTATCGTCTCTTCAAAGTGTTCAGTATGGGACTGATCATAAGTTGACACGTTAGGTCTGTAAGGATTCATCATTGCTATTGAAGTTTTAGCAAACATTTCTTCATCTTGAACTTGTATACGATCATCTATTTCAATATCTAATGATTTTAAATAATTTGATAATTGTGTATTTGATTTGTGTAGAATATCAGGGAAAAACAAATAATCAATATCAACTTCTGATCTGATGAATAATTGACATTTCGATTCGTAAATAGCATCTATCAAAGTGATAAATCTTCTCGCTTCATTTTTCATTTTGTAAGTCATGATTGGAACGTTGTCTAATATGATAGTATTGAATTTCGACGCAATTGTGATGTAATCGGATGATGAAGTTAGCCCTTTGCAAATTGAATTAAAGTCTAGATAACATGAACCGTTGGAAAAGGTCAATGGAATCTCAGTTTTTCTATTATATACAGTCACTGACTCTGGTTTTCCCAAATTTTTGAATGATCCTGGAGAGTTTTCACCCAACGATTTTTTAATCATTCTTTCCCACTCGATTTCGTGATCAATATTATCCTTTTTGATTATCATATTCGGCTTGCCAATTGATTCCATTGCAAATTTAGTTCTGTAATCAACTTGACTTTTCATATCAATGGAAATACACTTTGTATTAAGTATGCTTACAAAATTCTTGAATTTTGACCTGTGGAATTGATTCGAGTATAATTCCTCTGGTAACTTATTTGAAGTTGCAACCAAAACACCACCCAATTTGAAATAAAACGTAAATAATATTTTAATAATATTAGCTGATGCGATATCAGGTAAAACAAATTCATCAAGTATCAATATAGTATTTTTCTCAATCATTTTCTGTGCAATTTCATAAAGCAAAAACTCATTTTCCATCTTAAAATCATTTTTTGGTAAAACTTTATTTCGATACTGTTGAATATTATGTATTTCATTGAAAACCCACAAGATAAAATTATTATAATGCCATCTCATTTTAGATTTATGTGGTAAAGAGTTTGCAAAAATATCTGTTAATAGCGATTTCCCACTTCCCACGTCTCCATTGATTAATAATCCTTGAGGCGATGGCAAATGATATAATTCTTCCTCATCCGTTAATAATCTTACAAGCTCGTGTTTTTTGGCTTCTGGATTTTTCCTAAAAACATTGAGTTTACTAAATTGTGAGGTATAGCTGTGTCTGACTTCAATTTTTCGTAGTAGTAAACTTAATTTTATAGATAATTCTTCTGGTGGATGGTAATCTATCACTCTGTAGTATAACTTTTGAAATTCTTTCATTACTCTCAATTGAGAATCATCTTTTTGTAGTAGTCCTTGGGCTATATAATTTTGATATAGTATATAAGGATCGGTGATTGCTAAGCTATTCTCACTAAATTTCTGGACTTGAAACGGTAGTCTTCCATCGACGCCTTGCGTACCGCTCGAGACGTATCTTGTAAAAGTATATAATCTTGATCTCATGGTATCTAATCTTTTTTATCAGATGAAAAATTGATAATTCGAAATATCGGTTTAAAATTTTAGTTGCAAAACACAAAACGAAGAAAAAAGATTAGATGCAAATTGTATATTTCGAAACCTATTTTATATTCATTTGTGCTAGCTTTCTTTCTAGTGAGTTTGACAATTCATTCATTTCTTCATCACTTCTTCCGTACAACTCAGACCACCATTTAATATCACTGAAATTGAAAAATATCACTCCGTTATCGTTCTCGCCATCGGATTTTTTATCATATGACTGATTTATAAATTCATTTGGTCTTGAGTTGAAGTAATCCCATATAGAAGTGGTGTTTTCAACTACACCTTCTTCAGCTAACTCCCTCTCGGAATTACACAAAAAAGAACCATATTGACATGAATAGTAATGATACAATAATCTTTTTAGAAATCTGCTATTAAATTCGAATGCTGTGGGTGATTGTCTTATGATTTGATAAACACAATCCAAAAATTGATGGAAAATTGGTGATTTTTCTGAGTTTCCTCCATACGTAGAAGAGCTAAATGGGTTATTGAATTTAGAAGTTATACCGTTTCCATTCTCAATGTTTTCATCTGCTGAAAAACTATTTTGAGCACTCGTTTTAATATCTTTGGCAACCTTTGCTGCTTTTTGTAAAAATGAAGTCACGCTAGACGTTGCACCTTGATTACCTATTTCTGTAGCTATTGAGTCTGCATAAAAGGAATTGTCCATGATTGGATTTTCATCACTACGTTCACCGGGTGATGGTTGTTGATTTTTAAGTTCTTTTTTCATTATTGCACCGATACAACCTCCATGGTCACCTCTGGTATTGAATTTGAAACCAAAACTTATCCATTCTTTTTCAATCAAGATCATGAACCCTTTCATTGTTCTATAAAATGGGTCTAGACATAGTTGTGATAAAGCACTTACTTGTGACGTCCTATCCCAACCGTCCGAACAATGTATAATGATATTAGTATTATTGAAATGTATTGATTTAATTATTCGATCCACCGCCTGTAGTATTATTGATAGTCTATTTAACCATTGTGTTTTGCTTAAAGCTTGCTGTAGTAAAACGGATGATGTTTGTTTTTGGGAATTTGGTGGATACTTATCTAGATCGTTTAAAATATTACTTAATTTATTTAATGAATCTCTCATTACATGTATGTTATCTATATTGGAAAAAATTTTGTCAACGTTTCTAAATGCCTTATCCTCATGCGTTCGAGAATAGTGATGATTAGTTTTCTCTTTGGGTCCTCCTTTATAGTTATCAACATTTTCTGTCCCTGCTCCTAAAGCATGTTGAGCCATAGCATTAGTTATAGGTCTCAAATCAACCAATAAGTTTCGTTGTGTTTGTTGGGTTTGATATTTCTGTTCGTCATTACCATTCAACTTATCAAGTTTTTCCTGTTCCTGTATTGCAAATATTTCTTCAATCAATTTTTCATCTTGAATTGACCTATTTTGTAGATTTAAACCGACCAAAGGTTGAGCACACCTAGCTATTATATTTCCATTAATATTTCCATTGTGTTTATAGACTACTGCTGGTATCCTTTGTTTTGATCTAAATTTACTCGCGTGTTTCAATACATTATCCGAGATCGAGCTTGGAACTATAAATACTTTTGGATATGATGGACAAAATTTATAATCTTCATTTATGGTTGTCACTCTCCAATGAGTTTTTTCATCTCCAATCAAACCCAACCTTGTATATTCTTTTAAAGCATCATACAAATTCCAACCATTGGGTATCAATTTGGTTTCCAATAAATTAGGTTTATATTCAAATGCATACAAGGCTTTTAAATTATTTTCAGTTTTCAACACAGTTGTTAATGAACTCAATCTTGAAAATACTTCATTACAAATTAAATCATTTTTAAAATCGAATGAATAATATGTGAAATCTTTACATTGTAATCGTATATGTGATGAGCTATAATGGTCGAATCCGTCAATCACGGGCGGTTTAACAACTTCTGATGCATTGTTATTACCTTTTGTACTATGGTTGTTCATCCATGTTGATCCTCGAGCTTTTGAAATCCTATCAATTATGGGGTAACATATCCAAATTTCTTTTGGTTGTGAACTTGATTGAGAAGTGAATGTAAATACAAGATGGAATGAGGATAAAATCAAAGTTCCCAATGTGTTGTAACCCCTTCGTGTTAATATCACATCATTGACGGTGAATACTTTTTCCATAATTTAAAAGGGTGTATTAAGGTTTCTGATCTGGTTTCAACGTTGATGTCTAATAACAGAGAAAAATAAAAAATTTACTACAAGATTATTTGAGGTTGCAAAATAAATGGTATACAACTATAAGCCTTCGAATTTACGTATACCATGCTCGTGTTTTTGAAGGTTACGTAGTTGCTTGGTTGATAGTTTCTTTTCATTTGGTTTTTGTTTCTTTGAAGCTGGTTCTTGATGTGCGATGGATGACTCTTGATCTGTTTTGGTTAATTTGTTGATATCGATTGTTTTCTTCTTCGGTTTGGATAGGACTTTAGATATATCTGTTCTGATCTTGCGTTGGGGTATAATTGTCGACCTTTTCTCTTCTAATTTGGTTTCACCTTCGCTTTCACCTTCAATTTCGCTTTCAAGATCCAGATCAAACTCTTGCTCTGAATCTTCATTGTTGATATCACTCTCATCTTCATTTTCACTTTCACTTTCATTTTCATCATCAGTTTCCTGCTCAACATCTTCTATACTTTTGTTGGACCAGATTTTTAAACTATCCATACCTGCACTGATTAGCCTATAGTCATAGTCAATATCCAACATACCTACTTCATCAACAGAGCCCTTTTGGCCGGGAACCACCGACGAGTGCGCTCTTGTTTCCACTATTTTCCCCTTTTTGTAATTGACCCTATGCAATAAACCTTCACTGTCACCACACCACACCGAATTGGATAGATCTTCATCGTCGTTGTTCATCGTGGGTATGATACAATCTATGGAAGCTTCCTTGTTGATCTTCACCCTTGTCAACTGATCCATGAGTTTGTTTTTGGAATTCTTCCACATTGTGATTAGCCCTTCCCCATGGCTTACCAAGACTGTATCGTTTTTGTTATCCGAGATCTCATCAGTCGTATAACACATGGACAATAACTCATCTTCTTGATCATCTGATTGGGTGATTATACCTTTTCGGATATCTATATGCGATAATGTGGTGGACCCTAACGTCAAATAATGATACGCCGATGTTCCAGGCATACTCAATATATGATTGATTGAATCGTCGTTGACTTTCTTCAAGGAGAATTTTATCTTTGAATTTAAATTGGAGCTATCGTAGACTAGGATATTTCCATCTTCAGTTCCGGCTAGTAAAAACGGGTGGGTGGTGGAATGACACAATTTTGTCAATTTATCCTTTGAATCTTCGTAATCAGAGCTTACATTGACTTTCCCTATGACTTTCCCTGTCTCTGTGAGCGCCTTTTTGATCACGTTGTCCGATCCACAAGTGTAGATATGGTCACCGATTGAATTTTCCAACGGGTCGAATATTGCATGTCTGCATGAACCTTTATGTCTCTTTGTCTTCCACGCAGTTGTAACACCTAGAGAGTCATCAAAGTCTGTGTTGTCGATGACGGTCCACCATTTCTTTTTCAGCTGTGAGACCGATTTGTTCACATGAGGGAGTTTACCCTGGGCGTAGGCTTCAGTTTCGATGATGGAGATCTCTTGTCGTGCTGCACGTTGGGATTCTTCTAGTTTGTCGCCGTCGTAGGTTAGACATTGTACGTGGCCGGTGGCTTGACCAGTGACGAGGATTGGTTTGGTCTGGTGGGATGCAACGGTGAATAGAGGGTCATGGAAGTTGATTTCGAGTATTGGAGACACCAGGGACTCTAGTATGCGAGCTGCGTTCAACGCATTGGACTTCTTCTTACCCATTGAGATGTTGATGAAAAGGTGAGATGATCTTCGCAACGGGTCAAAAAAAAAGAGTCCAAACGCAGCTCAAGGCCTACTGAAGGTGACCATATTTTACAAGCAGTGTCTTATACATAGAGCAAGTTGTTGAATGCTATAACAAGCACTGTGATACTAGTACATGTTGGGATTTGGAGTCGACGTATAAACCACTATTCTCATCTACAAGAAATTTAACCTCAGTTGGGCTAGAATTTGAATAATTCTGGAATCCATAGAGTGATTTAAACGTGTACGTGAATCATTTCTAACTGGGTATGTTGTAATGTTCAGATTCACTTATTGTGGATACGAGGTCAGATTCCCTGGAAATGGTTTTTTTGCTCAACGCGAATATAAATTCATTTGTAAACAATTAAAAGTCACCTTTTGTAAATTTCCATGTAAAATGACTATGGAACGAGAAGCCAAGATTAGGAATGCTTTGGAAGCGCGTCAAAATAACCCTAAGCTAACGTATAAAGCATTAGCTTCAAAGTTTGAGATTCCAGAGACAACCCTAATACGAAGAGCCCACGGTTAAATGCAGCAAAAGCTCATCAGCAGCAGAAACGATTGACTGTTGAAGAAGAAGACGAGCTCGAGAAGTGCATTATCGAAGAGGACGCCAACGGATATACTATGAATCACGCCCAAATTCGCGAAATGGTCTTAATCATGCTCAAAGAAAAAGGTGATTTGGAACCATTGGGGAAGAAATGGGTGCTGAAGTATGTCAACGAACGTCCAAACCTTCACACTTTGAAAGGTACTTCTAAGGTGGCTCCCACATACGAAGCTCAAAATGTGATCCAATCAACTGTAATCAAAATTACATCAAATGATACATCTCCAATACCAAAAACTCCACCTAGAAGCTCAAGACTGTCAGGGGGTTCCCTCTCCAAAGATTGGTTCAAATATTATTCGGAAAAAAAAGACGCTCAAACTGCTCAGTTAACAAGACAAATAAACTCCATGGAAGCAAAGTATTTGGTATTGCAAGCAAAGCATCAAACTTTACTTCGTCAGTTCAATCAATGCAAGCCTTCCGAAAAAAATAAGAGTGTCTCTTCTAATCCAAATAACAGTTTTAGTATCATTACTGACGACAATGTAATCTCGGTGGAAGTTTCGCCAACCAAAAGAAAACAAAGAAAAACAGGTGCCGAGAAGCAACCGATGCTGGTTAATCAGACAATTTCAACTCCAGAATGGCCTATTTATGTGTGAATTGTATAAATCTTTAAATCTTATAGTTTTAAATCGATATAAATATGCTTTTCAAATTTTTGATAGTTGACTTTTTTACGCGTTGAGTAAAATAAAACCATTTCCAGGGTGTCTGACTTAATGCATTTAAGTAGGTCTTTGATTACTCGAGAATAATTTTTCTGTACATTTTGCACCCTTTTCTTATCTATCGCATGTATGGGGAAAATCTATAGAAATTGCAAATCTATGCAGAAAATGCTCAGCATCTTAAGTGATGTATGGAAAAGTTTTAAAATTAAAAGTTATTTATTTACGTTGTGTATCAATCGTTTTACTGGAGGTAATTTTCGGAAATAGGAATAAGTTGATTCATATGATCGTTTTTGAAAATTTTCTGTCAACCCACTGTATTTTTTCTTTTGCACCCAAATTGATTAGCAAATGATAAACATAATAATGGATATTAATAAAACTAAATATAGTTCGAACAGTAATCTATATGACATTTCATCACAAATTCAAATCTATAAATCACAACGTTTCAGAAATATAACGAGTTTACGTTATGTTTTCAAATAAGTCGCATTCAAATTGATCGATAACTTTCTATCATCTATCAATTATGTCAACAACTACTTAATTCTACAAATTTGGTTCACAAATAAGCAGTAGCTAACTATTTTCTCACATTAAAACGATGGTATAATTCAACTTGTTCCTATTTCCAACTATTAAAATACAACTCAGTACATAAGCGTTGATGATTGGAACTAAACGCTACATCACTTAAAATGCAAGGCTTTTTCTGTATAGATTTGTATTTTATATAGTTTCACTCATTACATACGATGGGAACCAAAAAAAAAAGGTTTCATAGCTTGTTGATCTTCAGTTTCTAATTTCACTTTGATTTTTAGTCCTGATGTGACGGTATCAGAAAAATTGTTACCTTTGGCATGTCTGAATGAAAGCAGACAACGAAGTTCTCAGAATAGTCAAAGTATAATGAATATCTATTAACACTCTAGATACTAATGGTAGACGGAGATAAGCTGTGTCTTAGATAAGCTGTGTCTTAGATAAGCTGTGTCTTAGATAGGTGCGCAAGGTGCGGAATACAAATAAATATAGTGGAAACTATACACCTTCACTTTATATTAGAGTTCGTGCACTGATAAAACTGTGGTATCATCTAGAAGTTATTTTTAGTCAAACTTACTTAGATCGACAAGCTTCTTTGATTTTGGCCCATGTGACCAGGAGACGCAATTATTCGTCGACTATTTAGGTTTGTTTCAACAATCAATTGTCAATGTTCACAGTATAAAGTTTGTAGTTAAAAGTCTCAGTTATAATGGCACACGTCAAAGTTTATTTTGTGCTCACCAATTTAATTTTCTCTGTCCAAGATTAATTTTAAGTTGACATACATGTTGATTTTCTTTATGGCTTAGGATTAATTTTGGCCTCACCAATAAATGGGGACCTAACAATAAGAAAACTACCATACTCAATTATCAAAGTATAAAGATAACAGAATTGTTGATTTTCGCGTTAAACAATCAGACTCAATATTTATCTTTCATCAACATCTTTTCCTTTTCCACTTGCAATATCTTGTTGATGATGAATGGAACCGAGTCATTCATTACTGGGTACTTGCCCCTTCAACTAGCCATATTGAACCCATACACCGTGTTATCTAATGTCCAATTCTCACCATTGAATAATAAGTTTTCAATCTCATCTAATTCATCTTCCACCATACCATCTTTCACAATACCATCTCCTTTATATTCCCCAAAAGAAAACTCATTGAATCCAGAGTTCATTGAATATGTCGGTGAATTGTTATATATTGGTTTTGGCATAATTATTATATCCCAAGCCTTTGATTTGCTATTCAAGTCGAGGAAGAATGCAAAAGTTTACGTTTCTACTCCATTCACCCAAATTATCAAGTATTTTTCAATTTTAGTCACCTCAATATTATTGATCAGTGTTTATTGGATTAACAAAAATCCTTTAATCCTTTTGGAGCTTATTATCACTCTTTTGTCCTTGATATTGAGTGTTCTAGAGTTTAAGAATTCTACAGTGGCAACGGGCCCAAATTTAACATTTTGGTTGACAAATACTATATTCACTTTAGCTATATTTGTACAAGACACTTTGTCAGAACATAAAGTATTCACCGTTGATGACGCTAGTTATGTATTATCAGGTTTAATAATTTTAGCAAACTTCACAGTTTTCATTTTGGAGGTTGGTTTTTATACGCCAGGTTATGATATTTCAAATGAAAGATTTGTCGACAAAGTTAATTTCTTATCATACTTTACCTTCACTTTTATTGAGCCGGTTATTGAACAGGTTTACAAAACGGATGAAATTACAATCGATGAATTACCAGATGTCGTTGGTGATTTGAAATGTGATCTCACCAGTGAAGTGTTTAGACGCAATTGGAATTATGAATTGAATAAAACACCAAGTTTGTTTCAGAGATGGTTTTCGAAAAATAAAACCAAAACCACACCAAGCTTGATAAAAGCAATATTTTATTCCTACGCTCCTTATATTTTAGGTAATGCTGTCTTTGGGTTGACGTATACATTTTTAAATTTCGCTCAACCGTTTATTTTGCAGAGATTTATCAAATATTTCCAAATTTATTATTATAGTGTAGAGAAACCACCAATTATTATTGGATATTTTTGGGCATTTATGATGTTCATTGTAGCAGTATTGGATTATGTCGTTAAAAATCAATCGTTTTTATTTCAGAACAAGTTTGGTTCTGCAATGAGAACTTCATTAACAACGGTTTTATTTGAGAAATCTTTGAAATTATCACCAGATTCAAGAAAGAAAAAGTCTATTGGGGATATTATTAATAACGTATCGGTAGATATCAACACTATTTTTTCATTTGCAACCCTGTTGGATGATTACGCATTGAGTCCAATCAGTCTCATCATTTGCTTAATTTCATTGTATAACTTTTTTAGAAATGCTGCTTGGTTTGGTTTGGGTACAGCTATTGTATTGAGTCCTATCTTCACCATGGTCACAGCCCCAATTTATAAAATATTCAGACAAATGCTGAAGGATAAAGATTCAAGAACCAGCTTGATATCAGAGATCTTGAATTCGATCAAAAGTATCAAGTTATATTCGTGGGAAAAACCAATGTTGAAGAAATTACATCATATAAGACACGATAAAGAGCTAGTCGCTATTAAAAAAATTGGTATTATTCAAGCATTGGCTCAATTTTTATTTTCATGCTTACCTTTTGCCATTAGCTGTGCCACATTCCTTGCCTTTACTTTGATGTACAATGTGCCTTTAACTGCCGATGTTGTATTTCCAGCTTTAGTGTTATTTGATTTATTAATGCAACCAATGTTGAGAATGCCACAATTTTTTGTTCAAATTGCAAAGTTCAAAACCAGTATTGGTAGATTATCTGAACTATTATTGTTGGATGAATTATCAGAGGATCAAAATGGGTTTATGAAGAAATTTCCTGTATCTGAAAATAGTGAAAATTCAGTAACGGTGAAAAATTGTACATTCACATGGAGTGAAAAAGCGGCTGAGTCAGAATTTAAAGATGAAGAAAATGCAGTTGAATCTGATAATAATGATGGTAATGTAATTGCTTTAAGAAATATCAATTTTGATGCTAAAAAGAGTAAATTAACTTGTGTTGTCGGTAAAGTAGGTAGTGGTAAATCAACATTACTCAAAGCTATTTTAGGAGATATACCAATCAAAGTTACAAATTATTCAGACTCATCAATCGACAGTATTCCTAGCATAGAAATATTTGGATCCGTTGCATATTGTCCACAAAGTCCATGGATTTTAAACAGTACAGTGAGAGAAAATATCTTATTTGGATTCACTTACGACGAAGAATTTTATAAACTTACAGTTGAGGCTTGTCAATTATTAGCTGATTTTGAAACTTTACCTGATGGTGATAACACCGCCGTTGGTGAAAAAGGGATATCTTTGAGTGGAGGTCAGAAGGCTAGAATCTCGTTAGCCAGAGCAGTTTATTCCAGAGCCGATATATATTTATTGGATGATGTCTTATCTGCAGTTGATGCTCATGTTGGTAAAGCTTTGATTGATCAAGTTTTGAGTGATGATGGGATAATTGGTGATCGTACAAAGATATTAGCCACCAATTCAGTACCGGTTCTACACGAGGCCAACGACATTTATCTATTGGCAAAGGGTTCGATCATTGAACATGGGGATTTTGAAACTGTAATGAAAAACAATGGTGAATTAGCTCTGTTGATTAAAGAATATGGTAGAAGTGATGATTCTGTGGATCTTAAAAAGGATTATAAAAAAGAGTCTAGAAAGCAATTTAAAGCCAAATTACAACGTGCTACTATCCAATCATTTGATCAAGAATATGATTTCAAAGATAAGAATGAATCGAAAACATCTCAAAGCGAGGAAAAAAGCTTTAAAGGAGCTGTTACTTGGAGAACGTATCAGAAATATATCGTTGCATGCAATTATAAATTGTTTGGTGTTTTCCTTTTGTGTATGTTTCTAAAATCATCGACTTATTTGGGTCAAAAGGGGTTATTAACATATTGGTCGAATTTAAATGATAAAGAACATAAAACTGTTGAACCTGTTTTTTATTTAACAATTTATGCTATTTCAGGAGTAGTTGCAGGGGCGTTTACTTTTATTGGTTACTTCGTTCTATGGACGTATTGTATTGTTGCAGGTGCCGCATATTTCCATAATGAAATGGCAGTTGCAGTATTAAGATCACCAATGTCATTTTTTGACACAACACCCGTTGGTAGAGTATTGAACAGATTTACTGAAGACATTAACAAGATTGATTTTGTTTTACCATGGTATTTAGTTGCATTTTTTTTGGAGATATTAGAGATTTTATTCACTTTTTCAATCATTGTTTTCACATTGCCTCAAATGGCAATTGTGATTTTATTGTTAATGGTGGTTTACGATTATTATAGAGTCAGATTCACACCAAGTCAAAGAGCATTGAAAAGATTAGCTGCTGTTAGGAACTCACCGGTTTTATCAAACATCCAAGAATCATTGAGTGGTATAGATACAATCAAAGCCTTTGGACAAAATGAGAGATACATTTACAAGAATAAGAAATTTGTCGATCAGAGAACTTTGGTCAGCATGGTCACTGTTGATGTCAATAGATGGTTATCCATGAGATTGGAATCGATCTCAGCTATAATCTTACTATTTGCATCGATCTTCTTAGTGTCGTCATTAGTTGGAAAACATCCAATCTTGCCCAGTGTGTTAGGTCTTGTTATGAATTATGCGTTGAATATAACTGGTTTATTAAGCAACTTTATACGTGAATATGGTCTGTTGCAAGCGGAAGGTGTAGCTTTGGAAAGAATCTTGGAATATTGTGATTTACCTAGTGAAGCACCCATGGAGATTGAAGATAAAAAACCACAAGATTCATGGCCATCCAAGGGTGTTGTCAAATTCACAAATTATAGCACTGCTTATAGGAAGAACTTGGACAATGTTTTAAACGGTATTGAATTTGAAATTGGCTCTACTGAAAAAGTAGGTATTGTAGGTAGAACAGGAGCAGGTAAATCTTCATTAACATTAGCATTGTTTAGAATTATCGAAGCTACCGGCGGTAATATCGAAATTGATGGTATCGACACGAGTCAAATTGGGTTATTCGATTTGAGACATCATCTTACAATCATACCACAAGATGCTCACACGTTCAAAGCATCCGTTAGAGAAAATCTCGACCCATTTGGCGAGTATACAGATGAAAAATTATGGAAAGTATTGGAGTTGGCCCATTTGAAAGACCACATATCTAAAATGGAGACAGATCCAACAGCAGAAGAAAAAGAAGAGCATAAAGGCAAAGACGAATTACCTAAAAAAATTGGTTTAGACGCCATAATTGAAAATGGTGGATCCAATTTATCAGCCGGTCAGAAACAATTATTATGTTTAGCAAGAGCTTTATTAAATGAAACTAGTAAGATATTAGTTCTCGATGAAGCCACAGCGGCTGTAGATTTCCAAACAGATAAAATTATACAAAAGACCATTAGAGAAGAATTCAAAGACAAGACTATTTTAACAATTGCTCACCGTATTGATACAATCATGGATAGTGATAAGATCTTAGTTTTAGATCAAGGTAAAGTGGCTGAATTCGATACGCCTCAAAATTTGTTGAAAAATAAGTCTGGTATATATTACTCCCTTTCAAAAGAAGGTGGATACATTAAATAGTAATGAAATATATCATTTTTGTTTGTTTTTAACAAATGAGTCAGAGAATTGTTGTTAATTCCGCACGGAAATCTGACCCGATTTAGCAAAATCGTTGATTAAGCTTATGCCAATGTACACTACTTTTAATTGTAAATATCATCGCCATTTCCATTTGGACGCAAGGCACAAAACACGATAAGAACTCAATTTTAGCCTATCCATTAAACCTGAGATGAACCAAGATACTCATCTTGGAGAGTAATCTAAGTTGAGACAGGAGATTCCTAGCATATTAGCGAGAGCTCCAGTTGGAAGTAGAATCAAACTTTGTATTGTTAGTAATTTATTAGCATCAGTACAGTCTCATACATACGTCTAAAGTCAAATTATTAAAGCCGTTTCTCTGACCAAAACAAACAAACATGAAGAGTCATTGGCGGTCTCACTAGTAAACATTCACGGGATTAAGTTCTACCAGTTGATCTGTGCTTATTTCATGTAGCAGATTTTTTACAACCAATATTTAATTTTTTCAATTTATATAAACTGGTGGCATTTCTCTTATCGAAATTATTTTTTTCATTACACTTTTCATACATTAGATGACAAATGATAGCTTTTTACTAGGATTATCGTCAATACAACTATCGACGTTAACTCCGTATTCACTATTGAATACTTTTGATTTTCTAAATCTTTCACCTGGAATTCAAAATGTTGGCATCTCGTCAACAATTGATGATTTCAAATTCCATATACCACACCCGTTGTATTCATCACATAGCAATTCCTTCAATCCAGAGTTTGTTCGATTCGTTGGGCTATCATTCTACAGCGTAGCAGCATTTTTTTTCATATTTCAAGCAATTCAATTGGTTTTCTTTAACAAATCGAAAGGATTGAAATCTCAAACTAAAACCCCATTCACTCAGATATTTAAAGTATTCTTGGTATTACTACAAATTATATTTATTGGTTCGTTGTTTTTCTTGACCAGCAGTGATTACTATGTTAAGCTTGCCGTTGGATTAGTACTTGCACTCGGTTTGCATTTTATTGAATTCAGAAGATCACCAGTTCCAGTTGCATCGTTGTTGTTATTTTGGTTATTCAACACTTTGTTTTCACTTTCAATATTCATTCAGGATAGTTTCTCAAAACATAAAATTTACGGTATTAACAGTACTTTATACAGTTTGGAAATTGTTTTACTCATCAATAGTTTTTTAATTTTTGTTCTGGAAACTGGTTTTTATAAGCCTGGTATTGATATTGGCGATGAGAAATTTATGGATACAGTTAGTTTGTTTTCTTATTGCACATTTTACTATTTACAACCAATAATTGATCAAATTTACAACACTGGAGAGGTTCAATTATCTGATTTGCCTGATATTTTAGATGACTTGGGTTGTGATGATACTAAAGCTAAAGTTACTAAATATTGGAATAGAGAAATTGAAAGTGCTAAAAGAGTATCTTGGTTTCAAAAGTTTTGGAAGTTGATTTCAAGAAATAAAAAGAAAATTGAAAGTAAACCTAATTTATTCATTGCAATTTTCAATGCATTTTCAGATTATTTTTATTTAAATTTGGGATTCAAAGTTATAGAAACTGCTTGTATGTTTACTCAACCATTTGTCTTGAGAAAGTTTATACAATTTTTTTCAACTTATTTTTACAGTGATGAGAAACCTCAAATTATCATAGGTTATTTATGGGCCAGCTTAATGTTTGCTATATCAATTATAAATTTTATTGGTTTCAATCAAGCTTTCACCGTACAATTCAAATTAGGGTTAGCCATCCAAACTTCACTTACTACCATGATTTATGAAAAGGCATTGAAGTTAGCCCCTCAATCAAGAAAAAATAAACCAACCGGTGATATCATTAATCATATTACTATGGATATAGACGTTATTTTCTGGTTTTGTTGGCAATTGGGTGAATTTATTGCCGCACCTATAAGATTGGTCATCTGTTTGTTCTCACTATACCAATTGTTCAAGCATGCAACATGGGCTGGTGTCATTACTGCGTTGGTGGTTGCTCCAGTAGCAACTAAAGTAAGTGCATCTATAAGTAACAATTATATTCAATTGATGAAAGACAAAGATGACAGAACAAGTTTGATAACTGAGATTTTGAATTCTGTAAAGTCAATCAAATTCTATTCATGGGAGAAACCAATGTTGGCTAAATTGAATCATATTAGAAATGATAGAGAGTTGGACAATATTCAAAAAATCGGGGTTGTCAGTGCTTTATCCTCGTTTTTATGGTCATGTATTCCATTTTTCATCAGTTGTGCTACTTATTCAGCATACTCATACTTTTATCAAGTTCCTTTGACGCCAGATATAGTTTTCCCAGCTTTAGCATTATTTGACTTATTATCTGAGCCAATGTTGATGATTCCACAATTCATTATTGATATAATTGAAGTGAAAACCTCATTGGAGAGAATTGGAGAATTGTTTTGTTTAGACGAATTAGACGATGACCAACAAGGGTTTATCAAAAGGGAGACGTCAACTGATTCCCCGGTTTCAGTATCGGTAAAGAATGCAACCTTTGTATGGAATGGCAAGGAAGAGGAGAAGAAACCTGAATACAAGGATGAAGAAAGCGAGATTCAAGAGGATAACAAGGAGACAAATTTAGCATTGAAGGATATAAATTTCACCGCCAAGAAAAGTAAATTGACTTGTATTGTTGGTAAAGTCGGTAGTGGAAAATCTACATTGATCAAAGCTATATTAGGTGACATACCTATCAAAGTGCCTAAATTCTCAGATGCCGCTACTAATGTATATCCAAGTGTTGAAACTTTTGGTACAATTGGATATTGTCCTCAGAATCCGTGGATTTTGAATGGTACAGTGAAGGAGAATATTTTATTTGGACATAAATTGGACCCAGACTTTTATCAAAAAACGGTTACGGCTTGTGAGTTGGTGTCTGATTTTGGTAATTTACCAGATGGCGATAAGACTGTTGTTGGTGAAAAAGGGATCTCATTGAGTGGTGGTCAAAAGGCTAGAATCTCACTTGCAAGAGCTGTATATTCAAGAGCAGATATATATTTATTGGATGATGTTTTATCCGCTGTCGATGCCCATGTCGGTAAAGCTTTAATCAAACAAGTTTTGAGCGATGATGGAATAATCGGTGATCGTACAAAAATATTAGCTACTAATTCAGTACCGGTTCTACACGAGGCTAATGATATTTATTTATTAGAAAAAGGTTCAATTATTGAACATGGGGATTTTAAAACGGTTATGAAGAATAATGGTGATTTAGCTAAATTGATCAACGAATATGGTAGGAAGAAGGACGACGAAACAGAAAAGGAAGAAGAGCCTGCTAAAGAGGAGATTGTCAAGCCTGCTAAAGAGGAGGTTGTCAAGCCTGCAGTGGAAGTTCTCTCAACTGAGGATATCGTTGATGATATAGTTGATTTTGTAGGTGAACAAAACAGAGGTGCAGTTGAACAAGCTATTTTACGTCGTGCATCGGTTGTTTCATACGGACATCAATATGAAGATGACGAGGAAGAAGATGGTAAGGTGAGGAAAACTCGTCATGAAGAGGAAACAAGTAGGAAAGGATCAGTTCCATGGGATATTTTCAAACAATATATCATCGCGTGTGATTATAAATATTTTTCATTGTATGTCATTGGATCTTTATTGACTTTATTAGTTGCAGTTGCCGAAAAGAGATTATTAAGTTACTGGTCGGAGATTAATCGAGAAAATGGAGAAACTGTTAACCCAAGTTTTTTCTTAGGAATCTATGCATTGATGGGTGTCGTTTCAGGGTTATTAACTTATTTATCAGCATTGGTTATCTGGGGTTATTGTATCGTTAAAGGAGCAGCCTTTTTTCATAATGAGATGGCAAAGTCTGTTTTAAGATCACCAATGGCATTTTTTGATACTACTCCAGTTGGAAGAATTTTGAACAGATTTACTGAGGATATAGGTAAGATTGATATGCAATTGCCATGGATGTTGATTGGGTTTGTTACTACTGTATTGAATGGTTTAGTTACATTTGGTGTTATATTATCTGCATTACCAGCTATGTTCTTCATTATCTTTGTGTTATTATTTGTTTACAACTATTTCAGGGTCAAGTTCGTTCCAACCACTAGAGAATTGAAAAGATTGGAATCAATTGCAAAATCTCCTGTTTTGGCAACTATCCAAGAATCAATCAATGGTGTTGATACAATCAAAGCGTTCCATCAAAGAGAGAGATTTGTATTCAAGTCAAAGAAATTCATCAATGAGAAAACCTTGATTGGAGTTGTCATACAGAGTTCAAACAGATGGTTGTCAATGAGGTTACAAACGATATCTTCGTCGATCATGTTCTTCACTGCATTGTTAGCTGTTGTTACATTGGGCGGTAAACATCCAATCTTGCCAAGTATCTTAGGTTTCGTCATGACGTATTCTTTGACAATTACATTCATTTTGAATTCAGTGGTTAGATACTGGGCAGAGATGCAATCGAATGGTGTTGGGTTGGAGAGAATCATTGAGTACTGTGATTTACCTAGTGAAGCAGAGATGATCATTGAAGATAATAGACCGGCAGATTCATGGCCAGCTCAAGGTGTCGTCAAGTTCAAACAGTACAGTACCGCGTACAGAGCTCATTTGGACCCAGTGTTGAGGGAAATCGAATTGACCATCCAATCAAAGGAAAAAGTCGGGATTGTTGGTAGAACAGGTGCTGGGAAGTCTTCATTAACATTAGCATTGTTTAGAATCATAGAAGCAACAGGTGGTAATATCGAAATCGATGGTATAGATACAAGCAAGATAGGTTTGTACGATTTAAGACATCATTTGACTATTATTCCACAAGAGGCTCATACGTTCAGAGCTTCAGTAAGAGAGAATCTTGACCCATTTGAAGATTACGATGATGACAAGTTATGGAAAGTCTTGGAGTTGGCACATTTGAAAGATCATGTAATTAAAATGGAGTCAGACCCAACTGAAGAAGAGAAGAAAAATAGTAAGAATCCAGACGAGTTGCCAAAGAAAGTTGGATTGGACGCTCAGATAGAAGAAGGTGGATCCAATTTGTCATCGGGTCAAAAGCAATTGTTATGTTTGGCAAGAGCGTTGCTTAATGAAACAAGTAAGATCTTAGTCCTTGATGAAGCTACCGCTGCTGTTGATTTCCAAACTGATAAAATCATTCAAGAAACCATTAGAAACGAATTTAAAGATAAAACCATTTTAACTATTGCACATCGTATCGATACAATCATGGATAGTGATAAAATCTTAGTGTTGGATAAGGGTAAAGTTGCTGAATTTGATTCACCGCAGAATTTATTAAAAGACAAATCAAGTATTTTCTACTCACTTTCAAAAGAAGGTGGATACATAGAGTGATTAATATATAATATAACACTTTCGATCAAATTTGATCTCCTCTGCTTCCGCAATGACAAGGACAAAAACTAACGATTGTACCTCGTATCGATAATCATGGATAGTGGCAAGATCTTACTGCTGGATGAAGGTAAGGTTGCTCAATTTGATTCAAAATTTATTAAGATACATCAAGTATTTTATACTCACTTTCGACATAGAGTGATTTATTAGATTACACTTTCGATCAAATTTTGTAGATCTCCTCTTTGTTTTTGCAACTTGATCAACCTTGCCTCGCTCAACGGCTGATTTATCAACTTCTTATTGCTTGCCTTACATAAGTTCTTTCTACCTAGGGTACAGATATCACAATTTGGAGCTCTGGGTACGCAAACAACTTGTCCGAATCCAACTATCAACGGATTAACATCTGGCCAGTATCTCTCAGGTAGCCAACTTTCCAATTCGAGTCTTGCCTTTTCAGGTTGCTGTTTATTCAGACACCATTTCCACATCAAGGATAGTCGATGAAGATGGACATCGACGCCTATGCCGGCATTAATGTTCCAGCCATTTTGTAAGATGAGATAACCCATCTTTGGCCCTACTCCCGGTAGAGATATCAAATCTTCAATTGTGTCAGGAACGTCACCATTATACTTGTCTAGTAGGATTTTACACGTTTCTTTGATAAACTTCGATTTCCTGTTGTGGAAACCTATTTTGTTGATGAGTTTGTCAATTTCCACCTCGGACAATTTTGATAAATTTTCCAAATTCAATTCTCCCAACTCTTGATTCATTTTAACCATGGCGGCATAATTGACCTCATCTTTAGTCTGCGACGACAACATTAACGAGATTAACAATTGAAATCTGTACACTTTTGCATTCTGATTTCGTAGGTTTGGAGTTATAGTAGTCGGTATTCGCTCACACCCTTGAGTGTCAACGGGAGCCATAAACTTCGACCTCATTTCTACAACCTCATCATAGATCTGATGCCAATTCGTAGAGCCCTTTGAATAATCATCGGGATCAATCTTTTGAAACACGTTTGGAGTCTCCACCTCTACATCTATATGACCAACCTCCTTCTTCACAGATACCACTTCCGTTTTAACAAGAGTTCCCGTCTCGTTCTCAAGCTTGATTTTCTTAATCGCTTTGGTGCTTGTTCTTGATCTTTTCATGTAGAATATTCTCGCTTGAGTTTTCATGTGGAGAAAATCATCGTGAGTCAGAAGTCAGGAACCGAGCGATACAGGAGCATACTCGCAAGTACAAAGTCACCTAAATGTCTGTCAAACTAGAGAACAACCTGTTGTTTGAGATGCCACCGAGCATACCTAGCCAGGACTCTGTTGGTAACGTGAAATCAGCAAATCAAAAGTCTGCTAATGGTCAGAAGACAAATCGAAAAACCATAAAGGCTCCTGGGTCAAGAATAGAGAGAGTGGCACAAGCGTGCGACAGGTGTCGGGCAAAGAAAACCAAATGTGATGGGAAGAACCCTTGTTCTACCTGTCAGGCCGTGGGGTTGGAATGTATTGTATCTGATAAGCTAAGTCGAAAAGCGTTTCCCAAAGGGTACACAGAAACTTTAGAAGAACGAGTTAGACAGTTGGAAGCTGAGAATAAGAAATTGGTGAGTATTTTGGATATGAGAGACGAACAGATTGAAATATTCAACAAAAAGACAGATGATATGGTTGATGGAGAAGTTAGTGAATCTCAAAGAATCACAACGAGCAATTTAAATGAATTGAACAACATACACATGCATCTACATGACCATCAAAATGGATGTCCCTGTGGATGTTCGAATCCTCATGATGTCCATGAGAAACCTGTATCGATTGCAGGATCGATTTATAATTCAGGCGCCCCTATGTCAATCGCTGGTTCAATCAACCTCAGTGATGACGATGACGATAACGATAGTTTGATTTCTTTGGAAGATCACAATAGTCGGAAAAATTTCTTGTCTTCGAATTCAACTAATCGTGAGCTGCAACCTGCTCCTCATGCGTGGGCTGCGGCTACTGCTATTGCACAGATGCAAAAGAGTAAATTGTTTCAACAACAGCAGCAGAAACTTGAGCAAGAAACAAACAAGCAAAGAATGCTAACCTCTCTAGTTGCAATTTCAATACCTAGATCCACAGAGGAAACATTATGTGTGCCGACTTTGCTAGCAAGGGTTTGTCAAGCTTATGGGTATGATTCCAAGCCTGCGATATTAACTGCAAACTCTTTAGCATCGTTAAAAGAAACAGATAATGTATCTTGTGAAGATTCTAAAATGAAAGATTTGTTGTATAAATTGATAATGAATCGTGATATTCAAAAATTGAGTAAACCTGAGGCTTTCATATTTGTCAAAGATTTGATAAATTTGCCATTTTCAAGATTAGACATGGACCAGTTGATTACGATATATTTTCAAGAATGGGGCAACACATTACCTATTATAAATAAAAACTCATTTTTAAAAAACTACATCAACATAAACACCTTGATAGAGGCTGATGTTTATGAAGGAACAGAACAGATTGAGATATTTGGAGCTTTGCTAATATTAGTTTTAAGTCTTGGGTTTTTGAAAAGTAAAAATAATTACTTGGACGTTTCAAATCGAAAAGCATCAGACCGGTATGTGAAAATGATCAAATACTATGATTATCTTATTCACGAGTTTATCAAACCTAATTGTATAATAACTCAGCATTGTTCGATCCAATCATTACAAATATTATCATTAGCATTACAGTATTGTTTAGTTATAGGAGATAATCAGACGTGTTATGATTTGAGAGGTAGAGTCACGAGTATGGCTCAACAACTAAGGTTGCACAGATGTCCAGCTGCCGTCTTAGGTATAAGTAATAACAATGATAACATCGAACTACAAAATTACATGCAAGGTGAAAGACGTATTTTATTCTGGTGTGTATACTGTCTCGATGTATTTTCATCTTTGAATCTAGGTATTCCTAGATTATTAAAAGATTACGAGATAGAATGTGCAATGCCGTTTTCAGGTAAAAATGATGATGATGATGACGACAATGTCAACATATTGATTGTTAATAACACAAAGTTGTCCATCGTGGGTAAGGTATCTAAAATGGCATTGAATATAATGTTGTATTGTAAAGTGTTATCAAGCATTTTAGACTCAATATATTCAAGATTTGAAGGTGGAGAAAATATCCAAAAGAAAGCATTACATAAGGATCGAATGTTGGATTGTTGGAGGAGGGAATTACCAGCCGATTTGAAGTTTGAAATTGACATAAATGGATTATCCTTGAAAGATTTAAACAACAATTTTATCGAAGGTAATGTCTGGGACACATACACCAAACAACAACTAGCATTGATTTTCCTTTACTATCATAGTAAGATTTTGATCTACTTGCCCATAATTTCAAAATACGGAAACAATCATAATGTAGGATTATCTCAGAAAGAGCAAATAGCCAAAGGAGAAGATAACTTGTCGATCATCGTCTCAAGCATAAGTTTGATCCAACAATCTGCAATTCAGATTCTAGAGGTTATGAAGTGCTTAGCTAATACCTCATCTAGTATATTACCCATACCAATGAATATTGCAAGAAAGACTGTATTACTAGCATTGTTGGTTGCTAAAGGAACTCTTGATTATATAAAAGGAGGTCCATTATTTATAAACCTGAAGCAATTGTTAATGGATATAATTAAGAATTTGTCTATTGATTCTGCATTTGACACACCTGGCGGATTAAAGAAAAATTCAATAAAGTTGTTAGAACTCACCATTATTAGTATTTTAGGCATCAACTTGAATAAACCGGTTAATAACATGAGAAAAAAAGTTTTGACGTCGCAACCGATAATCAAAACTGCAGTGGAAAGAGAACCTAGAATCAAACAATCCCAAATCAAACATTCTCCATTGAGTAATTTTGATACCAGTACCGATGACATGTTCACATCAATAGACTCCAACGAATCTAGTAAAAGTCTACTAGACACAGACTTTTTAATGAACCAGCAAGATACCGACAATTTGGAGAGTTTATTTGATTTTGACCCATTCAAAGTAAATTTGAATCGTCAAAATCTAGAAAATGAGTTTGTCACCGATGGTTCACTAGGTCTTGTACCATTTCTAGAAATGACCAACATGGATCATGAAGAATACATGTATGATAAAAGTAATGACCAGTATTTCAGTTATCAAATGTAAGTAGTGTATTGAATGTATATCCATGGATGAGGTACAAAGTGGTAATGCGGATCATGGAGCCGAAATCTCGTAAATATAATCCGACTGAAAATTCCTGACCCCCGCGCTTCACGATAAATAGACATCAACATCCATAATCAAACCTCATCAATTACCATGTCTACATTTTCAAAATCAAACTTCAAGTCTTTGAATTATAATTCATTTCGTCCTCACTATCCTTCGTCATTTTACAAAATCTTATCCACTTATGCTACAAGAAATAACAAAGAATCTTTGCCAATTAGCAAAGCCATTGATTTAGGTTGTGGTCCTGGAGTTGCCACATACCCTCTTTTAAATTTTGTTAGTAATGTAATTGGTTTAGATTTGTCATCAACCATGATTGACACTGCTAACTCACTAAAATTGGAAAGACTACAAGAATTGGGTATCCAAGATTCAAGCAGAATCCAATTCAAAACCGGGTCAGTCGAAAGTTTTATCAATTCAAATGATAATGACATACAAAAAGAAAGCATAGATTTGATTGTTGCTGCTCAGTGTATACACTGGTTCAAGGATTATGACTTGTTTTTCGAGAACGCATCGAAGTTGCTTAAGCAAGGGGGTACATTGGCTTATTTTTACTACATTGATCCTATAATTGTGAATTATTCAGGTCCAGGTAATGCAAATATTAAAGAAACTGTAGAAAAAGCATACCAAGTGTACAATAAATATGTTTATGGAAGTGATTACATTGGTCCATTTTGGGAGCAGCCTGGTAGAGAAATTTTGAAAGACTTTTGTGAAGAAACTAATCAGCACATTCCAAAAAGCTTGTATCAAGATGTGGTGATAGAGACTTATAGACCTAATGGTGAGAAATCTTACCCTGACGAGTCCAGAGATCTTGATATAAAAAAGCTAAACTTAGATTTGGGAGGTTATTTGAGTTACATTGGTACCTATAGCGGATACCATAATTACAAAGAGTCAACTGGTAAAGATATACTAACCAATGAATTCTTGAACGAGTTGCTAGAAGTAACCGGTTGGAGCTTGGAAGAAACAAGAGTTGATTTGGTATGGAACACTGGATACACATTTATGAGAAAAAAATAGTTTTATGTTCAGCAAATAATACAATCTCTACTGTCATGATTCTCACCATACCCACGGTTTTACTACGAACCTTTCTATTCTCATTTGCCGTATGGGTAATTCTAACAACGGCAATTCCACAAACAATTCACAAATATCACAACATTCAAATTAGAACAAATAAATTTGACACCTCAAATTATCCAATTTCTTCATTAACCACACCAAAGTCCTTACCAATTCAAAACTCAACTATTTATTTCATCATAGGACATCCAGACGATGAGGTTATGTTTTTTGCCCCATCGTTGATAGAATTATCCAAGTCAAAGTACAATAACCAAATAAACTTAATTTGTTTTAGTAAAGGAGACTATCTAGATGAAACTTGGGGTGAAATAAGATCTAAAGAATTGTTGAAAAGTGGTGAGATATTGGGAATAAGTAGTGCTAATATAATTGTCAAGAATTTCGAAGACGGCATGAATCAAAATTGGTCAACTATTGATATTAAAAAGACTTTGAGTAAAGATGTTATAAAAGCGGATAACTTAGTACTTATTACTTTTGATGATCAAGGTGTGTCAAAACATCCAAACCACATATCCTTATACCACGGAACCAAAAGTTATATAAGTGATGTTAAAAATAAACCGAGATTCTATGTATTAAAGAGCTTAAATTTTTGGGAAAAATATAGTTTTACATTATTTTCAAACATTGAGATATTCTTTGATATAATGTCAAATTTAATCCAGAAATTCATATCGGTTAATATCAATATTAGTTTTTTCAACAAGGCTAATGCGAGAAACTATATCAAAATTTATTCCGATTTGAACATGTTGAGTTTGAGCTATGCAGCGATGGCATATGGACATTTCAGTCAAATGGTCTGGTTTCGATACGGATGGTTATTATTCAGTAGGTACCTTACATTCAATCATTTAATAGAAGAAACTGTATGATTATACATTTTCAAACCCAAACTGTTTTTGACACCAATTTGAACCATGCTCAAAATACTCTTTTTTAGAGATTGTGATGTTCTCAAGTAATTCTTGATCATTAGATAAATTGGTTCCACCGTACCATGACATTTCGTCTTTTGCAATTTGATATTCATCAAATATTCTCACTTTCCAATTCAGTGGTAACTCTTTTTTCAATTCGCTATTCAATCGTTTTTGAAAGTTGGGTATATTTGTTGTACCACCAACAAGACAAATATTAGCCAGTAGTAAAGGTCTTGTGATTTCAGGACATGCATATATACTCTCTTTTATTAAATCAGTTAAATTTTTAAAAGGCGCTGATTGGACCAATTGATTTGAAGATGTAGTGATGTTATTCTCAAACAAGATTTCTGGATGATAAAAGGTTTCAGGAACTATGAATCTTTCATCATATAGTTTCAAAATCTGTGCATCTGGTGGTACAGTCTCGTTTGTTTTGACAAACCCTGTTGTAGTTATTTTAAAATCGGGTAGGATAAACTCACATCCGTTATCAAGTCTGTTTTTCAATGCTTGGTTGAAATCTGCTGCCATGAAATTTGTAGTTTCTTTGATTGTATTGACAAGTATTGGATCTTCTGAAATATCATAATGTCTGAAATTGATAAACTCTTTTAACAAGTTATTTAATACTTTTCCACCTATGGGCATTTTCTTCACCCCTGGCCAATGAACTTTTTGATAAATCATTGGTATTATCCATGTAAAGTTATGACCGGAGTCTATAATTAGATTGAAATCGAAATTGATAATCTTTGAATCCACGCTAAAAGGGACCAAGCTGGCAGGCACGCATCGATAGTATTGATCAAATCCATATTCTTCAAACACTATTTGATCAGTGTTGATTGAGAGCTGAGGTAGCTGATATGGAGTCTCGGTCAAGATCAAATGTGTTGTAGAAGGGTCTATCTCTTTGTTTTTGCTCACCAAATCAAACGTATAATCCCATATGGGTTTTTCAGTTTCCCAAGAGGTCAAATGTCCTTGCTCAAACGGTGATTTGAATTGAATTTGAGAATAATTGTTGGTATGTTTTTCGAATTGATCTCCAATATGGATGAGTCCGTCTTTAGTTTTTGATATAAAATTAGGTACTTTCAAAGGTGATGAATTTTCATGGTTGAATCCTACTTTTATGTTGTATGAACCATTATCTATGACTAGATGTTGTAAACTCATGAAATGTATAATAAAATTTCATTTTTCAGTTGAGAATAAACATGTAGATACAAATGCGAAATGAGCAGATCAAGAGCTTCTCTCATCCAAGTTCGAGGCTATCCAAATGATTCTGGAAAATTGGCACTTGTTCCACTGTCTATGATGATTTACTATGCCTTGGGAGTCAGTCCAAATCTTGCAACATCAGCTCTTGAAGATGGACTACCAACTCCAAATCTGAAGCTATCTTCACGAGGTGACCTGGAATGCCTTGTGGAAAACTGTGGTGTCATTTTTGTCGACGGAAATATGCGGTGGTGGCCTGAAACACTCCATGTCAATTGCAACATGCGTCTGTATTAGGCAACATATCCCAAATTGTGCCCTAGAAAAAAAAGTATAATATCAAATCAACTTTACTAAAAGTATATTCAAACTTTACAATACCACCTACAACTTTCATTCACCAAAGTGTTTCCACTAATTAAGAGATATCTTCAAACAATCACTTTATATTAAACTTCTCATTGCATTTTCAATAATTTTCCTACTTCGATCTCAATTTTATTCCACTTCGGAGATCACCATTATGGCTTTATTCAAAGTATTCCAATCTCAAACTAACTCCAAAAAGTTATCACCCACGTCGTCTTCACATTCAACTTCGAATCTAACGCCTGTAAATAGCGCAGCATCAAACAAGTTATTAAATCCGAATTCATCACCCAAAAGTCTGTCAGACTCGTTGTATTCTCTTACAATAACTTTGGAATCACCTCCTATTATTCTTTATGGTAATCCAAAAGATAGCACTGGATCAATAATCTCGGGTATTTTGAATCTAACAACACTAGCAAATGTTCAATTGAATAAAGTCACCTTATCATTGGTACAAACTATGAAATATACAAAACCATTTATAGTCCCCAATGCTTCATCAATATCAAGTTGTAAAGAATGCACTTCAAGAAAGTGTGAGCTAGCAAGGTGGGATGTTTTAACCTCCAGTGTGGAATTCCCTATAGGAAGTCATGAATATCCATTTAGTCATTTAATACCTGGAGATCTACCAGCATCTTCCAAATTGGGCTCTTCAAATTCTCAAACGTTTTTGAAATATGAATTAATTGCAACTATTGAAGGTCAACAGAATAAAGAATTGATTCTACCTTTAGTTATATCTAGATCAATACTAAGAGGTCCAGATAGAAATTCATTAAGAGTTTTTCCTCCTACAGAAGTAACTGCAAGCGCAGTGTTACCGAATGTGATATATCCAAAATCTGTATTCCCAATAGAATTAAAATTGGACAATATGGTTAGTAACTCTCACCAAAGAAGATGGAGAATGAGAAAATTATCATGGAGAATTGAAGAAAATATCAAAATTAGAGCTAATTCCTGCGATAAGCATTTGAATAAATTACAATCAGCTGAGAAAAATTATGAAAAATTATCAACTAAAAAGGAGACTAGCAAAACGTCAAACTTGCATCATAGCACCGTTCAAACCAATGTTAGCTTGTTGAGGAATCCATCTACACAAAATCCAGTCTTGGAAACTACCAATAGAAACGATGAAAATAGTGACATGATTATAGACAATGGTGAACATGATTTAGAGGAAACCATACGGAGCGCTCCTTCTAACGCCGCACAGAATTTTATGGAAGATTTCATGGATTCAAGCCAACAGGGTCATACATTAAATTCAGTCCCATCACAATCTCAAATTCCAATTGATAATGAAAAACATTTATACCTAGAAGAAACAAGAACTATCAGCTATGGAGATATCAAAAATGGTTGGAAATCTGATTTCTCAGACAAGGGAAAAATCGAATTGGTTGCCAACATATCTGCATCTGGATTTAATACAGGATTAAGGAATCATGTAACTAAAATATCAACCACTGATTCCCATAATGATAATTTTGCTAAAACTGTAGCCAACGTGTCATGTGATATTGATGATCCAACTTTGGGTGTATTTGTAAATCACACATTGATTGTTGAAATAGTGATTGCAGAAGAAATTGTGCACAATGTAGAAAGGAAAAGTGATAATGAAAACAATGCATTGAATTCTGTTGATAGTAAAGCATCAATGGGAGTTCCAACTGGTGCTGCAAGAGTTTTGAGAATGCAATTCAAATTACCTGTGACTGAACGATCAGGTTTGGGTATTGCATGGGATGATGAAGTGCCACCAACGTATGAAGATGTTAAAACTCTAAGTCCACCAAATTATCAAGATCAATCATCAACTCCAACACCATTAATCAACGGTAGGTTGACACCATTTCTATTATATGGAAGAGGTAGTACACCCATAGTTGGGAATTTTGGTACCCCAAATATTGATGGATTAGTTGAAGAAAATGCAATACAAGAATTGAGTTTATAATATATTATTTATCTTTATTAGATTCATCTGAGTTTTGTCTATTCACTTTTGAATTGTATAAATTCGTTAGTTCTGATAAGTCAGAAATTGAATTACTTCGTAGATCATAGACCAATTGTTGAAATGATTTTGATTTTATGACATTGATTGATAATTTATTTTCTACTAAAAATTCCATTAAATGTTTATGAAATTTGGTAGTTGAATATATCGTATTATCGAATGTAGTAGATAAGTATCGAATATTATTTGATTCAAACATATTACTACTCGTTGGAACTGGATTCTTTGAACTTTTGAGTTTTTGATTGTGTTCATTTGATTTGATATTCTTCACTTCTTCACCTGTCGATGTGATACCGAGACCATTGACGGGTGATTTTCGATTGAAATTGACGGTTTCGATAGTAATTTTATGGGTTTTCAAATGCTCTAATAATTTCTTAGGTGATCCTTTGTCTGAGGTTAATCTCACAATTACCTTTCCACAGTGCTGGCAAGCTGTGATGTTAGGATTTTGCTTGTCTTGACTAAACCATGTCCAAACCCAAGACCTCTTCTTTGCACCAAATTTTTTACCTGGTTTATTTAAACGTAATGATTTTTTTATTGCCTGCCTATCTATTTGACTTGGTTGAGAATTCTTTTGAGGTAGATTTTGTTCATATCTTGACTCATTAGGTGATTGTGTTGATTTAAGCTGATTCTCTTGATTAAGACTTCTTTGCGATTGAGTTGAAATCAGTTGTGTTTGAATTTTGCGTCTGTTCGAGTTGTATTCATATAAATTTGTTTCTTGGAAACTCATTAATTTGGGGATCAATTTCTTAAACTCTAACCTATATCTGCAGTAAAATAATCAACAGTAATAAATTCAACCAGAAAAAACTACTGTATTACTATACTGGTTTAATAACAGTATCTCAGTATGACCTAAAGTAGGGCTGTTTTGTAGGTATGGGTATGTATTAAAATAATTATAAAAACCGAAAGACACCTTCACGAAACTCACCAAAATCAAAAATTAAAAGAAGAACCAATTACCATACCAATCAATCACCTTAGATTACCATTTTTTTCCATCTTTTTCATTTTTTTCTTTAACAATGATTAATTCAATTTCTTTACATGCTTTGTCGATTTTAGCATCGTAGATTTTGAAGACACCGTTGTTACCAGCTTTACAATGCCAGAATCTGGTTTCACCTTTCAAAGCTAACAAGTATTGGTCATCTTTGTGGACAATAGTGAATCCTTTAGTGTGTAAAGCGCCTTTTTGGACTGGTTTGTCGAATTGGAATTGATGGTTTGAAACGATTTCACCAATTCTATGTTTTTCATCTCTGATTACAGTGTCGCACAAGGTGAAGAAGAAAACATCATCGTCACAGTCGATGGTACAGTAATCACTGTATCCTGAGTAACCACCTCTTTTGTAGTACTTGTGTTTTTTGTGTTTCTTGTCTTCACAATCGGAGTCTGAGTCACTTTCTTCAGATTCACAATCGGTGTTGTGTTTTTTATGTTCACAGTCTGAGTCCGACTCACTTTCTTCAATGGTGGTGAGGTGTCCATCAGATTCACAATCGGATTCATGATCGGATTTTTCGCAGTCAGAACCTTTGTAACCACCTCTCTTGTAGTACTTATGTTTTCCAACTTTTTTCTTTTCATCTTCACAATCAGTTTCATGTTCAGTTTCACAATCGGATTGCGGTTCATTGTGTTTTTCACATACTTCACAGTGAACTTTCTTACCACATTCACCACCGTGTTCTAATTGACCATCATCGAGTTGGAAGACCAAGTCGAATTCGTTTTTGTAGCTGTAGTCACATTCTTTAACAGCCAAAGTGAATCTGAAAGGGACCGAAGCTAAACCATCGTCGCATTCGTCAATTGGCTTGATGTAGCCTGCGTTAACAACAGAAGCGACTAAAGTCAATAAAGCAATGGAAAATCTCATTGAAGAACTGATGATAAAAAGTATCAACTCTGGGAATTTTCACCTGTTTATATACTTTTCTAACTGTTAGCTTTGGTCAAGTGTTTAAATCTCGAGGGTTTAATGGTTAAGGGTAGGTTGATGGTTGTAGTTGGTTGAAACCATGTGTATGATTTTTTGCTGCAAAATTGGGTCTCGCTTTGTGACTGCAAAAAAAGTTACAAGTACCTGAGAGAAATGAAATTCAGTGAATCTTCACCGCAGTTAACTTTCGACATTGCATAATCTTCAGAGCAACAATGTCAATGTAACATTGCCTGCTGTTAAACCTGCTAGATTAAAGCTGTCAGAGATTCAATTGTCATGGTTTTATTTGTCACAGTTTGTGTCAACTTGGAGGCTTTGACACACACGTACACATGATCTATAAATAGTTGGTATCATCTAAGTAACCCCAGAAACAGAACTAGAGGGGTCAAAGTAACGATATGTTTAAATTTAGCCGAGTACAACGTTACACTAAAAATTTAACCTGTTCCGAGGATTCATCTACAGTATACTCCATGAGAATTGATTTATCAGTAGATCGGTATTCAAAGTGGATATTCAACTTATGTGTGAGAACAAGATACAGAGGTGGAGCTAAACCCTTTTTTGTGAATTTTATAGGTTGGAAACTTTAAAGCTAATAGTGTTTAATGAGTGTACCTTGTGTTCACGAGTGGCCTGTGATACATCATTTCATACTCAAGAGTGTTTGCTGTATCTAGGTGAATGTGAGTTTAAAGTTTGATATCGTAAACTAAAATTAGTTATCTGTGTTATTTCAACAAAAATTTACAAAAATTTGAGAAATCCCTTATCTCGCAAAAAATTGTGCATTAAAAATCCTACAGTAAAATTATAAATGAGCTATTTACATAGATAGTCTATAAAGCATTAATCTGGTCTGAAAGTGACTACAAGAGTTTAAGCTAATTCAACAGAATTGATGCGAAACAAACCAAGGAAAATCTAAAAAGCTTGGTCGCAAAGTTCTATAATTGATCCATTATTTATTTTTTAGTACAAGTACCAGCATGATATCTCACCTTATCTCAGGGAAATGGTTTATGCTACAATTATCGTATAAATATTTTACCTGAGAAATTAGCGCATACCCGTTTCAATTGATTCTATGAATCATGCAAATATCACTATTGCGTAACTTCGCCTTTTCAATATTCTATGGAAGCTTATATAATATTCTGACGTTGACTTGAATCGCTCCAAATTCGTTGTTCCAAATTCGTTGTTTGTTCCATACTTGGTTTTTGCAGCCAGCAAGAAAAAAAATCTTTGTGTAATGTGTATATCGAACACTGTATATTTTCTAGAAATGGAACAAAAAAATATGGAAGAAGAAACCCAACCAGCTGTACCCATGTACATTTGCTATATCGAATTTCAACATGATTCTCAAATCCCGTGATGTTTTATTTATAAGTACTCCAAATATTCAAAAGTCAACTTTTTCCACCACTACAACTACAAAAATATTAGCTTGAATTCCCACTCCAGTTCCCCTGTTTAACTCAGTCCTTCCTTCGTTTTCCAACTACTAGTCAATCCTTTAACTTAACTTTAGTCATTCATTTATCATGAGATTCTCCAACTTATTTCTCCAACTCGTTTCAGTTCCATTGATAGCCACAGCGCTCGCGACACCCGCCAACAAGAGAGACGACGATGACAGCGACGTTGTTGTGGTCAAGGTCAAAACAACAGTCCAAGACGTCCAAACTAACTACAACACCGTCGCGGCTCCAACATCAACTTTCACAAACTTGATCATAAACACAAGTACGAAAACAGTCACCTCGTACACCGCAACTGTCACTTCAACCGTCTTTGGTGTCCCACACACTTATACAACGGTCGCTACCACACCAGTATCAGCGGCTGATGTATTACCGATTAGTGAGAATGAAGTCACCTCAAAGACTGGAGTTGACACCGCTAGTGAAACTGCCGGATTAGAAACACAGAATAATACCCCGGCTTCACAAACATCGACAACTTCGAGTAGTGTTTCTCAAGTTGCTAAACCGGCTACAACAGCAAATTCACCAACTTCTTCAACCTTGCCTGTATCTACATCAAGTCCAAGCCCAAGTACAAGCCCAAGTACAAGCCCAAGTACAAGCTCAACTTCATTATTATCTTCAGTATCATCTTTAGTCACCGAGGTGGAGACTTCAAGCGGTGGTCCAACAATCACTCAAGGTGAAACTATCCCATCGTCTACTGACTCGTGGATTATAGAAAATGTAACCACCGTTACCTCCGGCAGCGTTTGTTACGTTGATTATGATTATTACTACGCAACCGAAACAGAGGCTGATGAAACCACAACCATAACATCAACAGTTTACACCACAGTCACAAGTGCTTAACTTACCAATTTTCTTATTTAATGTATACCTTTATAATATCACTACTAATTTCTCATTTAATGTATCCCTTACAGATTTTATATCTACAATCACCTCTATCTTACATATCGTGAAGAGTGTAGGTAGAGTTTGCAATGTGGGAGTACAACAACCTCAAAAGTCATCAAAATGTTATCTGCTAGGGCTATACCCTAGTAATGTTATCTGCAGTCCTATAGTAAAATTTTTATTCGCACCTATAGTTAAGCAAAATTAACTATGAGCCTGGGTATGCGCACTCGCCAGTACTAACAAAAGATATTTGAAAATTCCTTTTCAATCTACACCTTTTAAATATTAGACACAATGGGTATGTTGAACACGATAGATATATCTCAAGACGATATATACAACTGAAGACAGACATTCAAAGCTTAGATATTTATAAAGACATCAGAGGAAACGACAAAGTGTAATCTCACATCAACAGAACGATACAGAGTTTAACAAAATCAGAAGCTTGAAGAGTTCAACAAAATCAGAAGCTTTAAGCAATCTAAGTCTCAGTTTACATCCAACATCCGTACTAACATATTGTTTTAGTTAACGTTCCAAAAACTAGAAAGACCTACTGTAAAGGTAAAGAATGTAGAAAACATACTCAACATAAAGTTACCCAATATAAAGCTGGTAAAGCTTCCTTATTTGCCCAAGGTAAAAGAAGATATGACAGAAAACAATCTGGTTTCGGTGGTCAAACCAAACCAGTTTTCCACAAAAAGGCTAAAACCACAAAAAAAGTTGTTTTAAGATTGGAATGTGTTGTTTGTAAAACCAAAGCTCAATTAGCTTTAAAGAGATGTAAACATTTCGAATTGGGTGGTGATAAAAAACAAAAAGGTCAAGCTTTACAATTTTAATAGTATTTTGATATTAATAATATATAAATCTTTAAGTAACTATTAAACTAGAAAATTTCCTATTTTATGATTATGGTTGTTAAGTACAAGCATCTTTGTATTGTTTACGTTAATTAAACGGTTGAATTTATTAGGTGTAGATTTTTTAACGTGTATTTCAACAGACGAGAGATCAAGATCGTAAAAATAAACATAAAATAATACATATCTTTTATGAACTTTGACCAACTCACAGATGAGCAGAAGCATCATCTATACATACAGCATTTGCAACAGCAGCAGCAGCAGCGGTCACAGGTTCAACAACATCAACAAGATCATGACTTAAGTTACATGGATGAAGATACCGTGTATCCAATAGATCAGCCTGATTCTTCACCTATCAGACAACAACCGGGAATTTTATCTCAGCCAATGATGACATCGCCTAAGTTCAACAACTATGAAGATTCTAGTAACCAATTCACTTCAATGGATTCATTAAATTTCCAACCCCCAAGTAACAATTTTACTCAGTTAAACAACAATTCAAGTAGTAACTTATCTGGTGCAAGTCATTCAATCAACGATTTAAAACACAATGATAATACTCCACCACTGCAGAACGTTACCAGCTTTCAAACTCCTCCACCATCAATTGATAGTAATAAACAATTTTATAGAAATCCTCAAGCATTAACCAAATCAACAAGAGATAAAGCATCAGCTACAAAAATAAAAATGGAAGCATATTATACCGATTCTGTTCATTTGGCAGTTGAAAGAAATCAAAGAAGATTAGATTTAGAATATAAACTACAAAATGAACAAAAGAATTCTTCTGACGAAAGAAAGAATCGTCAATTACAAAATTTAGGTAAGAAAGAAAGTCAATTTTTAAGATTGAGAAGAACTAAATTAGTTCTTGAAGATTTTGTTACCGTTAAAGTCATTGGTAAAGGAGCGTTTGGAGAAGTTCGATTAGTTCAAAAAAGGGATAATGGAAACATATATGCAATGAAAACATTGCTAAAATCAGAAATGTTTAAAAAAGAACAATTGGCTCACGTTAAAGCGGAAAGAGATGTATTGGTAGGGTCTGATTCTCCTTGGGTTGTATCTTTATATTATTCATTTCAAGATTCACAATATTTATATTTAATTATGGAATTTTTACCAGGTGGAGATTTAATGACAATGTTGATTAGATGGCAAATTTTTACTGAAGATATTACAAGATTTTATATAGCTGAAATTGTATTAGCTATTGAAGCAATTCATAAATTAGGATTTATTCATAGAGATATTAAACCAGATAATATTTTAATTGATGAAAGGGGTCATATAAAATTGAGTGATTTTGGATTAAGTACTGGATTTCATAAAACTCATGATTCAAATTATTATAAAAAATTATTAGAAAAAGAAAATCCATCAACTTATTTACAACCAAACCAATTGACACCCAATGGACCAGCAGGAAGAAATTCAATGATAAATGCAGTTGATTCGATTCATTTAACCATGTCTAATAGACAACAAATGCAAACATGGAGAAAACTGAGAAGATTAATGGCATATTCAACGGTTGGAACACCAGATTATATTGCACCCGAGATTTTTATACATCAAGGGTATGGACAAGAATGTGATTGGTGGTCGTTAGGAGCGATAATGTTTGAATGTTTAGTTGGTTGGCCACCTTTTTGTGCCAATACTCCTCATGAAACATATAGAAAGATTATAAATTGGCCAGAAACTTTACAAATTCCAGAAGATGTTCATTTATCACCTGAAGCAGAAGATGTTATTAAAAAATTGATGTGTTCAGCAGAGAATAGATTAGGTAGATATGGAGGGGCTGATGAGATCAAACAACATCCATTTTTTAGAGGTGTTGATTGGAATACAATTAGAAAAGTCGATGCTCCATTCATACCAAAATTGGATTCGATAACAGATACAAGATTTTTCCCAACTGATGAATTAGAAAATGTACCAGAAAATCCTGCATTTATTAAAGCAATGGAAATCAGAGAACAAGAAATGAAAACTAATGGAAATAGTACAACCAATGAGTTACCATTCATTGGGTACACATATTCCAAATTTGATTATTTAACTAGAAAAGGAGCTTTATAATGGAAATAGTAGACCAATTTATATTTTAATACAAAATTTGAAATACATCATTAAGCACAGTTATTACTTAACATTTTAAACATTATATTACCTCTATTCGAGTATTAAAGTTTGTACTATATATTTGCTATAAATTTAGTCACGTGTAGAATTAAGAGTATAAATTTAAATTGGAATGGCCTGATGCGGTTTAATTGATAACCGGAAATAACTCCCTAGACGCCGGTTGAAAAATATGGATTTCGGGTGGAAATAAAAAAATGGAAAAAAAATAAAATATACTGATGACAGCAATTTTGAGTCTTGATTTGTAGCAATATTGGCTGGTGATGTTACTTCAATTTTTAAAGCGTCAAAATATCATGCACCTAGTAATAAAATATTTGTTTGTGATTCATATAGATTTCAAAAAGTAATTAGTATACTGTTTTCGGCTGGAATAATCGGTATTTAAACTTGAGTATAGCACTTTCTGCAGACAACCAAAAACACACTATATTGTTCTACTTGGATGATTAGTAACACCATTAAACCTCGCAACCAACAATCATCAATTTGAATATGAGACGATTTATTCCTTGGTGAGGTGAAAATAGAAAAAAAGAAAAATAAAATTTCACGGACCAGAGGGGCTAGTATAATCAAATTTTATACGCCGAGAATTAGTATAAGAGAGCGAAAGAAACATTGATGACAGTGGTATTGAGATATGATCTCCATGGTTGAGGTTGAATGTTTAGAATTTCGTAATGGCAATGGACAAAGTATTTAATTTAATAAGTGATTTTCAATTTGTTACGAAAGCCTATTTGCTTACCTCCTTTGGTTTTGTGTGATATAAATATGATGATGATCATCAATGTTGGTTCTTAGGTTTCCTTTTCCCTTTCTATTAGTAATTTATATCGAATAAAATCCGTTCTAATTTTCTTACTTCATACCACTTGTACCTTGTTTGTTAAATTTGGAACAACTTTCGAATTCCGTACCCAAATTTCATTATCATTTTGACTTATTTGGCTTAGTTAGTTCCAAGTGGATTCAATCAATTTAGTCCAGCTTTAGTTCCATCTTATCCCAAAACCGTTTGATATTATATTTTCACTTGATATAATTATAATTTATATTTATATTTGACAGATCCTTTTTTTTTTTCCCGGTCACTATTGCATTTCCTTTTTACAACCAAATTTATTCCATTATTAATCACTCAGTTTTACTATGAAGTATGGAATCTTACTACTGTTGTTCTTTTTCTATGCTTTGGGCATTGCTATGGATATGAACAATATGGATATGCACCATGATGATCATGAAATGTTATCATCCGAGTCTTATTCCCTTTCTCCTACTGAGACTCCAATTCCTCACGTAATGAAACATCAACATGGTGTGCCTATATTGGAAACTCATTTAGAACCAATTGAACTAGCTTTTTGGAACAACTACAATACTACCACATATTTCAACGTAGAATCAAATTCAAAACCAGCATTATATTTACACATTTTCAGTGGATTATTTACAATAGTTATAATTTACCCAATATGTTTAATATTTAACAATTTGAGAATGAATAAATGTTATTTTGTTTTGATTTTTTGTCATTCGGCTTGTTTGGTGTTTTCGTTATTGAATTATTCAATTTTTATAAACTCAATTCCAGACTTGTACCCAGGAAATGCATATAATAAAATGATCATTATATTGTTTGTAACTACTATTTTACAATTGTTGACTTATTTTATAAAAATTTTGAATTTTTCATCAAATGAAAACTACTTGTCATTATCATCATCTAGTTCAAGCTCCAATTCAACTGCTTCATCTGATGTAGAATCTGAAATGGAAAAACCATTTATAAACTACAACTCAAAATTCAACAAGTTTAAATCTATAATTGGTTTGAGTAAAGTACAATCTGGCTGTTCAATTATATTTAATATTTTAAATTGGGGTCATTTTTTTTATTACTTGATATTAATTCCAACTGGTGTTGCCACATTCTGTTTGTATGGTAAAGGAAACACTGTATTCAATTTGTTAGCACATTTTATCAAAGGAGGAGTGTTTTTTTCATATGGTATATTATCATTGGCTAGATATTCAGGTGGGTTTCGAAATAAAGGTTGGTCTTGGAATCATAAATTCATTACAAACTCACAGATACAATCTGGTTGGTTCAAATTTCAAAACAAAGGTCTTTGGACGATGGAAATGATTGAAAGTTCGTTGATTTTATTCTATGGTTCAACCAATATTTTCCTCGAACATTTGGCAAGCTCCGGTGGTGAATGGTCTGCAAAAGATTTGCAACATGTATCAATTGCATTTATATTTATTGGATGTGGATTATGTGGGGTTATAACCGAATTGAAATTGAATAATTGGAGATATGAACATGCATTGACTAATTTATCAAAAGTATCATCCTCAGAAAATGTAATCAAGGCTTCACCTGGGTTTAGTCCTAATCCATTCCCAATATTGACGATATATTGGACAGGGATATTAATGTCGAAGCATCAACAGGCGTCGGAATTATCGACTGAAATACATATCCAATGGGGTAATTTGTTTATTCTTGGATGTTGTTTTAGATTCTTGACTTATTTGTTGATGTTGCTTAATCAGAATAAATCCAAGAATTTGACTGCTCCAAATAGACCAATCACGGAGTTGATAGTTTCTTTTAGTTTGATATGTGGTGGGTTGATATTTATGGAATCAACTGATCCTGTGATATTATCATTTGAGTACCATGGATTCACATCGATGTTTACCTTGAATATAAGTTTGGGTTTAGTTACATTATTCATGTCTTGGATCATGAGTTTATTTGCAATAAAAGATTGGTTGAAAGAGAAATATACTGAAAAGATGTCACCAATAGAATCAGTGTAAAATGTTTTGTTTTGTTTCAATGATGTTGCTTTTATTCGATTACCGTTGTTTAGTTTAATATAGTTTAATTAA
This sequence comes from Insectozyma parachauliodis, assembly GCA_030565145.1. Lineage (NCBI taxonomy): Eukaryota > Fungi > Ascomycota > Pichiomycetes > Serinales > Debaryomycetaceae > Insectozyma > Insectozyma parachauliodis. The sequence goes on along the minus strand of JAJMBB010000023.1, from coordinate 48,554 downwards.
TTTAATATTTTAATAGTTTTATATACGAATATATGAAAATGAGAAAAATGAGAAGTCAACAATTTTTACAATTGGAAGTGATGATTTGTGGTTTTGAAAGTTGGAAAGCAAGATTTAACAGCAATGTATACCAAAATGAGTACAAGTTTTGCAACCATTGCACCATTGCATCATTTTGTTAATTTGATTATTGGTCAATTTTTCGGCTGCAAAAATTTCAATTGTGCGGGTACTATCAACGGAACCTTGTTGAATTGCAACCAAGGCGGGAAAAAAATGAGTGTGGTCAATGATTGTGAGTCGTATTTGTTTGGGTTTTCTACAGATTAGCTCAAGTGGTGCTGGTAATCACAATCATTGACCAAGACGAAATGGATTAAAATTTTTAAGTACAAGAATCGTTACAAATCAAGATCAGTTGTCTACTTTAGATATCTAAGACAACTTCATAATTTGAAATGGGATGTAGCATATCACTAGGTAAATTGATATGCTCAAGAGCAATATAACCAAATGGATGTCATTTATCTTACTAAACAGTTTTCGATACCGTGTTATACACTCCACATATTCTTAAAAGTATTCAAATTCAGCGAGTTCAAACTCGTTGAAGTTGAAAACCAGATCAATTTAAATGAATATTGTGAGTTTGAGTATTTGGCCTAAATTCATACAAAAAAGCTACTTATAGGCAATAGGAGGTTGATGTCATGGAATATCAATCATTGACCAATTAGCCAACAAACTCAAATCAAGTATTACAATGCATTTAAAATTGAAATATAGAATGTGTTGAATTATAAAGAGGTGATGTAAAGCAGGTGGAAAGTAGTATACTGATGGAAATACGAGATGGGTTAAATAATATTTTTTAATTCCTGCAATAGAAATTTTATTTCCTGCAACAGAAAAAAATAGAATGATTGATTGAGCATCTTCTGATGAGTTTAAATTGTAATCACTAGATATACTATGATTCATTTGGCTCGTCTCAACCAACTCCAAGGGTAGAAATACAAAGTAAACCATCATTACCAACCTGAACTTCTATTCTTGAAAAAGAGAAACATCAAGTGTTTAACATGCACCTGGTCTTATTGGCAAGGATAAACTATTTTTATTTGCTCTTCGAGAATACAAAGAGATACAAGTATACTTGACAACAGACTCCTACCCTAACCAAAGTAGTCTCATATACATCAGCTCATTTCACACCATTCGCAATAATGGTTCAATTGGAGTTTGCTTGGCCTAAAGTTGACCACATAGTTAAATACAATTTAATTTGTCATTGGTTGCTAAGGAAATCAAAGGGAGGTTAATTAAAAGGATAACTACTTCTTATGCCGTTCCATGTAATGCCATGTGCGCATTGTTTACGACTATTGTGCTTCTGTTATACGTAATCACGTGATACGCATCATATGTAAGTGTACGGGTTGTTATTTGCTACTGGAAGCTAATAGATAACTTTAATTTACTTTACATATAGACTGCCTGCTGTTTTAAGTATATACATTCAATTTCACTTTAGTGCTGTTTCAGTTGCAATTTCTTCAATTGTATATCAAGTACAACATACCTTCAAATTTTACTTTCTTCTTCATCACTTTCTGCTCTAACTCATCACTCGCTTGCAATTGAGTGGGACTTACATATCAATTGTATTCAAATCTCGTGCTCATCACATTAAATCCACTCACTACTGATTATTTCTGAAACATCTTTTCTCGGCAGGGATAATACAAATCTTCAACCACCAACACTACACTACACTACACTGCACTGCACAATCAGTGGAATATTCAACCAGATTCAGAGCTAACAGGTGAGTATTCCAATCCACACTATTTGTTACAACAGTATTCATTTACATTGGTGTCTCTCTTTAAGGGGCTTCCACAAGAAAAAAATAAAGTTAAGAAGAGACAAAAATAGTGTTGGCTAAATTTAGAAGATTTCAACAGAAAAAGTAAACACTCAAACATCAGCCTTCCCACTTTCCACTTACATCAACTCACATCGTCGAGTATAATTTTGCAACCATTTATTATTATATTCATCTATTACTAGCATTTCAATTATACTGAATATTGTCATCAAATCTTTGGAGTTCACATTTCACTTTCCCACCTCCAAACACAAAACCATTCTTTCATTAGATTTACACATTTCTTCTTATATGACACAAAACTGTACACAGGAATTTCATGATAAATTTAATAAAATTTCAACCACCCTTTTATTATCCTTTTAAACACACATCACCTACCACCACCACCACTAGCACCCCCACCTCCAACACCACTCATCTTTCGCTTCACCAACAGATCAGACATAAAAGAGAAAACTCAAGTGACACTTCCACCAGCAACACGTCTCTCGCTAAAGAAACTTCATCACAGAATCTAAACTTATACTCATCAGGTACCACCTCATCAACCCCTTTTTCAAGTTCCTCATTGGATCAAGCAAATCAACAATCCAGTCAACTGCCAAACACCATCAGTCTGTCTTCTCAGGAAAAATTTTCACAAAATTATTATACATCATCATCACAGCCCACATCAACTTCTAGTCAAACATCTACTCCAACCACAGAATCAAAGTCATCAGATCAACCTTCATCTCAAGATACCATGTCTGATAATAGCACTACTTCCTTAGTTTCACCTTCTGAAACAGCGTTACCTTCTTCAACTCTGGTTTCTTCTTCACAGAGTTCAACTTCACAAATATCTTCAACATCCTCCTCATCGTTAATGTCATCAAGTTTTTTGTCTAGTTCCACTCAACCTCCATCATCATCTGAATTACTCTCCTCCTCATCATCATCATCATCATCCACAGATTCATCATCTAGTACCTCACAGTCTAGTAGCTTTACATCCTCATCATCAATAGAATCTTCCTCATCTTCCTCATCTTCCTCATCTTCCTCATCTTCCTCATCTTCCTCATCACTGCAATCTTCATCAAGTTTGTCATCACTGTCGAGTATAGAGTCTAGTTCAAGCACAAGTTCAAGCTCAACTATTGAATCTAGTTCTACTTCCAGTTCAAGCTCAAGTTCAGAAATCAGTTCAAGCTCTAGTTTTAGCTCTAGCTCAAGCTCAAGTTTCTCCAGTTCTAGTTCCACCTCAGATAGTTCATCCTTTGTAGCAGCCACTTCAACTTCCGACACCAGCTCAATCACATCATCAAGCTCTTCATCAAGCTCAAGTTTCATCCCTTCTTCAACCTCGTCTAGCTCTTCATCTACAAGTCTGAGCTCTTCTCAATCTTCTTCAAGATCTAGCTCCTCCCAATCTCGTTCATCAAGCTCATCTACCACTTCCTCATCATCTGCATCATCTGAATCATCGTCAAGCTCAAGTTCAACTACAGAAGCTCCTTCATCCACTTCTTCTAATCATCATTCATCAATTTCATCATTCACATCCAGATACACCTCAGTCATACAACGTCCAGATACAACAATAACTACGGTTGTATCAATACCAACTTCAGAAACTGTGGGTAAAAACTCTGGAGATGACTCGTCACGGAATTCGAAATTAATCGGAGGATTAGTAGGCTCCATTGGTGGATGTATCGTGATTGGAGTCTTGGTTGTTTTATTCCTATTCCTTAAAAAGAGAAAAAGAACAATCACTAATCAATCACCCGATTTCAATCATGATGGAGTAGGTCATGACGATGAAGATACTTCTTTGGATGATAAAAACAATCCAAATATTTATCATGATAATACCGGTCAAAATATACAACAGAATAGATTCGGCTGGTTTAAAAATATGTTTGGCAATTCCAATAACAACTCAAATGTAGCCGCTGCAGCTGGAGTCGGAGCTGGTGCTGGTCTTGCGGGAGCTGGCACATTTAGAAAATTGAATCCAGATATTGAAAATCAAACGTATGGAGCTACAAATCAGAAACAAGATAATCAAGATGAAGACTTTGCCTACCGTGGAGTCTCAAATTCAAACAATTTAGATTCGATATTTAGGTCTAATCCAAATACAACGGGTCAGAATTCAATGTATGAAAAAGGGTCTTCGGTTAGAAACCGCGACTCGACGTTATACGAAAACAACTCAACTACTAGAATGAATTCATTTGGTCATCCATTAGCCAATCCTGATGATTTCGATTTCAAAGAAAATGATCGTGATGAATTTGTACCTACTTCGAATTATGATACACATAGTAGCTCAGATTTCCATCCTTCAGACTATGATGATCAGTCTTTTATCTTACCGAATGACGATTACGTATACCAGGAACCTAGAAATCAGAATAATATTTTTGATGAGTTAAATAATCGAGGGTCAAATAATTCATTGAGTAGATTCCACGAAGACATATCGTAATTTTCAATTCTATAAAATCATAACAGTATACGTTGATAGTTAATAGATATTAATATAATTAATAAGAATTTAGTTTAGTCTTGAAGATCTCACTTGTTATGAAGAAAATCATAACGTAATATTATCTTTCAAAAAAAATCACAAATTTTAGCCCAGGACTGCAAATCATAAATAGAAGTGTTGAATCTTAACATAGAATTATATTCAATATAATGATTGTACATACCTTTTCTAACCAGCTTAATTTTGCAAGGATAGATGTTTGAGACAAACTTTACTTTGCTTCAATTCAGCAAGGCGTTAAAAAATAAAAACTTTAGTATAGAAGTTCCCCTGTAGTGAAATAGTGAGCATGAAATTCATGCAAAAGAATTTTAGACGCTTATAAGATCAAATTTCCAAAATGGTTGGGTCTCAGGCTGGCTTCAAAATATCGAAAGTAGACAAGTATAGTTATTATAGCTTTAGATAAGTATACAATTAGCTCGAAACCATCATCTCTCACCCTGAATTGTCTTTTTTAATTGAAGATCCATTAAGATGTACACAACAAGGATTAATTTCAAATGGCATGAAGAAAGAATGTTAAATCTCCCTAGATTTTTCAGAAGTATTAACATGTTTGAACGCATGTGTTTGTACAGAATAGTCAAACTTAGGCGTTTGAGCAATGTGTCAATTGTAATAACCATTATTGGAGTAGAATTTAAACACAATTGAATATGTGCTATTGTTTTCCAACATGTGCTTAAAATTGAGTTGCAATACTGAATAAACATAATCTGTTTTACGGGTCAAACTAATTATCCATTGAGCGGTTAGATTATTTTTTCATTGTTAACTAACCCGCGTGTCAGTGAATATCTCAATAATAAACTAAAATCAAACAAAGCTGTGACATTCCTATTGGTTTAGATACATTTAAAACATGACAGTGGATCTACAAGGAGTAAAATACAGGAGAATGGGTAATATATAAAAGATAGAAAATGTTGATTTATTAGATAACTACAATGGTATCAATTTCTTCATTAACTGGAATTGCAGTCGTTACACTTGCATATATCTCGTTTGCTCAAGCGGCTGCAGTTAAAAGCCAAGATGACCCTGGCTACATTGTAGTAGATTTCGAGGTCCAAAGAAACTCAAATTCTTTCATTAACGGAAGTTCTAAAAGGGCTGAAATTCCGGTTGTTTTGGAGAATATAGAATCTGTTTCTTATGTGGCTCAGATTGAAGTTGGCTCAAACAAACAACCAAGCACAGTTGTTGTCGACACGGGGTTGAGTGATTTATGGGTGTTTGACTCGAAAGTTAACTGTACAAACGATTGCACCAAGCAAGGTACTTACAATCCATCGACTTCAAAAACCTCCAAAAACTTGAAAGAAACTTTCCAAATCCAGTATGGAGATTATTCCATGTCAATCGGAGACTTTTACAGTGATTCGGTCACAATCAGTGGAGTTAACATCACTGGCCAACAATTTGCAGATGTGACTTTCACATCGGTCAAACAGGGTGTATTAGGTATAGGCAAAATCCAAGATGAGTCTGTTGTCCAACTGGGTAAACCAACCTATGATAACGTATTGGTAACCTTAAAGAAACAAGGTAAAATTGCTAAGAACGCCTACAGTTTATATCTAAACGAACCAAGTGCTAAATCAGGTACTTTACTTTTGGGTGGTATTGATCATGCAAAATACTCAGGAGCTTTAATTGCTGAGCATATTACTAGTACTACAGAGTTGAGGGTTCCTTTAAATACCGTTAAAGTTGCTGGAAGTACACTCAATGCGAATTTACAGGTACTTTTGGATTCAGGCACCACTGTTTCATACTTTCAAAAGGATATCGCCAACCAACTCTTCAAGCTTCATAACGTGACATTAGCTAAGAATTCAGAAGGTAAAAGCTATTACTCGGTCGATTGTAAAAAAAACAACGGCGGTACATTTACTTTATCCTTCGACAATGGCGCTAACATTGAAGTACCACTTTCAGAAATCATCCTACCAATGGGAGAAGGAAAATGCCAATATGGTATCGGTATCAATGTTGGTAATATTATCGGAGACAACATATTACGTCATGCTTATGTTGTCTACGATCTTGATGGTGATACAATCTCATTAGCGCAAGTCAAGTACACCACCAACACTAACATCGTCCCTATCAAATAAGACATTGATTTATATAAATTTTAGTAAATAGCAAGCTTACAGTTGATTACAAAGTTGTTTGTTCATGAGCTATGCGTGCTTGCAGTTTTTATAATATCCCCCGAATCTTACTCTAATTTGTACGAACATAAATGTATAACGATACAACGCACACCAGAGTAAAATTCTTTGGCTGTTCCAGTGGTTAGCGTGAGTGGAAATTTCTCTCGCACGTCAACTTACGTGTGGCTCGAAAAATACAAAACAATCTTACCTCATGAGATACTTATATCTACTACTATCTCTACTACATTATCTTCATGCACTAGAGTTTTCCCCTATAAGACCAAGTAGATTGGTATTTTTTAACCAGGAACAAAAGGTAGCCACACCAACAGAGCTATTTCTTCAATCGCCAACCGACTCACCACCACCACAAGATGACGATTGCAGGTTCATGTCATTTGAAGAATGGAAGAGAAACAAAATAGACACTAATGTAACCAACGATACTATACCCGTTAATCAAACGTTTAAAAAAGTGTCGGTTGAGAATAAAACAGTTGAGCTACGAAATGTGACTGAAATCGAAGGGAAACTATACAAGGATAAATTCAATTTCGCATCAATTGATTGTGCTGCAACTATCGTCAAGACTAATTCTCAAGCTAAGGGGGCAAACTCCATTCTTAAAGAAAACAAGGATTCATATTTGCTCAACGAATGCTCCGTTACCAACAAGTATATCATTATTGAATTATGTCAAGATATTTTAATCAATCAGATTGTTATGGGTAATTTTGAATTTTTCTCATCCATGTTTAAAGACGTCCATTTTAGTATTAGTGATAGATTCCCTACTAATAATTGGAAAAGTCTTGGGAATTTCAAAGCCGAAAATAAAAGAGATTTACAAACATGTGATATTAAAAATCCTTTAATATGGGCCAGATATTTGAAAATTGAAATTTTGACTCATTTTGATAATGAATTTTATTGTCCAATCTCAATAGTTAGAGTCCATGGGAAAACAATGATGGATGAATTTAAAGAGGAAGAACCAGAACCTGAAAATGAAATAACTCCTGTAATCGATGACTTTGTATTGATCAACGAAACTTTGGAAGCAGAATGTAAAATATCATTACCGCATTTACAATTGAATGAATTTTTAAAAGATTTGAATCAATCAAAAGAATACTGCTTACCTAATGATACGACATCCCAATCAATACCAATCACAACTCAGGAGAGTATCTACAAAAACATTATGAAAAGATTATCATTACTAGAATCAAACGCTACATTATCCTTATTATATATCGAAGAACAATCTAAATTATTGTCTACAGCATTCACAAATTTAGAAAAGAAACAAATTAATAATTTCAACAATTTACTAAACACTGTTAATTCTACTTTATTCAATCAAATAATCACATTCAAAGATAATTTCAATAATCTAAATTCTCAATATTCAAATTTGTTCAAGCTTCAGGAAATAAATTACAAATCATTCCTTCTGGATTCTAATAGAAAAGTAGTCAACCTAACTCATGAAATTAATTTACAAAAAAAAATTGTATTGTTCAACAGTGTGATTATAATTTTTCTACTCATTTATGTGATTTTAACTCGAGATATAAATATCGACTTGGATAAAAATAAATCATCAGTTTTGATTTCCTCGCCATTTAGATCAAGTTTTAAATCATGAATTTAATTTATATATTTACAGGTTTCTATTTACATCTTAATAATCGTTATATTTTCTTCTTGGCTTATCAAAAAATTGTCTTTTTTCTGATCTAGATCCACCTCTATAACCTTCGCTTTTATAACCTCCGCTTCTGGATCCATTATTTCTATAGCCACCACGACTCTTGTAATCTCTTGATTTTGACCTACTTTGATAAGGACCGACGAAATATTCTCTTATTATATCACTTGGTACATCGCTTAAAAACTTAAGCGCTTTAGTACTAACTCTCATATCTGGATCTTGTAAAATTATCCTAAACAATTCACAAGTTTCCTCTACTAATTGATTAATATCAATAACTTTAAGTGTTTTCAATTGTGATAAGTATCCAAAAAATCCAAACATGTAATCTTGACTCAATTCAGCATCTGGTTGAACAGCATCAACAAATTTGATTACATCTTGTGAATCTTTTGATCTGAATTCTTCAGCAAACTCAACCCCTCTTTCTTTGCTTAAAAGAGTTGCAAATCTGTACTCTGCTTCACCTAAAAACAAAACAGCTTCACCTTTTTCACCTGCTCTTCCTGTTCTACCCACTTTATGAACATAATCAGCAATATCAGGAGAAGCGTATGGTTGTAAAACATGAGTGACTTTTTTCACATCAATTCCTCTAGCTGCAACATCGGTAGTGATTAAAATCGATCTCTTTGAATTCTTGAATCTTCTCAAATTATTAGTTCTGGCGGATGCTGATAAATCACCACTCAATTTAAATATGTCAAATCTTGTATCGAGATCAACGTCAAAATCAACATCTCTGATTTGTTTCAAATACTCAGTCAACCATTCAACCGATACTTTAGTTGGCGCAAACAAAATAATTTTAAATTGATCTTGTTGTTTTGTAACATTGAAAATATAATTGAAAAGGGTATCTAATTTATCAATTTGATCAGTACATCTGTAAATGATTTGTTTAACATTTTCATGAACTTCTGGCTCGGAATCTGAAACTGTGTTTATATAAGTATAATTTTTACCAATATTGGCTTTTGAAAATCTCGTGATTCCTTCGTCAACAGTTGCACTGAACAACAATGACTTTATTGGTTCATCTTCCTGTCTATTTTTATATAATAAATCATTAATCTCGTTTAAACTTGGTTCGAATCCAATATCTAATAATCTATCAGCTTCATCAAAAATTCTATAAGTTAAATTTTGGAAACATTTTGCAAAATCCCTTTTATCTCTCAAATCAGCTTGTAATCTACCCGGAGTCGCAATCACAATTGATGGAGGATATCTAGGATTGAATACATTTCTAGCACCACCCATAATCATCCCAATCTGTGGTCTTTGATGTCTTTTCAAAGGTAGCTCATCTAAAATTTTTTTATACTCATCAAAAATTTGATAAGCCAAATCTCTCGTTGGAACAATGACTAAAGTATCAACACCATTTGATTCACCGTTTTGTAAAATTTTATTCAACGTCGGTATTATAAATGTCAATGTCTTACCTGTACCAGTTTTAGCTCTACACACTATACCCTTTTCGGTGTTTATGATTGGAACCAATGCTTGTTTTTGAATTGGGGTTAAATCTACAAATTTGGCTTTTGACAATGCTGTAAGTAATTTTGGGTCTATGAGTTTTTTACCTTTGAATTCTTCAAATTTGTCTGGATGGAATGTTTCAACTATTTTGGTTTTTGGATCAAGTTCATCTACATCCTGTACTAGATCATTAATAACGTTTGATGTAGTTGGGTTTATAACATTCTTGGGAATATCATCTAGTATGCTTTTAGATAATTTTAAACTGGAGTTAAAATATCTCTTTGAAGGTATTTGACGCAACCCATGACCTGAGTTTAGCCTCGAGATAGCTAATCGACAGATATTTCTCATATTAGTTGATAAATTTGAAATTTAATCTCTTCTTAAAAATATTTTAGAATATTTTTGTTTGGTGGTGCAAAAATAATCGGTTCCACACTACTGTCATTATCAACATTCGTACCAAATGGAGGGTGGTTTTTTCAGTAAGATAAGAGAGAATTATAGCAGCAAGCTAGCTACTTTGTCGATTAATAATTCCGAAAAGGATGGGAATTCAGAAGACGACACATTAATACACAATGCATTTGTGAAATATTTCGACTCAAAAGGATTGCCATATCCAGATTGGTTGGAAGTGAAAAAGGTTGAGAATAAACAACCTCAGGTGTCAAGTCATCCATACAGACAACAACAAAATTACTCTCAGTCACAATATCAACCAGTACGTCAAAACAATACATTTAACAACAGTTATCAACAAAGACAACAACAACAACAACAACAACAACAACAACAACAGCAGCAGCAGCAAGAGGTGCAAAAGAGTTCCAATTCTCCACAAAGAGTTGCATACACTCGATCATCTAGTCGATTAGCAGAGATGTATAATAAATCCAAACAGACTGATGTACCTGGGCAAGCACATACAAATCGATATCAAAGATACTAGATTATATATTATCATTCAATAGATTGTAACTATCTTCCCATATATTTCTTTGTCTTATGAACCAGTCTGGTAGCTTGTTCTCTCGAGGTAATTTCAATTTCAACGTGCTAACATTGTCAAATTGTAAAGAATGTTTATTCAAATTTTTATAATATTTATAATCTGTTTTCACTTCCTCGGTTTTAGTATCTTTTCGCCTTAGTATTGGAGAAGTACTTTCTATTGATTTTGGGTTGGTGTTGTTTCTAAATTTTATATTTCTCACCAAGTCGATTGAAGATCTTCTTCGATCGAAACTCCGATTCAAACTCAAAAACAGGTCATTGTTACTAAAACTATTATTTCTAGGAGTTGCTGTTAATCTGGGTGAAGTGTCAGGATCATTACTTTCATCTCTTTTGTCTTGTTTTCTTTGTTCAACAAGTTTTAATAAGTTAACTGGAATTTGTGGTGATGCTGATAATAAGTCATCATCCATTTCATCCATATCATCGTAATCATCTTCTACAACAACTTCGTCTTGGATTGTATCTATTGAATTTTGTCGAAGCAGCTTAATGGATGTTCTTCTTGATGATGCAGGACTTCTCAATTGCACTTCCTCTATTTTCTTCTCATAAGGTATTAATTCAATTTGAATCAATTCTAGAAATGTTTCAGCATAGTAATTATTGTTTTTGTTTGAAGTGTTGGAATAGATTCTATATTCATTAAGTATTGAGTTGAAATTCCATTTTTGAATCTTTCGTAAAATTCCACATAAAGTTGAAGTTGAATCAATAATCAATAATGGAAACTTATTCTTATTCAATAATATTTCAAAAGTTTTAATGATTAGATTCTTCTCAATCAACATCCATTGATCTTTATTATTTCTATTCAAAGTGATTATATCTATGAATGATGATTTATCAGATTTCGATGAGCCTCCAGAGACAGACCCGTTGCTGGTGATTGTTTCTTCCTCTCCGTCTTCATCCTCCTCCTCGTCGGTGTTTTTCGATGATAACCCTGTATGATGATGATTAGATATCTTCAAGCCTCCAAGATTGTAGTAATCGATTTTATTAACCTCTAGAAAGTTATTCAAAGATCGTGGTGGTTTCTCTGCATCCAAAATGACAATGGACCTGAGATTCAAAGTTTTTAGAAAAGGAAAGTTGTCGGAGTCTAACTTGGACGACCGGTATATACCCGGCTCAACAATACCAAAGTTGTCTGGAGTAACTAACATCAGTGTTGATACAGAAATCCGTGCGTAGAAAAAAAACAATCAAAATTTATATTCATCTATTCTACTGGAATACCTTCATATTCTCCAAACCCTTGGGATAAGTTGATGTTTTGTAAACATTGGGTGGCTGCACCTTTCAACAAGTTATCGATGGTGGCAACAATCACAACTCTATCTTCGTTGGAACTCACAGCGAACCCTCCAACTACAACACCATGTTTACCAGAAATGTCCTTGACTAAAGGTACTTCACCGTTTATGGTGATGAGTTGTTCCCCTTGATATCTGTCTTGATAAATGTTTCTGATTTCTCTTGATGTCAAGCTACCTTTTTTGATTGGGATATTGATTGTATGAGATATCCCTTGGAACCATTGCGCAACGTGAGGCATAAAGGAGACTTGTAAATCCAATTGTGAAGAGATTTCTTTTTCATGTACGTGATCTGTCAATGAATAAGGTATCAAATTGTTGTTTAATAAATTGACATCGTTTTTAGGACTTGGCTTAGTACCAGCACCTGAATAACCAGACACACCAAATAAACTTGGAGTTCCATTTATATAATCTTTAAGTGGTGCGATGGCTACTTGAGCAGCAGTTGCATAACATCCAGGGTTTGAAATCTTCTTAGCTTGAGATATCAATTTTCTATCGTTTAATTCTGGTAACCCATACGTCCAATCACCAGTGGTATCAAATCTATAATCGGCTGATAAATCAATGATTTTTGAGTTTGGATTCCCTACAGAATCAATAACGTCAACAAATGGTTTACAAACACCATTGGGCAAAGCCATGACCCAGATGTCTACCTTATCTTCTTGCTCCAACTTTTTGATATCTTCAGGTTGTAAGTTTGAATAAATTATATTATCTTTATTATAACCTTGTAATTTTTGCCCTTCCAACTCTCTACTTGATACATGACTGATTTCTAAATAAGGATGGTTGTCGATTAATTTAATCAAGTTTTGTCCGGTATAACCTCTTGCACCTATTAAAGCAACTTTTTTAATTTGACTGTTTTTCCCTTGTGTCATAGGAGGATTTGGATTTGTCGAATAACATCTATTATGTAAACCCCTTTTCTGCTGATTTGAACTGAAAACTCCAGATTCGTTTTTTGAACTCAAAGATGATCCAATTGAAGAGTTATCAAATTCTTTAATCAATTCACTAACTTCATTTGTATTCAAACCGTACCAAAATAATATTTGATTATTCTTTGCAAAAGATCCATCGCTCTTTGAAAAATACCATGACAAATTGGCATCGTTTTCATTCACTACCCAGAATAATTCTTTGTAATCTTTTTTAATCGAATTGAAAATATTATCAGTAACGTTATTCAACCAACCGGTTTTTGATGATAAGAATTTATCTAATTTTGGAATTTTATCTTGTTCAACAACGATAGCCAATACTTCCAAAGGTTCATCACCATAACTTTTAAAATTTACATTTTCCAAAACTTTTAAATATGACGCAACGGATAATTTACCCAGTTTGATTTCTGGGTCTCTGAGCAATGCACTTCTTAATAAATCTGGGTTACCGAATTCTTTGAGTGAATTTCTGTTGATCAACTTGTAACCTCTTCTGATTAAAGTACCAGCACCTGAATCAGTGAATAATTCTTTTTGTAAATCGTTTACATCGATAATTGCAACCGATGATGATCTAGGCAAGTGTTGTAATAAATCGTGAATTTCTTTGATTTTCAACTTGGTACCGTATTTGACCCAACTCTCTTTCATCAAGTCGTCAAACTCTTCATCCAAATTGATGGCTGAGATTTTCTCATTGGTTGAACCATTTATAATACCACCTTTTTCATTGAGGTAAACAATTTTCAAAGGTTCAAATTCTCTAGCTAGTTCACCAGCTGCAACATCAGCATTCACATTCAATAATTGTCCACTACTTGTTTCTGCCAATGAAGTTAAAATCGGCAAGTAGCCCGAATTTATAGCAGCTTCGATTGGAGATTTATTAACATTTGTGATTTTACCAACTAATTGATACTTATCCTTATCCAAATACGAGGCTTGGAAAACACCACCGGTGATTGGTCTAGCGGGAACACCAATTTTTTCTAAAGCTGTGACCAAGGTTAAGTTCTGTTCAAGGAAACATTTTCTAACCACTTCCATCGTTTTCGGATTGGTGATTCTGATCCCGTCAATGTATTCAGGTTCAACACCTTCGTTTTCCAACAATTCATTGATTTGTGGCCCGGTACCGTGTAAGACAATAGGGTACAAGCCTACATGGTACAAGAACGCTAAACACGACGCCAATTCGTTCAACTGCTGGGTGATAATAGCACCGCCAACTTTGATCACCGCGAATTGTTGTTGCGATACCGAGGTGAAGTATTTGAGGTATTGTTCGATTTCCCTCTTGGAGCCAATATTGTTTAGTAATTGGATAACGGTTGACTTTGTGGAATAAGACTGGTGAAAGATTCTTGGTGATATCACCCTTGGCAAAGTCAATCTCCTAGCGAGACTAGATCTTCTAACCACTTGTCTCAACATGTTAATCAAAGAGAAGAATAGATAGGATATGAAAAATTTTAACTATAGAAAAAATTTGTTGATAAATTCTTAAATGAGTAATCGAAAAATTAAGCGCCTTCATACTGTATATAAATGTGGATACAAAACCACGACTCTCGAACCCGTGATAAGTGATACGAGATCAACATTCACTGAAATTATCTGTTTTGAAGCATGTTTGCAAGTGTGAAGTTCTTGAGGTCAGGTGCAAGTATAAATTACTATCTTCAAATATAGTGAGGTTATTTTAATCATATATTAATATTCTTCACAACCAAATAATACTAACTAGTTAGACTAAAAGGCTATAAAAATCAACCAATGGTTTATGATGATTCTTGGGATTGTTTTTCTTTGATACATTCGGTATATTTTCCAGCTTCGAGATCTTTGAAAACTTGAGCAGCATAAGTTGGTTCAGATTGGATTTTTTGGAAATCAACATCACATTCTTGTAAGTATTTACCGTATACAAGGAGACCAGCAATACCTTCAAGACCTTGATTGTAGTCTGGAGATGAGGCAGCAGCTGATTGAGCAGTGAAAGCACATAAAGCGACAGATAAAATAGTTGAAAATTGCATTGCGAATGATGTTTGTTGATTTGATATCTCAACATTTGAGAAAACTCTGGATATTTATAGTTGGCAGTTAATCAAGTAGAGTATGCCAGATTATACAAATCAAGGGCTCGAAAATTCAAAGTGGGGGATAAATCAAGAACTATACATCTATTGTTGCAATTTCATCATAACCCGAGGGGAATACCATCAGTGTTTTTTTCAGAAAAAAAATTGACCAGAGTTGATTAATCGTCAATTCATCTTGAAGTTTCCAGAACAGTAAGTATCAGCCAACAGCGTTTCTGATGAAAAAATTGGCATTGAAAGTCGTAAATATGGTCAAATCCGTAACATATTTGTCGTAGTCTAGATATTTTTCAAGTGGAGTTGTTTGACATGGTTACGAGCATGTTTCTGTAGGCAATTTTACTAATTACAGTATGAGCCAATTGAAAAGCTCAACCGATCAAAAAGATCAGCAGTTACTAAAATTAGCTTATGTCCCGATCAATTAAAAACTCAATTTCAATTGATTCTAATTACTTTAGTCACATAACTATTATATTGTGGGGACTATTGTTTGCTTCAAAAGTTTTAGCGATGTCAGTAATAAGAAAACAAAAGTTACCAAATTCGTTCCATTTATTCTATTCCAAGTATGTAAATACCAAGTATGTAAAGTGGAGTTGATTAAGAGTTGACAAATGTGAAGGTTTATTACACTTGGTTCATGTGTGAAGATTTATTACACTTGGTTCATGTGTGAAGGTTACACTTGTTCATATATAAAGGTTTATTACACTCGGTTCATATATTTTTTTGGTTCTTTGAAGCCAACTCGTTTGAACGAGTTTGAATCTGAAACAAACGTTTGATGTCTAAAATTCTTGAATAGAGTCGTTATAGGCTCAAACTAGTTTTATATGTATTGTTGATACAATGATGTCATAGATCCAAGAAAAACTATCGCAATATCTACATAAAGAAATTCATTATAACCATGTTGAGAAAAAGCAAAATCAACCCTTTCAAAATACTTTAAACAAATATAAATAAAAGTGAATCGAAGTGAGACGATTGGTTCAGTTTTAACTGAGCCAGCAAGTGATTGATGAGTATGTTTAAAACTTTTTGCAGCAATGATAGTTCAAGACTACATCCAAATACAGTTCAAATACGATTTGGAAAGTATTAACAGAATTTTTTTGTATTGTTCAATTTTACTTTTATTAAAGCTGCAAATGTAAAAAGGTAATTCATGCAGGCTGCAGCCAAAAAATTTCGCAGCAACACAAAATTGTTGAACTAGGAGTGTCTCACATTTCCTCTGTGATGCTTTTCCTACAATATTCGCTCTTTAAAATCTTTTTAAATATTAAAGCTCAATTCTTCATCTTCAAATATACATCAAGAAGCTTAAATTATCTTCAAACAATCATAACTAAAAATTTTTTCTATAGTCCTTAAATAATTTATATATTGTCTCTATTTAATATCCATGAAAATCCAATTTAGTATTGGATTATACAATTTGTATAAAAATTTATTAAAAGTATCAATCTCCATCAATAGTTCGTTCAATTCTGATTTGAAATAATTAAAGTTGTGATTTAATGATTTGTAATCCAACGAGTTCATAACGGCATACAACTTATCAATCAATAAATCTCTTATAGTTTTAAAATTCAACTTATAATAATTAAAAAAGGATTCATCGTCTATGCAACCTTCACCAACTTGATCATACATTTTCAAAAATTCGTATGATATTTCCAGTTGATTATAATTCTTGAACAACAATCCAAAACAATTCACATTGATTAATCTATCAATCTTGTCATGAAAAGTTTTAAACTGCTCAAAATACAAATCATTCAATTCGTGACGAGTTGGGCCGTATATAATTTCACCGTTGAAAACCAGATTGAAAAATTCTTTACTTTGACCATTATGTTTCGAAATTAATAAGTTTAATAACGAATTTTTCAACGAAGAACATACTTGACTTTTCACATCGAGATTCAAATTTACTCGCGACATGATAGATTTGTAGAAGTTTGGAAACAACAAGATCGGATTGAATGTGTATAAGTTGAATTTCAAATTTTGAAAATTTTCAACATTTATAGCAAGATGGATGTTTTCAAAAATTTGATAATTTTTAAACTGGGCAAACTTTGCTCTCTTGATCCATAAATTTATGATGTACGAGACTAATTGACACTTTGAGCTATTATACTCATCCGTATGCGATATACACAATTGAATCAAATCTGAAAGGATCAAATCGTTGGGCGTGTAGTGCTCAGCCAATTGTTTAATTTTGTATAAACATAATAGTTCAGTAACACATTTTGTAACGGGTATTGGTTTCAAGTTTGGCATGAATTCAAGATAGTAATCGTTCAATACATTATAGATACAATTTAAATCAATTTGCGAAAAATCAATCAAATGATCTAAATCTAAATTTGGCACTTGCAGCTCTGATGAGATATTTTGATATCCGCTTTTTAAGACGGTAGGCACTTGTTTATTGTTTTTGTAATTCTGGAGATAAAAATCAAACCAATAGGATCTCCAGCTTTGGGTTGGTATCAATGGTGGAATATAAAATTTTAAATGATCAAAACAAAGAATGTTTACTTGATTTTGAATAAACAAATTAGGATTGGGTACGTAGTAGTCATTTATAAGTTTATTCAAGTTTTGGAACCATTGGGATACAAATTCAGATTTATGAAATTGAAATAATTGATCAACATTGTATTTATCGAGTAGTTTCAATTCTCGAATGAACCCGGTTTTATGATTGTATAATACATTTGTATCAAACTTTTCTGTGCCTTGCTTATTGTTAAATGTGTTTTCATTTTCAACTACTTCAATCTGTTTATTTACAATTGAAATCAGTTCATCGAGTATACTTTTTATGTTCATATAATGGTTATACTTAAATATCTTGAATATTGTATTGTAGTCTTTCCAAAGAGTCATGAATTTTGAATTTAGACATTTATCATCAATAACTTTTTTGAACTCATTTATCAAACCAAAACTTAGCCTAAAGCACTTCAACCATATCAAATTATTGAAAAACAATACTTTTTCGTCTTTCGAATTATTAGAATTGAAACCTGGATGTGAGGAGTTTTTATTAGTCATACAATCATTAAAGTCTGAAATCATCAAAAAGCAATATAAAAATGATTTGATTTCAGAGTCGGAAAATCCAAGAAACCCTAAAATTTGATAAATTGAGATATAAATTTTCAGGGATGAATTCAACAACTTATTAATTTTTTTAAAACTGAAATTTTCAAAGTTGATCAAAAAATTTGAGTTCTTGAGATACTTGATATTTTGGAAAAATAACTTGTTCTTGATAATTTTTTGAAATTCAGCAATTTGTTTAACATTTATTTTTGAAACATCAACCAAAACATTTTTTACCTTAACTTGTGTTTCTGGTCCAACATTAATTTCTTTGTCTTTGACAAATTTACAAGCTTTAAATTTTATAATCTTCAAATATTCATTTCTTCGCTCGTTTGCATCTTTTAAACTTTTTCTGAACCGTTCGTTTCTCATTCTATTGTTTCTCACTCTTTCATTTTTCAATTGAGTCAATCTCTTGTTCATTTTATAAGATCTTTTTGATAATTTAGCTTGAATGTTTTTTAAATAGTTTTGTTTTTTGTACAAGTTGATTGATTTATCTTTTGGCGGAGACTTTATTAAGGGGGTCAAATTTTGTAGAATATCATTTGGTAATTGAAAATTTGAGTTTGCAGGTAATAATGGTGCACTATTGGAACGATAATAGGGTAGCCTACCTTGGAATAAAGTTGAATTTGGTGTTTTTGATGAATGTAAGGTTTTGGGAGTTGAATTAGATTTATGATTTAAAATACTAGATTTTGACGATGATGAGGAGGATGGAGATGATGATGACGATATGGAAGAAGAGGATGATGAAGTTGGTTGTGTGACTGGTTTGGCCAAAGGTTGCAATTGCAATTGTATTTGTTGCAGTTGCAGTTGTAGAGGTTGTGGTTGTGGAGTTGATTGTCTAGTTCTAGGTGGTGGTGTCGATGCCGAAGCTGTTGTAGAAATGAAGTCATTGTCACTTCTCATAATCAAATGAAACGAAGAAAGTGAATGGAAAAGTGGTTGGAAAAGTGGTTGAAAAAGGTGGTTGGAGGGGGGGTCGAAGGAGTATGTATAAGGTAGATGGAGGATAATGAAGTATAAATAGATTCCACAAACCAACAAAAAAGATGATACAAAAGGAGTAAATTATTTGGAATGCTGCTGATGTCTTAGAATATTAACTCTGGATACTTAAACTATAATTACATTTCGGTTGCTAATCATATCACAATAATAAAACTTCTTACTTTGAGAAAGTCACGAGACCAGAAGCCAGTCAAATATTTGCTTGCGGTTGCTTCTACACCTAAAAAAAATACGTGTGTATTATGTACACCTACAACCAACAAGCAGAAAAATTGACAAATGTAAAAAGGAAAGTTGTGATTGCTAGCATAAGAAGAGTCATTAACTTATGGTTGCATCAGCAAGTAGGAGTTTCTTCTAATCAAATTTCTCCACAGTATCTACAAAAAATATTACTTGTTATTATTACCCTTTCGGGTTTGGCGGCGCATGATTCCTTCTCATTTATACTCGAAACAAAACCACAATTTATTGTACCGGTTTACGTAAGAAACCAAATAAATTTTCTGTTTAAATTAAAAAGATTGTCGATATTTTATATGTTATATGTTATATGTATATGCGTATATATCTATGTGGAGGATTTATTTGTGACGTAGCATCACAAAGTCACGTGCTTCAATTTTTTTTCCTCCAGAATTTTAATGACGACACTACACTACCATCTCTATTGCTATGATGATTTGATGTCTCATTAAATGAACTGGAGCTAGAATTATGACACTGAATATTTTTCCGTTCGGAATTATCAATGTTCTCATGAACTGATAGCGAACTGGTCGTGACTATGGCTGGGATGTTTGACTTTTGATAAGTATTTTGATGATTTGGTTTTCTATGTTTAGAACTATATTCTTTTGTGATACTATGATTGCTACCGTTACTATGAGTTTGTAAGTTTGACGCAGAGACGCCGGTTGATGTATTTGTAGAAGCCAATGATGACCTACTTGTAGATTTTGGCGATGATGATGAGGATCCTTTGAAAGTGTCGTTATTGTTTCCTGATTTCAAATGACCTAAAAAGGTAGAAATTGATAACGAGTTGGAAATAGATGATGATAATGTTGATGATGATGTTTGAGGACTTTGTATTGATGATTCGTTTCCATATGATTGTGATGTGTTATGTGTTGGTTTACTTCTCTTGGGTAAGCTAGATAATTTATTGAACAAAGATCCAATATTTTCTTGATTACTTGATGTTGGTGATATAATTGGAGATGTTATACTTCGATCTGTTTTATGATTTGAATTTTTATTTGAGTTTGGTATTAAAATACTGTCTGATTTAGATATTATATTCTTGGGTTTGGATGATGACGGTGATGACGATGAGGCTGGCGAAGGTGATGACAATGATAAAGATGGAGAACAAGGAGAAATTGGTGGTGATGTTGATAAATCTCTTTTCAAATGATTAATAAACTCAAAATAGCCATTTTCTTTCAAGATATTTAGAACCTCGTTTTTAGCTTTGATCAATATTAATGGATTATGAATTTTATTAACTAAGCAACTTTCTTTAACAATCTCTTTAAATAATTTTTGTGAAATATTGATCTGGGAGGGACTATCATATTTAATATAATTATTCATTATGTAGTCCCAATTATGATTCAAAGACTCAATATCCCGATGACTAATATCTATATTGTCGAATGGAAATACTTCATTTTCTTCCTCAAGGTCGTCTTCTTGATCTATCTGTTTTGATTCAAATTCTTTCCAAGTGTGGTCTAAATTTGATGCTATGATTTCTTGTTCATCTAAATCATCTATACTTTGAATAAATACAGTTTGTGGATCTAAATCATCAGATTGAATTGAATTTATCCTTTTCAACTTATTTTTATTATTCGTTGAATCTAAAGATATTGTGGAATTTGACGATTTTACAAACATTTTTGGACTTGGAGTGTTATTCAATCTAATTTTGGATTGATTTGGATCAGTATTTGATATATTCAATTTCATATTGTATGAATATTCATATTTGAAAATATCAATTAAAAAATACAAATTTTCTTCACAGTGTTGTTTGAGTAGAAAATCTATAAATTTGTCAACCATCTTAATCTTATTCTGATCGACTAAATTGTTAATAGATTTTAAAAAACAGTCGTTAACGAGTTCGTCTAATGGTGGTATAACCACACCATTGCAGAAACCATTATTCACCAAGCTTCGAGATATATTGTTGTGAGTAGTGTGATCTTTATTATTGTCGTTTGATATGTTCTGTATAGTTTGATCTAGAGAGTTGAAATTTATCAACTTGGTAGGTTTAGTATTTATTGGACTGATTGTTGTTGTAGAAGGAGAAGACATTGTGTTGAGGGTTGAAAGTGACGATGGAGAAGACGGTAGTGGGATACTTGATGGACTAAATGTCAGGTTACCTCCAGTTATAGTTGAGGCTGATGTTGATGATACTTTGGGTATAGATTCAGATAACAACAAGTTCATTTAAGGGTAACAATTATGAACTTTTTTGTTAAGAAAACTTAAGTTGGGGTATGATATTATACTATGATGAACATGTAGTTATAAAGGAGAAGGTTGTGATGAAATATATAAATATCTAATGTCAGTCTAAATGTTTCAGTGACAAAAATATAAAGTAAAATCAAAAGTAGAGAGAACCAGATAAAAATTAAATAATAAAATTGCTTTTTTATTTCAACGGCTTTTTGAAAGCAAGTACACGCTAATTTTTTAATTTCTGTATGCAGAAAGTATAATCAGGAGTACACGTAACGTTATTGTCAAATTTACTCTGAATTCCGTTGCACATGACTATCATCACTGAAGTAACTTTTTTTCAATCTAGGTGATCAACGGTTTAATGATCCAACTAATTCGAACTCAAATGTTATTCATACGTAAATCTGTTGAAGTAGAAACACAATAAGAGGTAATCAGAGATGAGTTGCTAGGAATTCCAGAAAATATTTTTTTTTTTTCAATTATTACTATTCAAATCAATAGTAAATTTTTAGTAAAGATAATATTGATATTTTCGATTAGAAAAAGCTCAGTTATGGTGCTTTTTTAGTTGTATAGTAGTTATTACTTTACGCTTTATAGCAATACTAATTGAAGGTTTTAAATAATTACTTGGTCATGTTGGCAACCATAAAACAGGAATATTAGCTAGCTAGTCTTGTGATGAGACTGTTCATTGATTTATTTTCCAATCTACACGAACTGATTTTAGAATCTGGCCAGATACTCGGGACACCAATGAGGAGGATTTTTGGTGGAATGATCCATGTTTCTCGAGTTAATATTTTAGTAGTTTTAGCTTTGTGTAAATGATTTAGTAGTTCTTTGCATACAGTTTGTCTTTAGATTTCTTAACCGCATTGCCTATTTGGTACGTATGCACTTAGAAGTCTTATCTTTTTTTTCTGCAATTAATTATCAGATCATCTTGATTACAACTCAACAAAAATAATACTAGTCACCACGATTCTGAATTAATGTTTCAGTTCTGCTCTTGCCTCAATTCTAATTTTGATTTTGCCTTCTGAAATTTTAAAATACTTTGTTTTGAAGCGAGCTCAAAATTAATGCCGTTAGTTTGATTCTATCCTTATCGTTCAAATTCAATTAACGTATAATTTAATATAGATCTGTTGTACCAGAGTCAAATATAGGACCAATAAAATAATCATGATCTCACACTGAGTTTTAATTTGAAGTTCAATAAATCCGGGTTTTGTGTAATTACTTTACGAAACTATATTCTGAAATAGTATTTAAATATTATTTGACCTGAGCAGTGTGTTGAAATCATAGTACTTTTTATGATTTGATCAATTAGACAGACGTGAATCACGTACCCTAAGGTGTATATGTTATACGTGTCTAGCACAATTAGCGGCAAAATTTTAATTCTCAACCTTCGAAAAATTAAATTTCAATCTCGTAAAATAAAACTCTATTTTATTATTTTTTTCTTTTTCTTTTTCTTTTATTTCTGTTGTTTTTGTAAATGCAAATCTTTTGGTCCAGTGATTCATCAAACTTGCTTTAAATTATACAACAGTTGTACCTTGACGATAGTTATTGTTACGGTAATATTCTGGTCTTTGGTACCTTCAAGATCTTCATTTTGAATCTCGATAGAAACTAATTAATCCATAGTTGGTATCATTTTTTTCAATGATCAAGGGTTGAAATAACTCTCATGGCAGTATTTTATATCATTCAATTAATTTTTCAGGCTTTATAAAAAAGAAATTCTCATTGAAGGGCCATTTTTATCAATTGACTACACTAGTGCGATATAATTTAATTATTTTTTATGTAGAATCAAAGTAATCCTAGTTTATTAGCCGTTTGATGTGAAAGTTTCAATCCTCGATTAAATTACTGTATAATTTATGCGGTCGTTGCTTTTAAAAGTTAATGTCGGTGGTTGATCACAAATCTAGATGTAGAGAATATTTTTTGTGTAATGTACTTGGATATTTTCAATACCAACTGGTGTTGAAAGTACAACCACTTTTAGGCCTGTATTTTTACTCTTTTCGCATAATAGGACCCAACTCGGCGTTACCACTCTTTTGTCATTGATCACCATAAACTCAGGATAAGTTTTAAATACAAGGCTGAGGTAACACCTAAACGCAAAGTATAATTTATTTAACTTTCAACAAGTAATGTTAAACCAAATTTTGCTTGACATTTTTTTCAACTTGATACTTTTTAAACGATACAAAGCTAAATTTCGTGATTCATTGATTCATGAAAAATTATACATTCGAAGTTTCTATTGTGTAAGCCGTCTGCTTGAAAACCGAAGATGACAAAACGACCAATCATCGGTTTAGAAATTGAACGTCACCTATGTTTTAATTGATGTATTTGTAGGCATTGAAAAAATATTGAGTTAAGGTTAGTTAATCCAGCCATATATGTTAAATGGTTGAAACGTTGTGCTTCCAATCTGTGATCACATACTGTTTATCGATGAGCCAAAGTCTTCAGCTGATGTGATTTTTGATTTGGACTTCAAATTCTATGATAGTATGTAAAGAAGACGAGCTTCAAATTGAAAAAATATCTTTTGCAGCCAAAACAACACCTATCTCAAACCATATCTCTTTTTTGTTACAGATGATTAGACTGATACATATAGCTCAATCTTCAGGTATTTATTTGATAATTGTCAGAGTTGGCTAAACAATACCTACTTGTGTCTTCAAAACATTTTATGAAATTGATCGAATCATTGAACTATACACGGGAGATAATTAAACTAAACAACCTGTGATTTTACTTTTAACTATACAATTTTCAAAGGATTATAAATGATTATACTTTAGATAGTTTGAGTCATTTTTCTTCAATATGAGAAACCAAAATCAAATTCAAATATTAAAATCTTATTTGTTGCATATAATTAAGATCATAAACGAAATGAACATGTTTTAGAAGTCTTGAGTCTTGGATTATTTTATCTAAAAGAAGTTTATAAATGCTATAAGAATTGAAACCCTAGCTTCAACTTTGTCGGTCAAAATATCACATTTTACTTCTCAACAAAGACATAATCTTTATTGAAATAGTCAGAATTTTGCATCAGACACTTTGATTTTACTAACCACTACCGATTGGTAGATAATTTTGCTTTACAGCTTGTCATGATCAAAATCGATGATACGGTCTCATTTTCACTCTGTTGATTGTTAAATCAATGTTTCCAAACAGGAAAAAAATAAACACAGGTAATTTAAAGACTCACAGATTCACCACTTCATGCCTCCTGTCTCGACCACGACTCCAGGATCTGATATATCGATACTACACCCAAAAGTAATATTACTATCAGCCACGGTAACCAGCACTGTATTTTTCTCGTATCGATTTTACAAACTTTATCTTAGAAGAATTCATTCATATCTAGACATAACACCTCGAATATTAGATAACAACAAGAAATTATATGGATATGTGACTAGAGTTGGCGACGGTGACAACTTCCGCTTTTATCATACTCCAGGTGGTTGGTGGCTAGGGTGGGGGTGGTTACGACAAGTGCCAACATCACGAAGTAGTCTCAAAGATGAAACTTTGATGATCAGATTATGCGGTATCGATGCCCCGGAGCGAGCACATTTCGGCAAACCGAAACAGCCATTCAGCGAAGAAGCGTTGACGTGGTTGAAGAATTATGTTGAAAACAGATTTGTTACAATCACACCGTACTCAATTGATCAATATAAACGAGTAGTCGCTCGCGGACAGGTTTGGAAGTTGACGGGGAAGAAAGACATCAGTGCAGAGATGTTGAAGGTCGGTTACGCCATGATATACGAAGGAAAAATTGGAGCTGAGTTTGGCGATAACGAAGATTGGTACAGGCGAATTGAAGCAAGGTCGAAATGGTTTAAAAAAGGTATGTGGTCACTTGGCAATAATTTAGAGAGTCCAGGGGAGTATAAAAAAGTGCATTATAGAGGAGAATAGTTATAAATCTATTTAACTAGGTCTTCAACTAGTTCAATTAATTTTGCAACATCCTCTTGAGAACCTGCTTCCGCATACACTCTAACTGCATCTTCGGTACCTGATGCTCTAACAAACGATCTACCTTGTGAAAATTTAGATACCGCTGAATCTATCTTGTCTTGTAATCCTTTTGGTTCGGTCAAAGTCCTTTCAGCATTTGTAGTTTTAAATATAGTTCTATCAGCTACAATCACTTTGGTCAATTTATTAGGTAAATCTTGATACTCATTGTTCCAATTTTTTGGCTGTAATTTTAAATAATGTAATATAGCTAAAACCAGTAACAAATCACTTATTGCATCACCTACAGTTTGATTAATCAATTGACTAAAGTTTTGTAATATCTTGATTGATTTTGCTTCCTCTTCATTGGTTGGAACATATTGAAATATTTTCTTTTCTGCTTCAGGGTTGAAAATAACCGTTCCATGACCGTTTGCTTCGAAATAAATCCCAATATCAAACTCTTGTTCTGCTTTATGATGTAGATGTTTGACACCAGTTGGTGTACAACAAACTGGCAACTTCAACACCAGCTCGATATATTTCGTGGAGGATCCGTTTGCGTATGCAGTTTGTACAACTCCAATTTTCAAATCTAATTTAGATTTATCTATACTTTCGAAAAGCTTTTGTATGAATAATGCAATTAATGTTGATAATTTATCACCGTCTAATAATTTGAACCCTGTTGAATCTTGGTAATAACAAATCAATCTATCAGCATCCCCATCAAACGAAGAGTATAATTTATTTTCCAACGGTTGGATGTTCTTGGGTAATTTCTGATTAGTTTTGACAAAATCAGCACCACATTCAAAGTTTAGCAAATTTGGTGATTTATAATCATCGTTAACAAGAGTAAAATTTATTTCATTGCTGAGGTAATCTTCGAGTAATTGTTTGATTTTAGGTCCACCTACCCCATTAGCTGAATCAATAACAATGTCAATCTTTTTTTCATCATTGGATAATTTATAAATCTCTTTGAATGAATTTGCCAACTTCTCGTAGTATCCAGCCTCATTCGCCTGACCAAAAGTTGGATCATTCAAACATCTGGTGATATAATGTAATTGTGGAGTTGTGAACAACCCGAAATCTTGGTACACCACGTTGGACAAAGAATTGAACCCATCAATTGTACTAGCAGATAAACGAGGACTTGACTCCCTTGAGTCTCTTGCAATGACAATATTTGCAGGCACGCTTAAATCAATTTTCAATCGTTCAACCAATTGAGTAATATTTGTTTGCAAATCTTGATGAGAAGAGTTTGCCAATTGAGTCGCATACGATTCCCATGAGCTCTCCAACATTGAACCCAACGGATCCACAACCTTGACTCCGTTATCTTCAGGAGGATTGTGGGAGGCTGTGATCATCACACCTACAGTTTTACCTTGTAAATATTTCGATCTCAACCCGGCCAAAATCCCTACAGTATAGTTGACGTAGTCCAAATTGACCGCCTTGGTACGGAACCCAGCAGTACCATACGTGATTTCAACCTCTGGCTTTGGATGTTTTGATAAATATTGATCTAACTGAATCGACATGAAAAGTTACAACTGTTTATGAAAAATTAAAAATAGATTTTAGAAAAAATAATTTTAATCATGGCTCAAGGTAAATCTACGTCACCTTCGTTTCACAATGATAAGAGTAACAACATCAAAGTCAACTCGTATGGGAAAATACCAATCACACCTAAAGATATAAACCAAACAAAGACTTCACCTTTTATCCATGAGTTACTCTTGACTGGGAAACCCAATTGGTCAAAAGCTACCCCCGAGGTGAGACAACGTTATAGGGGTATATTCTTGATTCTTGTGGGCATACCAATCACGTTCATTCCTGCTTATATATTGATGAATCGATTGCAAGGCAAGTCAACAAAAAAAGTTCAAATTGGTGAAGAAAATTCAACTGGAGCTCGAAGAGAATTCTCTGAAGTTGAGAAATGGCAAAATGAAAAGAATTCTTTAATGTATAAATTATTTGGAAAGGATTTCTTTCTAGATGGGTTTACAAGCAAGACTATGAAAACAGATGAATCAAGAAAAGATTGAACTGGACTTGAATTTGATAATGACAATAAAGTATTTAGTTGGACTTCTAACTATTTCTCGAAAAGAATAATGACCTTGATGTTTCTCATTCACAAGGTATCATTCAAAATAATTTTTGGAACTTAGTTGTCACATTTCTCAAGTATTGCTTTTGTTTCAGCATTTAGCACAAAGTATATACAAGAAGAATTTGAATGTGTTTCAAAATCTTGGATTTTTGGATGTACAGGTGAAGATTATGCAAGTCAATTTTTTTTAAATTTGCATGGCTTAGAGGTACAGTTATATATTAAGTATAATCAATATACTTGAGAATGACAAATCTTTATATTTACTTCCACATTGGTTTAGTTGTGAAATTCGATATCAAATTCTCATCATCGAATCTAGAACCTAATGAGGATAATGGACGTTCGGGAGATGTTAAATTATAACTTAATCTCCGGGATAAAGTTAAATTAGGGATTTTCATTTCATTGAGTAAAGAATTGGGTCTACCAATAACAGTTGCAATTGAACTTGATCTTGATTTGAAGTTGTTGTTCTTTCTAACTGGTGATGAATTTAAACTTGATAATGGGTATTTTTCATTCGATTTAGTTGGTGAATTAAATACTGGATGTGTTGGATTTATTTCTGGAATTTTCGATTCTCCAGTTTTCTTCTTTATTATCTGATGTCCCAATTGTATATATTTTGGTATAATTCTTGGTAATCTAGATTTAAACCTAATGCTTGAATTCATAATTATATTGAAATAACTTGTATAATCAAATGATATAAACCTATTTTTATTGATTTTATAGTTGGGAGTTCGAACCAAAGTATAATCTTCTTCTTCCTCATCTTTACTATTAATGGTCAAATCATCAAACACGCTAATTAATGAGTTCCTCAAATTCTTACCTTGAGTTACGACATCATCTTTAAACACGTTTTGAATTCTATCACTCTTTGATACACTTAATGGTAGCGTTGTAGATTCAACATCAATATTTAGATCAATTCCATATCCATTACTAGTGAGTTTTTCTTGTAAAGAAGAAGATCTAGATGTTAGATTTCTTGAACCAGTTTTGAATTGTTTTAAACCACTTCCATCGCGTTTCGTCTCATTGCTGGTTGTTGAAGAAATTGATGATATTCTCTTTGCTTTGAATTTATTTGATAACTTGTCATTCTTAGTGATCAAATCATTAACCTTTTGCCATTTTGGCAACAACTGGTTATTAAAATTTGAAATGAGTTTTATATCAAAAATCAAATTTTCTTTAAATGCCTTTTGAATTAATGTAATTGTATTTGAACATATTTTGTATTTGTTACCAATTTCATCGGTGATCAAAGCACTTGAGATTTCGTCATTATCTGAACTTTTACAAGGCTCGAAAAATAAGTCATCGATTAAATTATCACACTCAATTTCGATTTGTAAAATCAAGTAATTGAATAGTTCGTTCCATTTGCAATCAATATTCTCAACTTTCAAAATTTTTAGCTCTTTTTGTAATAAATTCCATTTATCTAATAAAATCTCATAATTATTTAATACATTTTCTCTCGATTTTTTAAATAAATTTTCACAACATAAAGTGTTGAATTCGTCAATTTTCATTGGGACGATATTTAATGAAATTCGCAAGGGTTCTATTTTTGATTCAATTTTTAAATAATCATTATACAATTTTTCATCTAAATCATTGAATGTAGGTAATTTGATCAATTTGATTGAATAATTCAGACTGAAATCATTAATCTTCATTTTCTTGATAATGTCTTCAAGTTCGAATTTCGGTAAAATTCTTTTTGGGCTTGAGATTTTAAATTCTTTCAATTTCAAAATTTGTTTTATGCTATCCTCAATTTCATGGATCAAATGAATAATGATTTTTTCGATCAATTCGTGATAATTTATTGAGATATCCAAATTTTTTTTCAACAATATCAGAGATTTTTTTATATCTAGTAGTAAATCACTTATATCTTCGAACTTTCTCAACATGGCGGAGGATATGTCCATGTTATTTGATTTTTCAATTATTAACAACAACTGCGATATGATCGAATCTATGCTTTCCAAGTTTCGAATCAAATCTAATAAATTATTCTTACCTTCATAATACCATTCTAGTAAATTCAGTGTTACTTTCTTCGTTACCTTTTTGATGTTGTTGAAAATCATTTTAATATCATTTAGATATAGATCAATGTCATCCAAAACTTTATTTATCTTGAATATATCATGTTGAGATAATTTGATTTCATCATTAGTCTGCTCATTTGGGATTGGAAAGTTGATTAATTCATCAAAGAATGAAAAGTTTGGTATTGATGATAATATTCTAGAAAGTTTGATTGCGGTCTGTGGTGCGTTGGCTAGCTTTCTCGATATTGATAGTTGTTGTTCGGGCAATTGATTAATGGGTAATGGCTGTAGCGGTTGTAGATCAAGATTCATTTGAAACTAAATTGTTTCTTCACAGCGTTTAAACTTGATTCAATATGAATTTGTCAAAAGATAAAATCAACTATGTATTGCAAGTGTTGGATACAATCTCACTGTTTGAAAGAACTGTAAACGTGATGAAGCTGAAACAATTCTGAAACAAGCTGGTTGTCATACACAAATGATGTCAGTAGAAGAGGTATATCAGAAAAAAACAAAAAACAAACAAGCAACCGCTTACCTAAAATATTACATAAGCCTAAATATAAATTATGTATGTATTTATATATAACTATATATTTAGTTTTGGTGGGCTATTCAATAGCAATTGTTGAGTTGTAAACTCTTGGTTGTTTAGAATATCATTAAATTCCATCAACTCAAATATTAAACTCATGTTTGGACAGATTCGATCACATTTATCAATGTTTAAACTTGCATCACCATTTTTCAAAATCTCGTAAGCTTTATTCACGTCGATTTTAAATTTTTTCATAAAATAAGCTACCACCACACATGCTGATCTACTTACACCACATTGACAATGAATTAAAACTTTCAACCCTTTTGTATAAAAAGAATCAATCTTTTCAGTTAAATACAACAAATCTTTTGATATAGAAGAATTATGCAACCATGGATAGTACAAGTATTCGCAGTCATTGTTGGTATGTAAGCTGGACAAATTTTTACACTCTTTTGCAACATTGATGATTAGATCGTAAGAACCAATCTCTAGATTGGTTAAAAAAGGGTCTGAGTATAGGTAAATCAAATTGTTCAACACATTTCTTGGGCCGTTTGGATAAGCATCTATCAAAGATTGCTCTTGTAATTCCTCCAGAGTGATAAACTTTTTTGAATCATATGTTATGTTTTGTTTTCTGTTTGTTGAATCTATATTTTCAAATTTCGTATCCAAAGGTGAGTTACTGAATTTTTTTGTATCTTGTTGGAAACTTTTTTGAACTGGACTTTGTAGTTTTGGTGGTGTTGATATTGGTGAAAAGTGTCTTGAAGCATTTGATAATGCAAATGGAGGGGGTATGGGAGGTACAAAAGTATTATTCTGCTCTATTGGTGGAAATTTATACAGATAATTTGAATCAATGCTATCTGGGGCTTTAGGAATCGTGGGTGGAATTTTTGGAGTTTCAGTTATGGAAGGAGTTTGTAAATTTGATTCATCAAATAGATTATTAATATTTCTTTTTAATGTAGGCGATTCTGGTTCCTTGTTAGAAAATGATGAGTTGGATGGATCTAAGCTAGAATTATGATTTGAAGTTGAATTTGAATTTGATTCAGTCAAGTTTAATGATAAATTTTTCATATTTCTGTTCAAAGTGAAAGAATTTGGTTTTCTTGAATGTTTCGGAGAGTAGTTTATAGACCCTGATTTTGAATGTGGTTGTTGAGGTGGTGAAGAAATTGAATTAATCGAACTACTTGTTGACGATATGGAAGATATTGACGAAGTATAAGTGTGATTGAACAGTGTTTGAGGGGGTCGATGTAAGGAATAAGCATCGTTGATATGATTTGATATGTTTGGTTGATTGTGATTGTGCCCGTGACTTGAAGTGCTATTTGTGTTGGGTATATTCGAGGACATTATTATTGTTTCATATCTGTATAATTGATTTTGATTTAAATTTTTTTCTGATACCATGATTTAGCTGTAGATACTCAAGATTTGTAAACTATACCAGCAGATCAAAACCAATAATATTTTGTAATGCGATGTAAAATATCGAATAAGTTAAAAGAGGCAGATGAGCTAGTTCAAGGTAGTTAAGGTAGATTTATCTTGCGTTAAACTTGAAACTGAAATGATTGAATGGAAGATAACAATTAATATTCAAAGGTTCAAAATTAACTTAAAATTCAATTATAAGTTGATCAACAGAAAATATTCTATATGAATTGTGTAACTCATATAATACGAGATTTACAAACTATTCAATACTAAAAAAGTAAGTCGATTTCTACAGATATTTTTTCAGTATCATATGTTTCATATCACAATTTAACAAATTTGAAGCATTAAACTAGAGATTTGAAATCAAATTGAAACCTGTTAAACAAATTCGACTTATTAAAAACTTTCCATTGCTTTGATTATTTTAGAGGTGTTAGTCTAGATCTCGAATTTTACCGTCGATCAGAATATGACGGTATCA
The DNA here is from genome assembly GCA_030565145.1 of Insectozyma parachauliodis. Classification (NCBI taxonomy): domain Eukaryota; kingdom Fungi; phylum Ascomycota; class Pichiomycetes; order Serinales; family Debaryomycetaceae; genus Insectozyma; species Insectozyma parachauliodis. The sequence goes on along the minus strand of JAJMBB010000023.1, from coordinate 15,967 downwards.
CAAATTTTTTTTTTTATATGAAGCACATTAAGGGTAAAGTCTAATACATAGTAATGTGAAACAAACCTGAATTCCAAGTTTTGTCGATCACAAATTTAAAATTGTTGTCAAGTGCTGCATCTTCTGATTTCTACCACGCACATTACCTCTTTCTTATTTGATATTTTTCAACCATCCAAATACCCTTGAAAAACCCATTTGTTTTAAGCAAATTTGAGATAAATCAGTACTTTAACATTCATGGCAATATCAAGATTTACGTAACCCTTGTAATACTGGATTTGTGACACATTGTTAATTTTTCTCCTACCTTTTTTCATTGATTGACGCGACAATCACATTTTGTCTTCAGGTACATCTCCACCATCTGTTAACACTGTCGTATATTTTTAATTGCTTCTGTTCAAATCAAATACTATTAAAAATCATAATTTGAAATTTACTAACACGACTGTGTTAACTTTCACGCTTGTTTTAGTTCTTACTTCTTCAGTTAAATTAATCGCTTTATATAGCGGCAATTCAGCATTTCCGCAACGAGAGGGAAAGATTGAAAGCTGAAACTCAATTTAATTACTTGCTGGTTCTTACTTTGATCGTATTCATTCTTGGGACCAAACAATTACATCATATCAACATAATCAAGAAAGAACTAGAAAGGTTATGGTGTTAATCTATCATTTCTCGTTAATTTCTATTTAAGTATACATTATTCATCTGGTGGGCAACCGAATTCTCCTTCAAAAATAGTGGCACCACACTTTCTTCTTGCTTCAATCATAGAACACTCATCCATTTCTAATATTGTGGTTGCATTGGGTCGATCGAAAGGATTTGGCTTCAACATTCTATTAACTAGTCTATCCAAAATTTGTGAATCCCCATTAATTAAAAAATCAGGTGCCCAGTATGGTATTTTATTTAATAAAACTTCATGATCAATATTATTCACATGTGTTGCAATAGGAGGCGGCTTCAACCCTTTTGAATCTGAGTTGAAAGTTGCTGAAAAATTTGAATATTGAGTTGTATTACTTGAACTTGAACTTGTTATTCCATTATTTGCTGCCGATGATGCTGTGTTGGCTGTAGTTTGAGGTTTATGTTGTAAAAACATCGATATGTTATCACTCGATAACCGTCCTGCATCGCTCAAATCTCCACTTCTTAATTTTCTCCATGGTGTCCCATTATCTGGTAAAATTATATTTGCAGCAATTTCTAAAATTATCAATCCCAAACTGAAAATATCCGCAAATGGAGTATAAATCTTATCATTGATTAATTCAGGTGCAATATAATTTCTATCCCCCTCTAGATCAAAATCAGATTCTAATATTGGTAACTTTGTTGCTAATCCAAAATCTCCAATTTTCAAAAAACCTTCAAAAGTAATGAATATATTTGCTGGTTTTAAATCTAAATGTAAATAATTTTTCATATGGATGAAACTTAAACCATTCAATAATTCGATCAAAATTTTCCAGATTCTAAACTCATCAATTTTGTAATTTTTATTTGATTCTAGAAATTCAAACAATGTACCTCCTTCACAAAATTCAGTCATTATATAATAATAATTGTTAAAATCCCAAGCTTCGATAAAGTATACTAGATATTCTTTACCTTGCTCTTGCTCTTTTAAATTTTCATTTTCATTGTCTTTAATTGAGGTTAGATTCCTCAAAGCTTCAATTTCTCTATATATTATTTTCTTTTCATTTTTACCAATTATTGGTTTTTTGGACCTTTTGATGGCAAATTTTTCTTTGTTAAATATACATTCATAAGCAATTGAAAACTCTCCTTTACCGATATATTTTATATTTTGCATACCAAATTTATTAATCAAATGTTCATCTATTTTACTTGGATACAATGAAGCTGATGATTTTGGTGGATGTTCAGAAGTTTCATCTAAGCTTGGTAAGGTTAAAAATTGAGCATTTGGTTCATTCATCTTTTCAAATAGTAAATTAATTGGAGTTGAAGGCTCTTTGAAATCGATATTATGATCTCGGATATTAATTGTTAAATTATTACTATTGTTATGTTTCTTCTTTTTCTTTACGTTATTTTGAGTTTTAGTTGGTGTTTCAAAAACTTTTTCACTGTATAATTCTATGTCCGAGGAGGATGATAATAGCATTGGTTGATTAATAACTTTATTTGATTCACTCAATGGAGTTGACATGGGTTTGAAATAACTACTGTTATTTAATGTTGAATTATGACTATTATTATGATAGGAAGTGTTTCTACCAATCTCAATAGAATTCTCAAAATCTTCATCAATATATGATTTCAAATTTTTGTTTTGGTTTAAAATCATTAAAGGGTTTCTTTTAATTGGTGTTTCTGGAGGTAAGTTTCTTTCATGCTGATTTGTTATTGAATTTTTTTTGACCAACCCACTAGAATTGAATGCAGTTTGTAAAGGTTTAACAAATTGATAACTAGTTTTATTTTCCTTATCGTTGAAAACAAAATGTTTCTTCTGGTCCGCTTCATGTTCATCTTGGTATATAATTATTGAATTTGAGTTTGTCGTTGAGCTAGACAGTTTTCTATTTTTACTTGGAGAATCGAAATCTGTGTCATCAAAATGTTTTAGTATTGGTGTTGATGTAGGAAGTTGTTGTTGAGGTTTATTTGATGGGGTGAAAGTTTTCCTTAATTTATTTGCTTGACCAAATATAGTTGATTTCAATTTTGGCTTTTCGGGGGTCAATGATGATTGTCTATTTGGAGATATGATTGCATCTTTGTTTGCATTTTTGAACATCTTAAATCCTTTTAAACCTAATTTTGATGGGGAATATAGATTGGATTGTGGAGATGATCGAATTTTATTTGATGAAGGTGATGGTGATTGACTGACTAGTTTATGAGGTCGTTTGAATTGATTGTTATTGGATAAATTTTTGAATTGTTTTGATACAGGTGAAGAAGATGATTGTATAGGTGATGAAAAATCTATTGGAACTTTTACATCAATTTCATTTAAATTAATAGTATCGATTTCATCAGGAAGCTTACCACCATCAATTGTTCTTAGATTTGAATCTATTGATAAGTTTAGAAATTTGGAAGATCTTTTAATCGAGCTCTGAGAATTGATTGTTGAATTTAGCTTTATTGTAGAAACTGAATTTGAATTTTCATCTTCGTTGAATGATTTTTTGATAATTTTATTTTCAAATTTATTTGGAGTGGACTGAAACTTTTCATGTTCGTCTTCACTTTCGTCGTTATCAGTTTTGTTGTTATCTAGACAAGTATCTATTGTATCGTTGAATAGGTCTTGTTTTACATTGAACGGTGGAGACTTGTTAATTGTTTTCTTTTGGTTGGATATTTCATGATTGGAATCATCTAGGATCAAGCTGTTAAAGGATCTTGAGAAATAATTGTTGGTGAAATAATCAAGCTGGCTGATGTAGGGAGGGTTTTGTGATTGCTGTTGGTGTGGGATCTTGGGTAGTGGATGTGGTTGAGGTTGTGAAGAGAATGTGTATGCTGATTGCTGTTTGAAAAAGGGAGTGTTGTCAATTGATTGATTTGCATAGCTCTTGTAATGATGCTTCATGGGTGTGATTTGGGATGTTGAATTGTGACCTTTAGTATTTGATGATGTGGACAGTGACAGTGATATCGACGAGGTCGACGATACCGAGGACGAGTAGTGATGACCACTCATGATTAGCTTGCAAGTGTGTATATGAAATATACAAAGTGAATACCCAAGATGTGCGTGATTGTCTTTTGTAATGGATACTTTGGTGATTGTTTGTTTATACTTTGATAAATTAAAAAAATATATAATCTAAGACGCTACCAGTTTGAATTATGTAAGATGTTTAAGTTGACAAATTACAAAGTAAAGATGTTGGCTTGGAGGTATGTAAAGTAGCTATTTGTTTATAATGGGTTGGGTGATGGTTGCTGACCAAATGGTACTGTTGCTATTGCTGATTGTAATTTTTGGTCCACTAAGATCCCAACACCGAGAAAAAAGGGGCTAGTGTTAACACTCAAATATAAACAGGAGAAGAAAAAAGATAAATAAACAAAGCAAAAACAAAAATAACGCGTGTTAGGTGTCTCATGTCGTGTCGCGTATATCAAGTCTACATTACAAATTCTGAGACACTGACACTGACACTGACACTGACATTGACACTTATAATCCTCATCACTAGTATCAATAAACTACAACCAAAATCTCCTACAAGTAAACTTAAATATTGTATCTTCATGAAAATGATACTCTTGTGATGCTCATACCTAATTAATTATAACCACTTGATGCACGTATCTAATTACAAACAATCTGATAATTACTTAATTAACAAATTACAATCAATAATTGCTGCTAATTAAACTACTAAACGATAATAAAACAAAAACAATTCAAATCTAGACTCCCTAATTAGGTAATATACTGATTTTTGCAAACGTCTGGTATCTCAACAATTTAGATGTTATTACGTGATCTATTACATAATATTTTGACAGATGTGTAAGTTGCACAGCGGAAAAATAACAGATGTGGTTTAATAATTGTTACTAATATCTTTAATCTGATTGGTCAGTAACCGACTGGTAAAAGTTAATATAACTTTATTTCAACTACAAATCAAACAAATTATCTGATTAATCAAAAAATATTTTATAAGGGCAATATTCATATTTCTAGTCGATTAAAGTTTTAACTTTTCTTCTTTTTTTCTCAGATCATATTTATCAACGTTTGGATATCAATCACTTGTGATACCTTTATTACTCTAGTAGTCCTATTCATTTGCCATCTTAGGTCATATTCTGTGTCTAGTATTGACTTGAAACATCTAATTACATTTCCGATACATATTAATAGTAACTCAGAAAAATAAAATTTATCATACCCACAGACTTTCAAATTTTTCAACTTGATTCATATCTAACAACTCACAGAGAATGCATTATATTCTAAATCTATAAAATTTCATACATTAATAGCATACATATTTTATATATTCATTATCATAAATGATCATGTCGTCTAATCTACAGAATACTCAAATAATTAAAACGGAGATACCGTCAACTTCATTGAATTCAAATAATACCAATACCAATCATCCTTCAGTGCCTTCGCTTGCCGCGGTATCGATATCAACAGCTCCTGACGGTCAACAGTGTTCAAATTGTGCAACCACAAAAACACCCTTGTGGCGAAGGGCACCCGACGGGACATTGATTTGTAATGCTTGTGGATTATACTATCGTTCAAACAATACTCATCGTCCGGTAAATTTGAAAAGACCTCCAAATACAATATCTATAATCAAAGAAGAAAAAGGTTCTTGTAAAGGTGATGGTAGATGTAACGGAACTGGTGGTTCGGCTGCTTGTAAAGGATGTCCCGCTTACAATAATCGAATAGTTAACAGGAAAGCATTGGAAAAATCACCTTTGAACAGTGGCAAACTCAAGAATGAAGAGACAGAAGATGCTAAAAAACGAAATAGTGATGATTCCGATTCAGAAAATAATAGCTCCATGGATTTAGCAAATAATGAATCAAATAAAGATAAAAATGATTTAGCGATTGCATGTTATAACTGTTCAACAACAATAACGCCATTGTGGAGAAGAGATGATGCAGGTAATACTATCTGTAATGCGTGTGGATTATTTTATAGATTACACGGATCTCATAGACCGATCAAAATGAAAAGAGCTACTATCAAAAGAAGAAAACGGAATGTACCTGATAATAACTTGTCGACAAAAAGTGAAGATGCCAAAAAGTTCCCATCCCCAAGTGAATTATCTCCACCTTCTTATTCGTCATCAACATCATCATCAAATTTATCTACTTCATCACTTATGAATCGACTACCACCAATTCAATATTCATTACCATTTAGACCTTTAAACTCATCTCCAAATACAAATACTTTCTCAAACACCCATATCGGGCCATCATGGTACCCTCCGTACAATGGAAGCGGAAGATTACCAAATGGACCAGGTCCACTTCCAGGTCCTCCACCTCCTCAGTTACAACTACAACAAACAAATCTACAACAAGCACCACAAACCTCACCTGTATTTAGACAAAATTCAATCAAATTGCCATCAATCAATATCGATAAACAAAAAAATAATAAAAATCAACCACCGATTGCAATCGATTTCACAGCTTCATTTGCTAAAAGCAAGTCCGATTCTCCATCAGTTGATTCTGAAATTGAACTGAAACCTAAGAAAAAATTAACTGCTTTGTCAATAGATGGCTTGTTAAATGAATAAATAAATAGGGTTTGTACATTCATATATTCAATATTTATTTTACTACCAATGCATAATTTGTATTACACTTATATCTCTAAATCTATAACCAAGTATTTTAAAAATCTTTGTAACTTGACCACGGGAAAATTACTTAACGAATAATTATTAAATATAGTATTCATTGACTACAAATTTTTAAATACATTTATTTTAGAAATTGTCTGTACTTGTACCTAAGTCAGCAAAAAAATCATCAGGGTTATAATTCAACTCTAGGTTGTTGTTGGTGTTATTACTCGATATTGACTTCTGTTGAGATGAGGATGTTGATGGCTGATTTAATTGCGATTCGTAATACTCGATCTGTTTAATTAATTCCTGTTTTGCTGAATCTTGTTGTTTTAACACATAATTCAAATGATTTATATAATCGACTGATTTATTCAATATGGTGGATTTATTCGGCTTTGTTTCTTTTATTTTAACAGAAGCTATAATATCATTTATGTTGTTTGAATCCAACGTATTAGAATTCATGGAATTAGAAGTTGGATTTAGTGAATTCTTGCGTTGTAAATTTTGAACTGCACATAATTGTGGATTCAATAATGAAGGGGGTACAATTATACCCAACTCCTTGATTTTCTCTTTAATCAAATCTCTTCTTCTCCTTTCAACTGCATTGTGGAATTCTCTTCTTCGTTTTAATTTCTCCTCTTTTGATAATTGTTTAGTTGGAATTGATGATGATGAATTTATTGAATCTTGTTGTGAGTTGTTGGGTACTGAACTACTTAAATTCGACGATGATGATGGCGCTGGAGGTGGTGATGATAGTTTACCCCAATTTTCCGTCCTTATCATTTGATTAGGTATTGAAGAACTGAAATTTTGTTGTTGTTGGATAATATTCGAAGTTCTATTATAATTTGGTGGTGAATTTAAATATGATCCATTATCGATATTAGTATTAAATGAAGGAGGGTTAAATCTAGGTGATAAATATGATCCGGTAGATAGGTCCGGTTGATGCTGACCACTTATACTTCCGTGTCTTGAATAATCAGGACTAAAATTACTATCTTCAGCAATTGAATTCAAAGATTTGAAATTATTACCTTTGTTATTAGGAGGTGAAAAATATTGTGGGTTTAAAAAAGATGATGCTTCATCATAATTGTTTGGTGATATAATCTCATCTAAGTTTGTCGTTGTTGTGATTGGGTTAACAATTGTTGATTGTGGTGGTGATAAAGCTTCATATTGTTGATTGGATAATTGAGGTGCTAATATCGCTTGCGAAAATGCCATATCATCCAAAAATGGTTCATTGAAAGATCCGGGATTTGAAAATTGTTGTTGTTGATCGCTATTTTCATTTACATTATAATTTGAATCGGAGACTTGTTGATTAGTACTATAGGAAAATCCAGTCGGACTTAAATAATCACCATTGGTCAACTGATTGCTAGATGTATAACCCGATTGATTCAATTGAGAACTAGTATTGTTATTATTGTTATAATCCGTGTAATTCAAGTTTAGCGAGAAATCGTTTTGCTCCAATCCATTAGAATCTAGGTTAAAATCATATGGTTGTTGGGAATTGTCATATTGAGGATTATATTTAAATGACTCGTTATTGGCATTGGTAGGATAATCCGATGGACTATCTTTTAAATAATTTTCCATTGAAACTCAATCCAAATCCGAGGAAAAACTTTAGAATTAAAACTTTTAAACAGCAATTGATGTAAAGAATGGCTAAGAATGTATGTGTGAATGAATTGAGTCGAGAAAGGTGTGGTTTGTTTTCGGTTGGTTTCAAAGTTAAAATTATTTCTAATTTATTTTTTTTATGTTTTCGGGTTAAATTTTTTAGATTGTGACATCACGCACGACTATGGTCTGGTGTTTAAAATACAACGTCAAATGAGTATAATTTAGAATAGATAAATGAGATGGTGTATTTCAGGATTGCATAATCAAGGTGAAAGTTTACGCTTCAAACTAATAAAACTTAAAACTGAGATAGGTTTATGACGGTTTTCACACGATTGACTTTTAAATAGCATGTTTAAAGTGTCACCTTAGATAAGTTTTGACATATTAATAATGGCTAGATTTTACCTCAAATGTGTCAAATTCTCAAATCCAAAGATCTATTATTTTCTCGATCATCTATAGATCACATTTGCTTGTTACAAGAACAACGGATAGTTCTCTGGAGTTCTGTTCAAAGTAAAAGATTTTATGATATTAAGTTAGTTTCTTTTTGATGAATAAACTATGAGATGTTAATGCTTTTTGATGTCGCAACGAATCAAATTTTACCTCAATTTTTTTCTATGTGAGTAAAGAAAGTAAAATCAAATTAAATTTTCTCACATGTTTTAATATGGTGATGCCAACTTTTCTGATAAATTGGTTAAAGAAAAATCGAGTATGCTTACATAGTATCAAATCTTGTCACTGATCTTTGCACTGATATATCATAGATAAATCAAAGGTTACATTGCAAATATTTGAGTACACGACTATTTATCTCTATCAGTCTAAGAAAAAATCATAGTCCATTAGCATCATTTATGTCAACAGATTCGGAAAATATATTCAGGCAACTGTTTAACAACTGGAATTCTCGATCATCAGCAGGCGGTGGAGCCTCTACCACAAGACCTGTGTTGAATGAATGGACAGATTATTTCAGGTCGAGTGCAAATGATTTATATGCGAAATTGCCTACATCGATTCAAGATTTGAATAAACAACAAACGGAGGAACCTTCATGGTTTAATTTATCCAGATTAGAGAGGATGATAGGGTTTGGATGTTGTTTAGGAGCTTCGATTCTATGTTTTGTATTATGTTTCTTTATGTTTCCAATTTTAGCTTTAAGACCAAGAAAATTTGGGTTATTGTGGACTGGAGGTTCATTATTATTCGTGTTATCATTTGGTATATTACAAGGTCCATATAACTACATACGACATTTACTTTCAAAAGATCGAATAATATTTACAGTTGTATTTTTTTCATCAATTTTACTAACGTTATATTCTGCTGTTATTTTGAAAAGTAGTTTATTAACTATACTTACAAGTATAATCGAGATCTTAGCAGTTGTATATTACACAATTAGTTATTTTCCATTTGGTGCTACAACTTTAACATTTTTCACAAGTTACGTAGTAGGTTATATACTGGGGTTAATATTTTAATATCAATAATTGTCAGGTTTACAATTTTTCTTCCTTTTCCAATTCTTTCTTTAACTCTTCATGGAATTTACCCAATTTTTCAAAATTGGTCTCTTGAGCGGGCCATCCAACCACTAAACCAGTAGCTTCATCTCTTTTTGGAATTAAATGGAAGTGAACGTGATCAACGACTTGATGAGCAATTCTACCATTATTTTGTAAAATGTTATATCCATCGCCCTCGGGAGTGTTGTTGGTATCCAATTTCAAAGCTTTGGTTAATTTTTTAACAACGGGCAAAATGTCACTTAAATATTCGTCAGGAAGGTTGTGTAATTTAGCTCCATGATATTTTGGAATAACCAAGATGTGACCTTCGCTAGTTGGTTGTATGTCTAAAAATGAAAATGATTTTGAAGTTTCAATCAATTTAAATGACGGAATTTCACCTTTGATGATTTTACAAAATATACATGTAGCGTTGGAAGACATTTTTGATTATAGTGGTTAATTATAAAAATGGGGTTAGATTTTTTTGTACCAACAGTGTTGAAAGTACACTACAAATCTGTAATTTTTTAATAGTAGTGAAAAGAATATCTAGAGTACAACTCTTCATTAAGCACAGACTCTAAGAAGATACAAGTTATCATAAGAATACAATCATTTTGATCATTATGAATAGTAATGGATTTAATTTTCTAGAAGCTGACAAACCTTGAACTTCAATTGATAGATGATTTACAAGAGATTCTTTCATTAATGTCCTAAGAACCCTTTCAATTGACCCACTTGCCAATCTCATTCAAAATAGATTTGTGGTTTCAAATTGTATCTTAATTAAATCTTAATTACAAATTAAACAAATATTGTGTAAAACAATTTACAATATTATTGACTCGAAATTTGCAAAAGTTACGAAAATAGTAGCGGAAATAAACACCTTACTCAAACAAGCTTAGTCTTCGTTGATTAGCAAATCACATTTGAAATTGCCTTGTTTTCTCCAGTTTTACTTGTTCGTATATTCGGTTCACAATTTAATGGATATTTTTTTCATTTTCCTCACAATCTCTCCACATTAATTATTTATATGAACAAATTGTTCAATTCTTCAATTAAGCAGATAAATCACTCTAGATCCTTTATTTCAAGTTTGAGAAAAATGTCTACTGAATATAATGTCATCGTTTTTGATAAGCCTGGGGCTGATAGATCTAAGGTTAGACCTCAACATGTTGCAAATATCCCAGCAAATGTACCAAATCCAGTTAGATCTGGAGGTGCTATCTATACCGATGAAACAAAAACTAAATTTGCAGGTAGTGCTTTCCATTTAGTTGCTAACAGTAAAGATGAAGTCATTGAGTTTTTGAAGAAGGACATATATTACACAGCTGGTGTTTGGGATATTGAAAATGTTCTTATCCATCCAATTGGACTTGCTGTGAGATTACCAAAGAAAATGGACGGAGTCGATGAATCCAATTATAAAATTTAATTGGTCTTTAATGGCATAAGACAAATTTTGGATTGATAATAATTCCAGAAGTTTTCAATGTAATCATTTGGTATTTAAAAATACATATCTAGATATAATTAGCTTATACTTTTCGTTGCAATTTTACGTAGTTAGAATAGTTTCCTCAATTTCATCTTTGTCAACTGATTTGGTAATTGCTGCAATCAAATGCTGTAAAAACTGGAATCATGATTTGTATACAGGTCCTAAATTTTGTTTTTCGGTGGCAAAACGTCCAATATCTTCTACTTTTCGATTTGATTCTAAGCACTGTTTAGAGTGAAACAATAAGCTTAGCATCAAAATCAAATAAACCTATTATTAGTATATATCTAATGAATAAGCGTCAAATGTTTTATTTTCCATCTTACATAATATCATAATTTTTGAAGGCAAAAGACACCTCATACAATACGCATTTTCTCTCACTTTCTCTCCTAGAAAAAACTATACAGACTCTAAAAATTGATCCCCTTTATCACTTTCTTTTTCGTCAAGAATTCATTAATTGTATTCAATTTATTCATTGTGTATATACCATAATACAATGACTGCAGACGAGGATAAAAAACCCCATTATGATGCTTCTGGAGCTTCAGCTGTCGATGATAAAACTGCAACTGCCATTTTAAGAAGAAAGAAGAAAGATAACGCATTGGTGGTTGATGATGCTACAAATGATGATAATTCTGTCATCACCATGTCTTCAAATACTATGGAATTATTACAATTGTTTCGTGGAGATACCGTTTCAGTTAAAGGTAAAAAAAGGAAAGATACCGTTTTGATTGTCTTGGCTGATGATGACATGGATGATGGAATTGCAAGAGTTAATAGATGTGTTCGTAACAATTTAAAGGTTAGATTGGGTGACATTATCACTGTCCATCCATGTCCAGATATCAAATATGCCAATAGAATATCTGTTCTTCCAATTGCTGATACTGTTGAAGGTATCACAGGTTCATTATTTGATATATATTTAAAACCATACTTTGTCGAAGCTTATAGACCAGTTAGAAAAGGTGATTTGTTCACAGTCAGAGGTGGTATGAGGCAAGTTGAGTTCAAGGTTGTTGAGGTTGATCCTGAAGAAATTGCAATTGTTGCTCAAGATACTATTATCCATTGTGAAGGTGAACCAATAAATCGTGAAGATGAAGAAAACAATTTAAATGATGTTGGTTATGATGATATTGGAGGTTGTAAAAAACAAATGGCTCAAATTAGAGAATTGGTTGAATTACCTTTGAGACATCCACAATTATTTAAATCAATTGGTATCAAACCACCAAAAGGTATTTTAATGTATGGACCTCCAGGTACAGGTAAAACTATAATGGCTAGAGCAGTTGCAAATGAAACTGGTGCCTTTTTTTTCTTAATTAATGGACCTGAAATTATGTCTAAAATGGCTGGTGAATCAGAATCCAATTTGAGAAAAGCTTTTGAAGAAGCTGAGAAAAATTCACCATCAATTATTTTCATCGATGAAATAGATTCAATTGCACCCAAAAGAGATAAAACTAATGGTGAAGTTGAAAGAAGAGTTGTTTCACAATTATTAACATTGATGGATGGTATGAAGGCAAGATCAAATGTTGTTGTTATTGCAGCAACAAATAGACCAAATTCAATTGATCCAGCATTGAGAAGATTTGGTAGATTTGATAGAGAAGTTGATATTGGAGTACCAGATGCCGAAGGTCGTTTAGAAATCTTAAGAATTCATACCAAAAATATGAAATTAGCTGAAGATGTTGATTTAGAAGCTATTGCATCTGAAACACATGGTTTTGTTGGTGCTGATGTTGCTTCATTATGTTCAGAAGCTGCAATGCAACAAATTCGTGAAAAGATGGATTTGATCGATTTAGAAGAAGAAACCATTGATACAGAAGTTTTAGATTCTTTAGGAGTCACCCAAGAAAATTTCAGATTTGCTCTTGGTAATTCTAATCCTTCAGCATTACGTGAAACCGTTGTTGAAAATGTTAATGTCACATGGGATGACATTGGTGGATTAGATAATATTAAGAATGAATTAAAAGAAACTGTTGAATATCCTGTTTTACATCCAGATCAATATCAAAAATTCGGTTTAGCACCAACAAAGGGAGTTTTATTTTTTGGACCACCGGGTACTGGTAAAACTTTATTAGCTAAAGCAGTTGCAACCGAAGTTTCAGCTAATTTTATATCTGTTAAAGGTCCTGAATTATTGAGTATGTGGTATGGTGAATCCGAATCAAACATTCGTGATATTTTTGATAAAGCTAGAGCTGCAGCTCCAACAGTTGTCTTTTTAGATGAACTTGATTCTATTGCCAAATCAAGAGGTGGCTCTCAAGGGGATGCAGGAGGTGCATCCGATAGAGTTGTTAATCAATTATTAACTGAAATGGATGGTATGAATGCTAAAAAGAATGTATTTGTAATAGGTGCAACAAATAGACCTGATCAAATAGATCCTGCATTATTAAGACCAGGTAGATTAGATCAATTGATTTATGTTCCATTACCTGACGAACCAGCAAGATTATCAATCTTACAAGCACAATTGAGAAATACTCCATTAGAACCAGGATTGGACTTGAATGAAATTGCAAAAATCACTAATGGATTTTCAGGTGCAGATTTATCATATATAGTACAAAGATCAGCAAAATTTGCAATTAAAGATTCAATTGAAGCACAAATCAAATTGGATAAAATTAAAGAAGAAAAAACTAAATCTGAAGAAGATGTCGATATGAAAGTAGAAGGGGAAGAAGAACAAGAAGACCCAGTTCCATACATAACAAGAGCTCATGTTGAAGAAGCAATGAAAACAGCCAAAAGATCAGTCTCTGATGCTGAATTACGTCGTTACGAAGCTTATGCTCAACAATTGCAAGCAAGTAGGGGCCAGTTTTCAAATTTCAGATTTAATGAAGGTGAAGGTATAACTGAAAACTCAAACTCAAACTCAAATTCAAATTCAGGTGCTGCATTCGGTAATGTAGAGGAAGAAGATGATTTATATAGCTAGGCAAATAATAATTGTATAAGAGATTCAATATAAATAAGCTTTAAGTATTCGATAACAAAAGTCATCATTATGCTTATAATATTAGATGCATGATTAATGTTTTATATTGATGTTGCGTCTATTTCTAATGCCTGATACCTAATTCAATTCTTAATTGCTACTTTCAAGTGGTGCAAATTTTCTCAATCTTTCCTTTCTTGGACCTAATTCATTCAATTTTATACCGGCACCGAATTGTGAGCCAAAAGGAGAATGTGAAGGTATTAAATTATTATTAATTGGCACATCGGACTTATTTTTACGCAAAGTTTGACCAATACCACCATTGTCCATGGCAAATACTTTGGCGAACCCAATGTCATACTTTTTGGAAAAGTTTGTATCTCTTAAATTACTTCTAGTACCATCGAGTTGATAATCGATTAAATTCGATGACAAGAGTGGTTTTTCAGTGTTATCTTTATTTTTGTAAACTAATAACCCCCCTGCTATAGCTGCAACACTGACAAGTTTTGCTAATGTTATTTCAATTGGTTTTGACTCTTTTTGTGTATGGTGATGGTCGTCATGATGTGAAGATGAATTGAATCTTTTGAATGATTGTTGTGATATAAATTTAGATTGGTGTCTTGATGCTCTTCCTACTCTAGATATCATATTGTGAAACTTGTTCTATTGTTGTTATATAAAGTAGAATGTGTTATAGTGTACTGGTTGATTGATTACTAATTCAATGTATATGTTTTTCCAAGATTGTGAACCAATAAAAATTAATGTGAAAAAAATTTATTATATATTATGTAAGATCTTACTCAGAAAATATTATATACAGTATTAATGAATCCGATCTAATATGGAGAAGTACTAGTATCATGAACGATGATCTATTGAAAATACGAAACCTAGTATAATTAATTATTGGAAAGGGGTATAATTGATAGATACTGGTTGAAATGTGAACTGAAATAAAATGAATGAACCCTCGAATGCCTTTGACCCTGTTGAAACCTCCCTTGTTAGCCTGTAACTATCACTGACCTAAAATTGCCTTTAAATGAAATGCATCACTTGCCTCGTGAACTATTTATTGTTGTTTTCCTCTAGGTAGTTCTCTATCCAACTTGATCTGTAATTTCTAGTGTTATAATTTGACAACAGTGGTGATCCAGACGAGACGGTGGAATTTGATGTGTGACGTTTCAACTTCTTTGGTCCTCCTCCACCGCCAGATTGAGCTATTCTTGTCGTTATAAATTCGGCTGCAATCAAGAATGCAGGTCCCAATAGGAAAATACTCTGAGTTGGAAAATAATTCTTCATACTCAATACTCAATAATCAAGCAAAAGTGGTATGTTTTTAAAATGCACTTTAAATTGATGCTTCGAACTAGAAGACGTTTTTGATAGTGTTGAGATGAAAAGGTGAATGGCTGCAATTATTTACAGGGATGAAAAATTTCGATATGATGAGACTCATATTTTTTTTTCTTGCCTCACCCCGTATTTTCGCATATTGCTCGCATAAATGGGTGCAAATTTGATCTTGATGCTGACTGCTTCTCTTGGTGTTGCTTTCAAAGAATAGAAAGTGTAAAACAAATTCACTGAATATCAGTTAATTGCAATTTTTTCTAATGACTATCTAATTTTATATATCGGGGGTTTAAACGTGAGTCATCTCGAATTTGAATGGTACAAATGCAAAAGCAAACGAGTTGAACAAAATTTTTGAAAATATTACAACTAAAAATATAAACCATCTAACTTCAATTCAAACATGCATACTTTGCAATACATACTTTGAAATAAGTGTACCATAGTAACACAGCTTCTGTTGTCAAAGTGAAGTTTTGTCGTCATGGACCGAGATCTTTTTTTTTTTTTTTTTTTTCGTATATATTAGGGATAAAAACTAAATAGTAGCTATATAGT
>JAJMBB010000022.1:0-240769 GCA_030565145.1 Insectozyma parachauliodis | reverse complement strand
ATTTAGTTGATTTGTTCAAAGCTAATAACCAATTGCCGTGTTTATAAACAATCGAGAATCCTTTTGTAAATAAAGCATCGTGTTGAACCGGTTTGTCGGCTTGAAATTGATGATTAGCAACAATAGAACCAATTTTACCATCCAAAGTTTTCAATACACTATTTTTCAATGTAAAGAATAATTTCCATTGAGATTTTTTAATTTTTAAAAATGGATGTTTGAAAACTCTAAATGTATCATTATCGCTGTCTGTATCAAAATCAGAATCAGTATCATTGTCGGAATTATGGGTTTCATAACCTTTTGCTTCTAAACCTCTTTTCCACTGTTTCTTCTTTTTTTCATGTTTTTCATGCTCTTCACAATCACTATGGTGGAAAGGATATTTGTGCTTACCATTGTGCTCCAATTGGCCATCATCAATTTCAAATACCAAGTCTAAATCCGAGTCAGAATCATAAAAATCTTTAACGGCTAAAGCAAAAGTTTTCGGGAAATCACTGTAATAACCATCTGAATCATAATTTGGTTTAGAATGATCGACTTGACCATAGCCCCCGGCTTCTCTTTTTTCAACAGAAGCGGCAGTAACTAAACTAGCAAAAGTAGCAAAAGCAATTGAAATGGTTGAAACTCTCATTGAATGATGATGATAAAAAGTTTGAGCATGGAGAATCTTGACTACTATTTATATCATGATTCAATTACTAGATATGTGGATCCATATAGCCATAGTTTGCAAGCGAGTGTATCTTATAAGGAATAATTGTATATATCTTTAGACTCCATGATTTGCAATTTGGTGTTAGATTTTTAACAATTGGATCCATAATTTTGAAACAAAAAAAAAAAGAGAGATCTCTGTGATTATCAAAACGAAATAACGAATAATTAGTCATGAAAATACTTGAGTTTGTTAAAAGTTCACAAACTCGAATGTGGATGCAAAATACATTCAAAGCTTGTCTTTAATTTATCTTACTAAATGAATTAAATTTGTTTGAAATGGAAATTGAAAACTCTAGATCTGACCAGATCCTTACTAGAATAGTTTTATCAGTTTAAAAAATTTTATACAGCGATGAAAAAGTCAGGCAAAAAGTCGAGGATTAACTTCAAATTATCGAAAGTATCGTTTTTTTGGTTAGTAAAATGACTCAGGCATTTTGATATCAAGAGTAAAAATTATCACTACTGCAACATGATTGAGTCGTACGAAATTTAGATGTTTTGCAAATCTACGTAGCTAATCTGCAGCCAGAGTTCATCTGTAAATTTATCGTATAGGATAATGACCAGTTGCATTTCTTTGGTGGATGTAAAAATTCTTTTGCATTGGTTGATTGAAATTCATCATTTGGTTGGGGTATAAATTACGTATAGTTTTCTCTACATGACGTGGTTAAGTGAAATGTCGTAAAACATTACTAGTACTCTATAATTACATCTTTTAAACTATGTATTTATTGCTGGTGCACTTGATTCATCATCCTCATTGACAATCTTCGTGAATAATATTGGATTAACCCAAACTCCAAGTAATCAATAATTGGATTCTAGTTTCAACTCGTAACAACATAGCTCGTCTAAGCAAATATTAAACCAGCTAGATCTCAAAGAAGTACTATAAATACATTGGCTGCTAGTGATCTCAGAACTTTAAGAATAAACTAAAATCAACAGCATCTAATCAAGAATCACCTTTGACACGAATACAATACAAATTGCGAATACAACATCACGGCGAATACTCAAAGCTTAATGCAAATACTCAGAAGCAAACAAGCCTACCAATTATCAAATAATTGTCTCACGCTTGGCAAAAAAATCTAGACGGGGCGAATATGAAATTTTAAGAAAACCAAAGTGTTATAATCTATCTCTACTATGGAACTTTACAAGATTGTTGTGTGTAAATAATGATAACACTGTACCAATGCTCTCCAGTGACAGTAAGCAGCAATGACTACGAACACGTGGAAGATCTGATGCGAGTGTCCATAAATATCAAACATTCCAGCTTTTGGATCATTAATCAACTCTTCCTCAGACTCATCGATGTGAGTAAACCTTTCTGGAATTCTCATAGCATACAATAACGCTCCAGAAATGTAAAAGACTCCTTCTAAAATCAACCAAATCAACCCAGATCGCTTTTTTGTAACTTCAAATCCAAATATGTACAACGAGTTCACAATTGGTAACGCACCTGATAATCCAAATAATATAAACATTCCCGATCTAAACGGTCTATAATGATTCGTTGCAAACTTAGGATTCAAGGTCAAAACTGTGCATATTGACCCCAACCCTAATGTGAGAGTGACAAATAAACATTTATAAATCAAATGATCGTAATATGAAAATAAAATGATGGAAATCAAGGAACAGGTGATTAATATGATTATACCAAAATAATCCAATTGATTTCCAAACTTACAAACTTTGTGAGAATGAGATTTCAAACAGTGGAATGTCGAAGACATGAACATGCAAAATGTCACTGCTACACCAAATTGTAGGAAATTCAACTTTTCCCAAACACCCAAGTAATTTGGATACTGAGTCAATTGAAAGTTTATATAGTATAATATCAACCAGAAAGATATGCTTGAAGGTAAAAGATGACTCCATATGTTGACAGACTCATTGTGTAGGTAGAATAAAGATTGGAAACATTGGTTATACGATGAAGTACCTTTGACATACCCGGATCTGATAAAATGATTATCCTGTTGCCATTCATAAATCTCATGATAGAAGTGAAGACGCTTCACCAAAGGTGACTCTTCAGTTGAAGGTTGAGCAACTGATTTGCGATGCCTAATGGTCGAAGTCATGACAATTTTGTTGGGAAGTTTGCAAGATTGGAAGATTTTGCGGCCGATAAAAATGTTCCAAAAATAAAAACCACCTACAACTAAAAACAAACTACAACTAGAACAGCTAAGAATAAGTAATATTTATTATTTGAAAGAAGGTGTTATACCTTCACAGATCTCACTGTATTGGTGTAGTTTTCTCTTTATATCCACACCTTGAGGCTGGCGTTTCTTCTCCTTGTCAATCTTTTTATCAAATATCTCACCAGTGTAGAACACTTTCCATTGCGATTCTGGATTACTGATACACCCAGTACATCTTTCGAAATACCATTTGTTTACTGGGTTAACTTTTCTTGACCTCCAAATTAATTCTTGGGGATGCGACAGTAAAATAATTTTGAATATTATATCTGCTAGACCAGGCAAGCCTTGGTTTTTCTTTGCAATTGCAAATTTATCCAAATAAGCAACCTTTTCATCTGAATGTTCCCACGTTATAATTGCAGCGCCGTCGTAATCTCCAACAATTACAATTGAAGCTATATTCTTGTCAATTCGGGATATATAATTATCAACATCCAATTGTTTACCAAACGAATCATTTAGTAACCCCATTAGTTTATCTTTATTTATAAATCCATTTTTGAAAAGATTGTTTAGAGTGAAATGTTTACCAATGTAATTTTCCTTATCATAGATTTCAACAGGTAAACCTTTTTTTAATATTGTTGTTGACAATTGTGGTGTTCTTTGGTTAGAACTGGGTAATGACAGGGAGATAATTGGACGGTCAGTTAAAACGTTATAAATTATTGGATTCAACTGGTCATCATTAATGGATAAGATCTCTGGTGTTGTGATTATACCTGTTGTTTCATCATTGTTGGATTTTTCATAAATAAAAGTTAGAATTTCATGCATGCTGTTTAAATTCAGTACGTGTAGATCTCTTTCAATTGGGTTTATATGACCGATATATAATTCGGATAAGATGTCAGAATATTCTTGAGACAAATTGATAAAGACATGACTGGTTGATTTTCTCTCAATCGAAGGAATTCCACCCATTGGGTCAATTAATATTATTTTCTCAACAGTTAATAAATTCTCCGTTCGTTTCGTTATTAAAGATGAACATAGACTGTATAGTAAGTGATCACTTTTCATAAACTTTTGATAACTCTCTTTAGTTGTGTATACTATAGGTTGAATGACAGGAATTATACCTTGATACAATGGAATCAAAACCAGTTCTAAAGAATCAATTGTAATTTCACCATTAGTATGTTGAGTGAACAAGGATCTCAATACTGTGACTTTCAAACTATCATTTTGTTTAAAGTTGGATAATAATTTATTTGCTTGTTCAATCATGTATAATTGTTTCTTTTTGAACCGCTCTGTGACATGGTCATAATCTAGTAATATAACAGGAGATATACCAAGATTCATTAACCTTTTGAACGTCTCTGCAATTCCCTGCCATTGTTGATTAGTAATTTTGGTGAATTTTATTTTAAAAATTGCCAATCGTAACGGAATCTTTTTCAATTTCTCATCATAATTGTAGATCTGGTTAAATGGATTCTGTTTATTGAGAAATCGGTTTATAAATAATTCTCGTTGTAGATCTCTCTGGCTTATATCTTTTTGCTCTTGAATATCAAATTGATTCTGGTACTTTGTTAAATAATTTCTTGCCTCTCTTTTGGTTGTTGTTGATTTTAAAATTGATAATATTAGATTCCTCTTGGCGTCTGTGTTGGTACGATGAGTCTCTATAGTGGATATGAATTGTTGTGATAGAGTTTTCAATTTACTCATTGTTGATTAGTGAGAAAATTAACCGCGATATTATAAAATTTATATTAATCAGACATATCATTGTCATCGTCATTATCATCATCATCTTCCTTGACATCCTTGACGGCGGTGTCATGTAGTTGTCTCATTTTGTTCATCACCGGTAGGACAAATGATCTAATTTCATTAATCTCCATCAACCCTAGACCGTTTAATTGAATATTCGATTCATTCAACTCTTTCAACCCCTTTCTAGTCTTGATCAATCTGACCTCTTTGAGATCCTGTACAATACGTCTGATCTCATCTGAAGTATCTTGTAGATCATCGGGTGCTTTGTTTAGAAAGATTTTACTAATTTCCAACCAATTGAAAGGCAAGTCACTGAATTGGTTTGATCTTCTCATCTCTTCATCGTATTTATCCTTGAGGTAGTCGTAGTTCAACCAACTTGGGGGCACAATGTTACATTTGTCTTGTGATTTAAGGATTATCGCCACCCATAGTGGAATTTGTACCCTTCTCATGGCTCTTAGTTTTGGTATCGTAGTCTAAAAGTTAGTACTGGACATGAAATACAAGTAGTGATACGTACACTTATAAGCTCAATCTTGTTCATTGAGTATCTTGGAAGTATCGTGATCAACTCATTTTCAGCAAGGAACGATATTTCAGACGGAGTTAGATTTGCCTGGAGATGCAGTGGTAACACCATTGGTTAAAAATATTTTACGCGTCGAGAGCTACCATATAAAAGAGCAGTTGTATGGAATCAGATATAGTTTTATCTCTTTTTAGACTTATACACTGATGTTTTACCGGTGGTGTTTGGTTTGTTCCTCTTTGCTGGTGCCGGACCCTCACTATCCCTTCCGTAGGGATCAAACGACCTCTTTTTATTCTTTTTATCGTATTTCTTCTTGTTCTCAGTGATTAAGATTTTATCAGCGTTGGCAAAATCGACTTTGTCTCCAGTAAAGGCTGGTTTCTGCTTCTGTTGTTGTTTGTGCTTCTTTTTTATCGTTATTAGTTCGTCTGGATTAGAATTCTTGGTAAAGAGGGCATCTTTTCCTTCAATTGGAGGAGGTGGGGCTTCAATCTCTACTGACTCTTCTATATCTTCAACTGGCATCACCACTGGCTTAACATCAGATATTAACGAGTAATCTATCACCTTTTGTGAAATATCATTCTTTTGGATACCATCCAGCTTGATTTCCAAAGTATACGATTTCTGATTAATGTTGAAAACTAATGAATCTTGTTTGAGCAACCCGGTGGTGAAACTTTGTTTATTTTTCAACATATCAAATACCTTCTCGACATCATCTATATTCACCGTTTGGTCAATTTCTTGTTTATCATTCCATTTATCGACCAAATTCCAGTCGTCGGTCTCGGCGTTTTTAATAGCTTTGTTGATAATTTCCGCCAATTGGTCAGCATTCAACCGGACGTACTCAGATACATAAGTTGAACTATTCAAAATCTTGCTTGATGTCACTGGGTATTCTAGATTAGCCAACGCGACTAATAATTGGTTGGGCATTATGTATCTCACCGACTCATCGTGCTGTCTGGCCAACACGTCTCTCCAGTTGTATAATATCTCAACTATGGGTTTTTTAAACGACGGAATGTTGTACTGGACAATCAACGACGTCCATGGCTCTTTTGGATTCGATGCCATTATCGGACACGACACTGTGTTGCTGTTGGTGCTTGGTCTGAATTTGGTATACTCAAACCTACGTTTGGCGACTTGTCGTGAATCAAACAAGACTTGGGGTAACTTGTCGTGGTCGATTAGTTTATTCCTTAATTGGTCAAATATGTATAACAAGAAATGTGTATCGCTCCGTGCGTAGGCCAACATTGGTTGTGACAATGGTCTCAATCTCCAATCGGCTAGTTGATACTTTTTCGACGTTTTGAAATTAGCGTAATGCTCTAACAAGTAAGCTAATGAATGTTTTGGGAATCCAAGAGATCTCGATGCGTGGTAGGTATCAAATAATGAAACAATGTATAGTCCAAGATCCCGCTGCAACCATATGATGTCCATAAACGCTCCGTGAAACACTTTTACAATATTTGGGTTGGTAAACACCTCGTTCAACCTAGTTAAATCGTCACGTAACTGTAGTGTATCTATGATCCAATCTTGTTGTCTATTTGATATCTGCATCAAGCATACTATTCCATAGTACGATCTGTAATCGTGGTGTTCTAAATCCACAGCAATTTCACTAGATTCAGCCAACGCATCAATCATCTTATTCAACTCTGGCACCGTGTCGACCCAAATAGCTTCAGTTTGGTTCCAATCAGTAGGAGGAATCGGCGGCGACGTCTCTAAGATCAGTGCAGGGTATGGCTGTTGGTCGATCTCAAACCCATATGGCTGTTCATAATACGCAGAATCTATAATTTCCACCGAGTCTTCATAAGCGGGTTCAGGATTTACCATTTGTTCATTCAACGGTTTCAACGCGTGGGGCTTCAATGCAAGCTTAGGTCTGAACGGGTCTGTTTCTGAATTATCCACCGGGTTGCGGAACTTCAATTGCGGCTTGTCGTCAACTTTGCCCTGGGTTGAATCTTTTCTACCATCATCTAGGTATTGTAATTTACCCTGTTGTTTTCTATTCATTTGGTCGAAACAGTGGTCGATTTTCTCAAACACTGAGTCAAAGACGTTGCTGATTCCGTTCCAGGCCTTGTTGGTGACGTTGTCCTCTCCGTAGGGGATCCTAGTGTCGCTGCCTGCGTATTTGATCAAATCGTTGGAAATCTGGAGCAATCGTTTGCTTTGATGTGTGATCTCCAGGTTGACCTCCTGATCGATCGACTTGTAGAACTTGGGGTCCTGAGCGTTCAACGCACTCGAGGCCCTGATCGTACCGGTCACATTCGATAGTATACCCTCAAACATAATACACAGTAATTTTTTTTTTCTGTTTTGTTTCCTCATCTCATCATGTTCACTTGTAACACATGTAGCTTACAGTTTGCCGCTGCCGATGACCAGAGGTCTCATATGAAGTCGGAGTGGCATAGGTATAACTTGAAAAGACGGGTCGCTCAATTACCGTCAATCACTGAAGATATGTTCAACTCAAAAGTGTCAACCGTTGCTGCAGAGAAGGAAGAGAAGAAGGACACGATAAAACAGGTCACCAAGAAGGAACAAAGGAGGAAGGATAAAGAAGAGATCTTGAGACAGAAGAAGGCTATACTCGAACAAGCAAAACAGGCAATGATGGAGGAGGCAAGGAACGAGCCAGAAACTGAGACTATAACAGATGACTTACAACAGCTTGATGTATCAGAGGATAAACTCTTGGAAGAGAAACTTGCAAACAAGACAGAGATCCCTCCTACTACCTGTTTGTTTGCCCATCCTAAACTCCACCACACTTTTGCCACCATTGAAGAAAATATTGATCACATGTTCCACAAACATGGATTGTACATACCCGAGCCAAACTATCTAGTCGACAAACAGGGGCTCCTCGAATATATGGGTGAAAAAATCGGGTTTGGTTTTTGTATCGCATGTAATTATCAAGGTAAGAATACAGAGGCGGCTAGAGAACACATGTTGAACAAGAGACACATGAGGATACCGTACGAGACGGAGGATGAGAAATTGGAAATATCAAAATTCTACGATTTCTCATCCACTTATGATGATTATGATCAAGGAGATGAACAAGACTGGGAAGACGTAGAGGACGAAGATGAAGATGAAGATGAAGATGATCTACCACCAGTTGAGAGAGATGCTATTCTACAAGATGGTAACGAGTTGATCTTGCCGTCTGGAGCCGTGGTTGGCCATCGATCAAATGCGAGATATTATAGACAAAATTTAGCACCAGAGAGAATATTATCTGAAGGTCAGGGTACGGTGATAGCAGCGGAAACTAGACACATGTTGACGTTGAAAGATAGGAAAGAATTAGCTGAAAAGAAAAGGTCCTGGAAAGGTGCTAAGAAGATGGAAGATCTTAACGATAGAAGAGCAGCTAAGTTTATAAACAACCAACCACACTATAGAGACCAATTATTACAATAACCAACCTTGAGACAATTATATTATAATTATTCAAATATATAATACCACTGTAGTAAAGACTAAATCGACCAAAATATTTACAAATAATGTCCAGCTGCCGAAGAATAATAGTTTCGGTGAAAACACCGTCCAAATGAATAAATGGAACCTTAGATTTATACATGATGCGAGTAAGTTAATTCCCGACACTGAGTAATAAAATAAGGTAATCAAGCTTTTAACGAGAAAGATTGATTTTCTCAACGATGGGTAATTTATCAAATCTTGTTTGGATGGACCTTGAAAGTTGATTAGACTTGATTCGAATAATAGTTGTAGCGAGCTTAGTGACCAGAATATCGCACCGCTGAAATTGGACACAAATGTTAATAATCCAACTAGTAACACATTGTAAGATTTGACTCCGTTGTAAGCATTTGAAAGATCAACAGTTGCTAATGAATTCGTATTGCCCATACAAAAAAATGTCAAATTTTGCAAACACAACGTGAGTAAAGTTATTATTAATATGTATTGATCAATGTGCAATGATTTTCTCCATGTCAATTCTGAAATTGTAAACTTAGCTATTATCAAAAATAAAAAGATGGGAATATTCTCTTGTTTGCTTTGATGTAGAAGATATAATGTTGTCATGTTTGTTATATCAGTGATTGTCCCATATTTGATGTTTCTCAACTTACCTACAAATAATCTCAAAGCTAGTGTAGAAAAGATGAATAATCCTGATATTCTTGATAATGAAATACTGATATCCTGCAATTTAAATTTCAATTCTGTTTCTGATTGATTCAAATCGACTGAATAGCTATCTAGAATCCATAATATCATCCATTTAGCAGGTTTAGGTAAGATTCTACCATCTATGTATGATTGTAATAACTTAAACAGAAAAGAAACTGAACTTGAAACAAATATGCAAATGAATGAAATCAAAGTACCTGCATCACTAACGTCGCCTTTTCTATTGCCAAATGCAAATGTAGAAATCATACCCCCTTGAATGTAAATTAAAATTGTAACTACCAAATAGGTCAACAAAATTAAGCCCCATAGTAAACTTGAATTCTCGTTTGATAAGTAATACGCAATGTTGAAAATTGAAGAGTATTTTTGACCACTATTGTTCCAAGATCTGATTACTCTCAAACAGGATAACAAAAGTGTGTACAAAAATGTGTTTTTAAAACTAGTAATATCAAAATAAAATGCGCCAAGATATATCAAAGTTATGGTTGTGAAAAAATACCATATTTGATGTTCTTCTTCAATTAAGGATGATCCATGGAAATGTAATGAATATAATACCACAAACAATTCAAAGAATATCACTGACCCAATGTTGATGTTATTCAAATTAAAGTAATACACATTGAATACTACGATTGTGATGATAGTAACTAAAAGTAAAATTCCACTACCTATTATTATATCTTGGTAATCATAATTTGTAGCTGAAGATGCCATGTCCAGCTGTACATCGATTAAAAAATCATAATACTCATTTATTGAAGTTGTTGAGTTCATGCCTTGCCATTGATGCCATTTCTCTGACTCTCCATACTTAGCCTTGTAAAGTTTCATAATCTGATGACAATTTTCTTTAATGATGTCAATTTTTCGATTATCTGGCCATAAATTTAAAACTTCTTTGGATATGATACCTAATGAGTTTTTAGGTATTGGAAAGTTCAACAAACTTGCCAATATAGGTACTAAATCAATCTGATTGATATTATGATGATAACTAAAATTTGGATCTTTTGGTAATGGAGATTTCTGCATTACATTGAATTTTGACGATATCAACGATAAAGCGGCGGATGTTTCCCCAGAGGATGAGCCACCATGGTTACCAATATCGTTCATTCCATGGTCACCCATTAAAATAATCAATGTATTTTCATCTGCATAATTGTACAATCTCTGTAATATATTATCCATTTCCAACTGCTTTGGTTTCATATATATCGACTTGGGACCACCTTTATGACCAATGTGGTCCAACCCAAGATAATGTAATATCAAGCCATGCCAATCTTTCTCTAGTTGTGAATCTAAATGACGGGTGACATTATTGTCAACTTCGGTAAAGTCACTGACAAAAAACGAATTTGTACCTTCGAATTCATCAAATTGTTGTGGGAATAGTTTCAACCAAGTATCGTCGCCAAAAAAATGAATATTCTTACCAAGGTTTTTGAATTGGTATACCCATGAATCTTGGTTGTACAAACCTTGAGAGTCGTCATTATCATCAGCGATGTTTAAAATTGCATCCAAGAAGTTCGGCGTTCCACCAGTGGTGATTCCTTTCAATCTTGGCAACGTGACTGTTGGAGGATTTGAAAATGCAGTGAATGGTATAGCTTTCCCATTGTTGATCAACAGGTGTAGGAAATTGAAATTAGATTCATTGCTAAAGCAAAAATCAGACCTCATAGCGTCAACAACCATGAGTATGAACCTATCAAATTGCGGTTTGTCATTGATGAGAAATGGAGACTCTAGGTTTGAAAACGTGTTATGACCTGGCAATACAACTTTTGAAGGGAAAAACCCTCGTAGGAAAAGCAACAATCCAAGCAAATGTAGAAAAGTCAACAGTATTTGTACAATCCATCTGAATGTGATTGACTTCAACATGTGAGACGTAAGCGAGTGAATACCTACCGGTTGATGAAAATTGGTTAATTTTCAATTTTTCTGGTGTTTGTAAACAGAAATGAGGTTTAAGGTTGGGGTAACTACGTAGACTCCAATGCTTGTAGATGAGGCATAGACACAAGTGATGATGTTAGATATTCAGACCGCAGTTGAAGGTGTGGTTATCTCATCTGAATTGCTTTGAAGTCAGTATTAACCAACCGCTATAGGGATAACATTCTGACACGTTTGAGTTTAGCCCAACAATAGCCTACCAAGGATTAAAGTTTAATGACACTCTGCACTTGCGCTAGTCATACAAGAGACTAAATTGGAGCATTCCTGTAGAGACTAATGGTTTGTTATTTTGTTTTTTGCAATAATTGAAATACTTTTTCTGTTACCCAATTAGGCAAAAGAGAAACGCATCACATACACTTACTGTAGACTGCATTCTGATAAAGATTAAACTATGAATATGTACCAGAAGTTGGAGAAAGTGGAGGTCAGTTTACCACTAACTCATAACTACACTTTCAATATGTTATAGCCAGACTAGTGTACATTGTATTGTAGCAGTCTTCAGAAGAGCCTCATCTCATCAATCTTCAGCGAATGAGGTTTCGTTGTTTCTGGTAAAAATTTGATCTAATTTAAATTAGCTGATGATTTTGTGTCAGTGGGTCAAATTTTATTTTGCAGTTAAAACAAGAAACGACAAATTTTTCTCTTATCAACAATTAGACAATGCAGCGTCTCTTAACAGTGGGAGTCCCTGTAGTGGTAATCGATGCAATTTACCGCTAGTGATGATAACGTCTCTATATATAATTTTCATTATCCCATCTCACGTCTCCTCCAACTTTTCCATCTTCTCTCAACGTCATGGTGTCTGCTATAAGGTCCGGTACTCAATCCCCACTAGCTGCTAATGATCTACATCCTGTCTTGTCCCAGGTCCATGTCGACGACTTGCACATCAAATCCATACTATCGAATCAAGACATTATAATCAACGTTGACCATGTGGTGGACTCAGACGAAGCAATGATCTTGGCCATGGGGTACAAACAAGAGTTGAAAAGAGAGTTTAGCTTGTGGACCATCTTTGCAGTTAGTTTCTCTGTCTTGGGATTGTTACCTTCCATCGCTGCCTGTTTCGATTATCAACAATTGGTCATTGGGATGTCTCCATTACCATGGATCATTGCCATAATTTTTATAACATCGGTGGCTTTATCCATGGCAGAAATAGCTAGTGCTTTTCCTTGTTCTGCAGGTACTCCATATGCCACCTCACAGTTGGCTCCAAAAAAGTATCTGGCATATTTGACTTGGTTCAACTGTTGGTGTAATTGGCTATGTCAAATCACCGCTTCACCTTCTGTCAGTTATTCATGTGCTAGCATGATGTTGGCATTGTACTCATTCAATGATTCAAGTTATACTCCTACAAATGGCCATGTGTATGGGTTGACCACCGGAATTCAAGTGGTTTGTGGGGTTTTAAGTGCAATTCCAACAAAATACGTTGCTCAATTAAGTTCAGCTGGTACTACTTTCAATATCTTATTTTTGGTTATTGTATTTGTCATGATTCTTGGTGGAAATAAAAGAGATGAGATTAATCCTAAATTAACCAAATTTAATTCAAATTCTGTTGCTTGGTCATTGTACAATCAAGCTGAGTGGCCTACTGGAATCTCCTTTTTAATGTCATTTTTGGGTGTCATTTGGGCAATGCTGGGATATGATAGTCCTTTCCATTTAGCTGAAGAATGTAGTAATGCCCAGGTGGCAGCGCCAAGGGCCATCGTTATGACTAGTACCATTGGTGGGGTTGTAGGGTTCTTCTTTATGATTGCAATCAGTTATACATTGGTAAGTTTGGATGATATCACAGCCGATCCACAAGGGTTAGGCCAACCATTTGTGACTTATTTAACTCAGATTATGGAACATAAATTAGTCATAGCGGCCACTGCATTGACCATCATATCCTCATTCTTCATGGCTCAGAGTTGTTTACTTGCATCGTCAAGAGTCACCTATGCTTATTCAAGAGATGGTTTATTCCCCGGGTCAAGAATATGGAAAAAAGTATCTCCATTGACTCAGACTCCGATATACGCAGTGGTGATGAATGTCATCATTGGAGAGTTGCTTTTATTGTTGATATTTGCTGGCGATGTTGCAATTGGTGCTATATTCTCAGTGGGAGGAATTGCAGGGTTTGTTTCCTTCACAATTCCAACCTTGTTGAAAATCACATACGCAAGAAAGACCTTCGTCAAGGGTCCGTGGAATCTTGGTCGATATTCAGAGCCAATCGGGTGGGTCACGGTTGCGTTTGTCACTTTGATGATACCAATCTTATGTTTCCCGTACACGCGCGGGTCAGACTTGGACGCTCAAAGTATGAACTGGACATGTTTGGTGTTTTTTGGTCCCTTGTTGATAGTGACGATATGGTTTGCCGTCGATGCTCGAAAATGGTACGTGGGACCCCGTAGCAATATCGATGAAAAGGATATTGTGTACTCCAGTAAGAATGACGATGAGTATGTAGTCAATGAAGTTATCGAGGCTCAAGATTTGAGTGTCTCAAGTAACGAGAAGAAATGATGAATATATACCTTAATTACAATTGTGAATACGTTTTGATGATTTGAAAATAGTGAAGCTGCAATTATAACTGTAAATGTGGAAGCTGAAGAAAGGCAACGGCAAAAGACTAAGAATTCAGTTAAGAAAACTAATTAACCTGTCTATTTAATTCCTCACGTATGCATACTTTTGAGTCTAATAAACCGTATAACTCTGAGAAACTAAATTTGAACTACTTGAAGCTATCAAATCCCAAATAGACTTAACCCAATACTGAGTATCACGGTGCCAACTTGTTTATAGAGTAGCTCTAACCAGCAAAGTCTTATTTTAAATATCAAGCATAGTTTATACAATGAATTTGCTAACATACTAAATCCGTTCGACAAATTGTCGTAATTTTGCAAACTTCGATACCAAATTTTCATAAATTTACATCATTGATTCATTGAAATTTCATCATTCAATGCAAACTCAAATAGATAAAAAAGCTTCGTAAATAGTTCGATTTTTACACTTTGTCGCTTGAATTCTGCTTTCCATACCTTGTCGCTAGCAAATGTGAGTACTTTACTCTTGAACAAAAATCCTTTAAAGATGTAAATTTTCAATACCAAGTTATTCAGTCAAGTCTAGTACAATACAAGCATACAACACTACCAATATAAAACCAAAGACACATACCTCATGTATTAATTCTGTTGTTTTGTAGTATAGTTTTTCAATGGGTTTTATTTATTACCCCTTAACTTTTGAGTGCAAAAAAATCTCATCTTAAATGTCACATTATAGAAATAACTACAGGTCCGATCATCAGATATCTTGCACATTCTTCACAAAGATAGGTGCATGTAGACACGGAGAGAAGTGTTCCAAAAAGCATATCAAACCAACAGTTTCCAAGACAATCTTGATCCATAACTTATACCAGAATCCAAAATTGAATAAAAACAATACAAAAGAAGACGAGGTTGGGATTAAAGATGAATTTGACCAGTTCTATACTGACATATTCAAACATTTCAGCTTGCTAGGAGAAGTCCAGCTGATTGTCATTTGTGAGAATGAAAATAATCATTTAAATGGTAATGTGTATGTCAAATTCGTATCATCCAAAGATGCTGCTGCTGCCAATTCAACTTTAAATCAACAATGGTTCAATAATAGACCTATACATTGTGAGTTATCTCCAGTTGATAATTTCAACGATGCTCATTGTCGAGCTTATGATGTGAATCGATGTGAAAGAGGTGATCTTTGTAATTATATGCATATACGACAACCAGATGAAAACTTAAAGTCAAAGCTTTTCAAATCTCAACAAAGATACTACACAGAGAAGAAAATAGCACAGTTGAAGCAACAACTAGACGAGCAAAAGAAAATGAATGGTTTACAAGAAAAGAATCATTCCAGCACAACCTCAGTTTTACTCCAGCAATTGAACTAAAAGCACTCATGTCAACCAGCTTCAACTTAGTTCGAGCCTTCATCATCAAAACTGAGCTTTTTAATATAAGTTTATAGTTGATCTAATGTATAAAGTTTTTCATTTTTTCGTTCAAAAAAAATAGGTGCAAAATGTATTTACTAAAAATTAACAATTTATTGTGTTCAACAAGAATACTGTCCCACCAGCGACTACTTCGACTGTTGATTCCTATACCAAATATTTACTTCAGTACTCAGTCTTCTACAACCACCAGAGTTTCCCAGAAAATGTCATCCAAAGATTCATTAAACCTGCATTCACATTCTCATTCGCATACTGATCCAACTTCTCAACATACCCACAGTCATGGTGGGAGCATGTTGCATCATCACCATTCGATGCACGAGCCGAATGAACTATTAGCTACAAGTAAGGCGTCTATAAGAACAAACCCAGCGGTTCGAATCACATGGATTGGATTGTTGGTTAATATAGGACTCGCGATTTCTAAAGGTATAGGTGGAGTCTATTTCCACTCACAAGCATTGATTGCAGATGCAATCCATT
Source organism: Insectozyma parachauliodis (assembly GCA_030565145.1). Lineage (NCBI taxonomy): Eukaryota > Fungi > Ascomycota > Pichiomycetes > Serinales > Debaryomycetaceae > Insectozyma > Insectozyma parachauliodis. Next base: position 224,808 of record JAJMBB010000022.1, on the reverse strand, counting down.
CAGTTTCTGATATGTTGGCCGATTTCCTTACATTAGCAACAGTCAATGTCGCATCCAAAGTGGGTAACCCAACTAAATACCCTTTGGGTTATGGTAAAATTGAAACCATTGGTTCTTTCTCAGTGAGTGCTATTTTATTACTCGCTGGAATATCAGTTGGATGGAGTTCACTACTACAAATTTTTGAATTTGTTTTACCTTACAATTGGTATGAAATTGCAGCTCTGGTCAATGTTGGCCACAGTCACACTCATACAGAACCTACCACCAATTCTCATTCACATACGGAATTAGCACACAGAGAGATTCCTAATATCAACGCCGCATGGCTAGCAGGAGGGTCAATTATTGTTAAAGAACTATTATATCGTAAAACCATGAAGATTGCTCATGAAACAAATTCAAAAGTTTTAGTTGCAAATGCATGGCATCATAGAGTCGATTCCTTGACTGCTGTAGTTGCCTTGTTGACTGTTGCGGGCGGGGTTGTATTCAATGTGGCATGGTTGGACTCAATCGGAGGTATCGGTGTATCAATTTTAATTATTAAAGCCGGCTGGGATACTTTGAAAGAATCCTGGTATGAACTAATCGATCGTGGAGAACCAAAAGGTAGTGATTTGTATAATAAAGTGGAAGGGATTGTAACGCAAGAATTGTTGAGTAATAAAGAATTAAACAGGTTCAAATTAGCTCAACTCAGTGTTTTATCATCGGGAGCTAATACAAATATTAATATAGTTTTAAAAACAAATGACACTAACTTGACATTAAGCATGTTGAATAAGTACGAGCAAAAATTGAATCAATTAATTAAAGAGGATGATAGATTTGTTAGAAATATTTTCATACAATTCATTGAAGAAACAAAAGAAGAGGAAACTGAAGAGGAAGAGAAATAATTAAAATTTAGTGATGTGCCTCAGTTAACATTTATGCATTTACTACTTTCACTTAGTTTGTTTATCAATTTGAAATAGATTTATAGAATATATTATTCACTATGTACATGTCTATTTACATTTATTTTCCTTTGGACTTTTTACTTGTTTTTCCTTCAATAAAATTCAAAATCTCATCAACAGATTGGTTTGCAATTTCTGGATTCGATTGAAGCGGTTGTTGTTTCTTATTCTTTTTACCAGTTACTGGTTTAACTGGCTGCGGAGATTTCTTTTTGATTGATTTTTTTTCATTCTCTTTGTTCATAAATTCAATATACAATTTAATGTTTGTGATGTATGATTGAATTTGTTTTGTCATTGAGTCGTTTGGTCCAACTAACTTTATAAATATGTTGTGTGCTTTTTCAAATATATCTTTTGATTGCTTGAATAATTTTTGATTAACCAAAACATTTGCAATTCTATAATATATTAACCCTGAGATTTCAGAAACCTCGCCGTTCAATTCAACTGATAATTCCGATGCACGTGTTAGGATTTCATTAGCTTGTTTGTACAATTTCAATTTGATCAAAATGTCAGATAAATTGGTCAAGGTGTTTATTAAAGTTGGATGATTTAACCCGTACGAAATTGACCATATTTTGATTGCATGTTGATACAACTTCAATGCGTTCAACACTTGATTGTTTGATGCTTCGAAAAATGCGGAGTTCATGTATGAAGTGATAGTTTCCGAAGAGTCAAACCCTATTGACCGCTCACATAAAATGATTGATTTTCTACCAATGATAGACGCTTCTTTGGTCAAACCGTATTCTTGGTAGAACTGAGCAATTATTGAATAAAATTTTGCAGTTTCTGGATTAACCTTACCGTAGATGGTCTCATGAATAATGATTAATTCATTAGTCATCGACATACCCAACTCCTTGTCACCTTGGATTAAATAATTTCTTGCATTTGCGAAAATTTCATCAACAATTGAACTTTTGTATAATGAATCTTTTACGATTGGTAGAAAATTCAAAATGTCATCAGGTAAAAAGGTTGAATTTTTGGTGACTTGTGTTGGTAAGACTTGATTTTTCTTTTTAGATTTCTTAGCTTTAACTTCAACAGGTGTGATGGATTGTTTGTTGAATTCCTCTTGTGTGAATGCATAATTCTGTGACTTCCATTGAATACCATACTTGATTGAAATTTCTCTGAATAATTGTATTTTGTTTATTTGAGAAATCCAATTCTCTGATAAAGTGATTCTAAATCTTTTAAAAGCTTCTTGTTGAATTGTTTCAGTAACAGATTTATGATTTAATTGAGTGAAATCAAGTTTCGATTCAGAATAAAATGATTTGTACACATCTTCAAGCTCAACTTTTGGTTCCTTTGTGATTTCAAAACCTAATAAACAATTGAAAAAATGTGATACAATATAAGGAATTAAATAAGTTGGTTTGTTTTTGGTTAACCTGATTAAAATATGTTTTGAGGATCTTGCAATTATTTCATGGATTACAATATTGGTTAAAGTTGAGTAGTTAGCTAAAACAGTTTGATATTTAGCTTTACTTGGTTCTTCCTCTTTCTCATCCTTTGAATCACCTTTCTTTTCTTCCTTTTCATTAATCTCCACTTTAGGAGTACTTTCATTAACCTTGATTATATTTTCAATTTCTTCATTGTATTTGTTCTTTCTAAATTCAATTTGCTCAGCAATATAACCCAAATATCTCATATTGATACCATTTCTATGTAACATTTCAGTCAATTGTGTACCATCAAACGGAATGATTTGTGATTCAATATCATCCAAAAACTCTTTGACCAAATTAGATTTTATGAATTTCGAAATTTCCCTAACTTCATCTTGGTCATTCTTTGATTCTTTATCATTTGTGAAACAATCTGGATTAAACACAACCTGGTCTGCATTCAATGCGATTTGAGGTTTATCTTCAGAATCCTTCAATTTACCCTCTTTTTCCAACTTTTCAGTTTCCTGTTTGAACAAAACGCTTACTTTTCGTTTCCACCATTCGTTGATTGCTTCGTGTCTAATCAATGCTTCTCCATGCGGGTAGGAATTTTCTCCGGAGTAATTAGCTTCAATGAATTCGATATCTTTTGGAGTTGTTCTATACAAATCAATAATATATTTCCTACCATCAGTACCTTTCAATCCTTTAGTATCTTTAGAAACAATCAACTCAGATTCGGATTTAATATCTTTGGTGATTTCAACCATGTGAGGTTTCAAATGGAATATTTCACCAATTTGTTTCAACGGCTCTTCAAATGAAGCGTCTTGAAGAATTTTAGTACCATCACTGGATAACCCGTAGACAACTTTTTCAAGAACTTCATCATTCTCTTCTTCAATGGGTGGTGAATCTAAAATACCAGGTACAGGAGCTTGACAAATGACCCTTTTACCCAAGTAATCAACTATACAAGTGATCAAAGTTGATATACCCTTTGGATCACTTCTGTTTAAAATCTTAATAGCTGCTAAATCTTTTGAAGCCAAGTATCTTGAAGCTTCTTCACCACCAGAGTTTTCAAATAACTCGATAGTTGCATTTCCAGTTGAATAAAAGATCCCATTTTTTAAATATATCAACTTATCCTCGTCTTCATTTGGATTCATTGGGGTCAAATTACCCTTGATAATGTTTATAGCTGTTTCAGTTGCAACTTTATTAAATTCATACAATGTCTTTTGAATAAGTTTGTCTTTGAGAATTCTATCTTGTAATGTGTTGGATGGTAATTCTTTCATAGTTTGGATATCGTTATTCCATTCTTTAATGTAATCCGACCCATCGACCCCGTTTGAAATCAATGGTAATTGGGATCTTGAAACATCTGGTACGTTGTTACAATTTTCAACAGGTAAGATCCAAGGATAGGATAAAGATGAGTTGGTTGGTAACAAGTAAGTCTCGGGATAATCAGTCGATTTGAACAAATTGACCTCGTTTTCTTCAATTATTTTTGTATATAATGGTGAAATCGAAGCGATCAAGTCATGTAAAATGTATGATTTATGAAATTTACCCTTTTCGTTGACTTTCAAATCCGGGTTGAAATTTATAGTCGATGATCTGTTGATGAAAAACCCAGAGAAATGACACGTTATTTGTAAAACCTCATTTTCTAAAGTTGTCAAATTCAAGTATAATAAATCACCTTTTGATTTTTGGAATGGAGGTACAGGTGACCACTGAGATATGGTTAAAGATTTGATTGGAATTTTGAAACTATCATTAACGTTGTCGAATTTGGTGATATCGACAAGATCGGTGTTTGGAATAAAATTGGCAACCACGTCTTTCACATTTTCCAATTCAGTCTCAGAGAGTTCCTCAGTATCATTCGAGTCTTGTAATTGGATGCTGTTAAAGTTTGTGACTCCTGGAGAAACACCGAAATCTTGTGCGAGCTTGTCGATGTAATGTAAACCTATATTTTCTCTAAATTTGAGAATTTGGTCATATACCGACGCTAAGTTGTAAGGTTTCTCTCTAATTTCGACTTTCAACAGGGAGATCTCGTCCAATTGCAACAAGTCGACAATTTCTCTGAAAGTGAGAATATCATTGGAGTTGAATTTCTCGTTCAAGTCGGTGCCGTGAATGTAGATGGAGTAGTTTGTTAAGTTCTTGGTCTTGGGGATTATCGATAACGATTGTTTCAAATCTGACAATGTTTCTTCGTAGTTGGATGGAATGTCAATGACTTCGGATGAAAGAAACAGTGGGAGTTGAATCTTCAATAGCAATTCTTTGACTTCGACCTGTTGTTGGTCGTCTTCTTGACCTTCAGACATGGTGGTGAAAAATGACTGAAAAATTGACTGAAAATTTTTTATTTTTTTTGGTAGACACAACTGATCCACCAGAGCGAGCTTGAGCCAAATTGAACTCGCCATTGAGTTAGAGATCTACCTAGCTGGAAACTCAATCATAGTAAATCTTGCTTCCTTTTTTGAATTCCATTAGGTGTTGTTTGTAGTTTGGAAGTTATCTTGGAGTACTAGTTGTTTGAATTCGTTCGAGTCGTAGAGTCGAAACTCATGGTCAATAACCATGATTGAGTAGAATTTAGCTGACCAAATCTTGTACAGCTTGAGATTTTAAGAGGGTAGGATCGAGGAATGCAGAGTCGGTGCATAACCCGGCGTATCTGGTCTTTCCAATTCCCAACAAAAACACTTAGATTGATAAAAGTGCAATTGCTTCCAATGGGTTCCAACATGATGTGATATGTGTTCAAAGCTTGTGCTTGATGTATATGAAGATCCAGTGTGTGTAGATTTCTTGCTGCAAAATAGTCGCATCGATGTAATTGGCTGCAAACAAAGACACAAAGCGCATGTTAATCACTAGCCACGATAGAGAAATGATATACTAAACTTGAAGCTTATTTTAGCCTTGACTAAGAGACATCATGGGTTATGCCATGGATTCAACTACCGCCAAACACATCAAGAGAGCTTTTTGAATCAAGGTGTTTAATCACACTAGGTCCATAACAACCACAACATAATAAGCTGTTCCTTTTAAAAACTTAAGGTAAGTTTTCAACGCTAATTTTGTATACAAGTTTTCAACGCTAACTTTGTATACTTCAAATCAGTTGATTCTGACAAATTACATGGTTTCCTTGGAGATGAATTTACAATCGTTTCCTAGGCCTAACACAATATAAATTGGTAAACTGAACTGCATCACTTGATAGTTATATTTGTAATAATGAAATAGGCTGTTTGAGTGTTGGTGTATAGTCTGAAACGTGCGTTGTCAATGGCAACTTCTTCGCGTAGTACTTTTTTTTTTCAGTGTGGTACTAATCACCAGTGAATCACACAACTATGTACCCAAACCTGTCTCAAGATAGACTAGGAAACACACCAGACACTGAATCCACACCATCTGTCATCAAGAAACCACTGAATGTGAATAATCTACCCACAGAGATCCTAATACTCATCTTCAGCCACCTTGATCCCATCTACTTGAACAACCTAAAGTTGGTCTGTCGAAAGTGGAACTTTGTCATCAACGACAAGGACACCTGGATGAAGTCTTTCACCAACAAGTTCTCCATCCCCGCACACGTATCCAGTTTTCCGAGCTTAACAAACTCAAACAATTGGATGAATGAGTATTTCACCAGGTTGAAAGTGATACGGAACTGGAAGAAATCGTCATCCACGCACAACATCTACCAGATCATCAACAACGAGTACAAGCTGATTGATCGGGTGCTTTGTGATTTCCAGATCGATAAAATATCCTTGTTTGATTCGAGATCGTGTAACATATCCAGTGGCAGCCTTGTAAACGGGAAGAACCAAAGTTTCATACCTGGTGGACAAGTATTCACCGATGAGAAAGTGTTGAGTTTTGACTTGAATTGGAATTATCTAATTGTCGGGACGATGAATGGGAATATCTATTTGAAAAATCTAATCACGAGTACATCGGTGAGTTCAAGGTCGAGTTTAATAAAATTTGAGAACGAGGGCCGGGAGCCAATCAGTGATGTTTTGATCAATCCATTTCCTGATAGATCTAAGAACAAAGTGGACGTTATAACCTCGTCTATGGGGTTACTAAAGTGTTGGAATCTACAAGGACAGTTGAAAAAGGTGATAAAAGTGAAGGATGAAATTGTTTACAATATAAAATCTGATTTCAACAAGTACATAATTATAAACACCACAAGTTTTGTATATATAATCAATTATCAAACTTTGGAAATCTTGAATGAAGTAGAGATTGGATTCGAAATCGATTCAGATTCTTTACACATTGAAGAGAAAATTAAGTCAAGAAACGTGTTGGATGTAGATTTTGGTTCAAAAAACATAATTATAAACTACGAAAATCGAATTTTAATACTCAACTATGATTCAACAATCAAAAGGAAATCCTTGACTTTGGAAGACGATGTGAGAATTGTTAAATCTCAATTTCAAACGACTACAGATAATAAGCTACTTAATCGAAATATGAATATAATTGGACAGGATGGGTTATTTTATGCACATTTGCTCAGCGACAACAGTATCATGATATTTAATATTAGAGATGATTCGAGTATAATCAAACCAATCATTAGATTTTATCCACAATTGAATCATAAAAAATTGTCTATAGGATTACATAATACCATTTCACGATCAGAGATAATGGAGGTTACAAATTTCTCATTTAATTCATCGATAGTTGCAGTGTGCGGGTACAATGGGCTAACTAATATCTACGACCTTTTCACCGGCAAATTCTTGAGAGAAATCTCAATCAAATTCTCAAAGAGGTTTAACTTCTTGTATGAAAACTTGGTACCTGTGACTTTTATCAAGTTGAATCCAAATAATTTCGAAATGAATGGGTTTATAATATGTGGTGATGTAGTACAATATTTTCAATTTGGTGAGAGAAATACAAATATGAGCGTTAAGAAAAAGTTGTCAAAGGTCAACACTGGTAGTAATAATAAAAGCGTGAATAAGAAGAAAATCAAAGATGGTATTGAAGAATACGATCGACAATTGTTTCAAACAAACCAAACAGAGAAATTGTTTGACAAATATAATGGAACAAGTTACGACAACGAAGACGACGAGTTGAAGATGGCTCTAGCAATAAGTAAAAGCATACAAAAAAACAATCAAACAGACTCGGCAGAGGAATTGAATAGAATATTGGAACTATCAAGACAAGAAATGGATAGTAACACGAAATCACATGATACGTCACATGACGCAGACCTAGACCAGGAAATGAAATTAGCAATACAATTATCACTAATTGAACATTAAGTATTAATATAAAGACTGTAGGTGAGTAAGCCTTTAATGATGTCACCAATATGGTAGCGACGATTTGTACTCTGAGTCACGTAAGAACTCGGCTTGAAAATTTATGGGGTCCAACTTTTAATTTGCCTCCGGGAAATACTCTAATTTGATTGGCTTATCTCAACCCGAGGCATCTGAACCAAATGCAAGCTGTACTCTCAATTATCAATGTTACGTTCGATTCTTTGCTGGTAAGAAGCAGAAACTTGTTACCCTGATTATTGGAGTTGCAGCTGCAATTGATTCCAATTGTTATCTATGGTTGCTAATTCAATTTGAAATTAGATAATATATTACGTAATATTTCTGTAAGCTAAAAATTTTTTTGCTTCTGTGAGTTGAATCATTTTCTACCAAACCCCATTAGATTCTACTTGATACCTTTTACTTCATCTACCACATCGTTCGTTCTTTACTTGTCCATTTATACATTATCATTCACTTATTTATTATTTATTTATTTATACTTCAACCTTGTTTCATGGTAGGGTCTTAGACTATGGTTTTCAATTCATTCATACGGTTTGCTAAATTCTCGATAAAATTCCCCAATGATTCAATAAATCAACAATTCTTTCGAAGTTCGTATCCTTACCTTAAGGCATACAACTACCTCAACTCCCTAAGTCATCTTTGTCCTTTGAGACGAGCTAAGAAATATTATTTCAAAAACAAGTCCACAACAAATGATAGTGAAAACCCTTTTATTGGAATCAGCAATGGTCATTACGGAATATACTGCTCAATGTATAATCGAGACTCAGAGAGAAAGAGAAAACAACAAGAACACGACGATTATATAAAGCATTACATCTTAAAGCAATTAGAAATGAATGACAGAGTTAAAACTAGACACAGGAGATATAGAAAGATTTTTCACTCAAGAAACAAGTTTCATAAAAAGTTGTTCAAATTGACGTCAAGGTTGTTTGTTTCCAAGAGTGTAATTAAATCAAAAATAGATAATTTGAAAACGTCATCGGGTAAAATATTATCTTCATTAAGCTATAATTCAAGTTTACATTTCAATGATTCCACTCAGTCAAATTTATCTTCATACTCATTCTCACAACCAAGTTCAAATTCGAACGTTTTCTCACAAGTATTTGCATTATCTAGAAGATCATTCACAATATGTACTAGAACCAGTCAGGAATCAATACAAACATCGAAAAAAGACTTTGATAATCTTGATACATTTTTAAATTCTCAGGTCAAAAGTATTTTGACTGCATTTGAATATAGAGATTATAATAAAATTTTACCAGTATATCAAGCGATTAAAAGAAATGATTTACAATTACCTTCAATTGATTTATACAACCTTGTTTTAGAATCTATTATAAATAGATCTTTAGATTCAGAACTAAATGTCGAAGCTGTTGAAAACAGATTAACCAATTTGTTAACCGTCTATCAAGATGTTTTGAACAATAGCAAACCTAATTCAAAAACTTTTGATTTAGTAATTAATGAATTGCTTGATTCAAGTTTAACTTGCTCGAATATACCAGTATTAAATTATATCGAATATGAACAAGTTAATAATAAAGTTCAAGAATTCATCCAAATTAGTTTGGAATTGTTCAGCTCAATTGACAGTTTAGATTTGAAATTAATCATACCCAAAATTTTAACATTACTCAACAAATATCCAAATTTGATCAACAAATCAATACTCAGTTATTTTATTCCTTTGCTTGATATACCGACCAACGATAAGGAATATAAATTATCAGTTCTTGAATTTTCAAAATACTTCACCGAATTTGGTGTAATTGATCATATGGAGACTTATCATTTTATCGAAAAATATTATAATCAATACAAATCTTTGAGCAAATCAACGGAAGACGAATATTTAGTTTACAACAAAGTTATTACATCTTTGATGATGAACAATCATAGCTTGAAAGCGGGAAAATTGTTGGATAATATTTTAATCGATTTTAAAGCAACCAGACATTTCAACGAATCCCAAATTGGTGAAATGATTTCATCATTTTTAAAACCCATGTTATCTAATTATGATTTAAACAAGACTTTGGAATTGTTGAACAAATTCACCACTGTTGATTACATACCAGAATTACCTATACCATTTTACAACTATTTAATTTGTAAGTTACATGAACAAGGAATGTTCAAAGATATGAAATTATTTTATAATAGAATTAGTATCAGAAAAGATTTTTATCAGATAAAGCTGATGGATTTAATAGATAATTCCAGTTCATGCAGGGATTTAGTGCTCGATTTCAGTCTTTCCGAGAATGACAACGAAACAATCTTTGAGTGTGTCAAAATAATATTGATCAAAAAGGAGTTGATTGTCGATGTCAATGTTTTGAACAAGTTATTAACTTATTTATCATACAATGGCCATCAAGACTTAATTTTTGATATCCTTGATTCACAAATGAATTATTATAGAAATTGCAATGACTTATTATATTACACACAACCTGTACTTAAAAATTTGAAAATTGATGATCTTGTAAAATCGGTTTTCATCAAGAATTGTTTTGAGTCTTTTACTTTACAAAATGACATGTTTGCAATTAAATCAATATCTGAGTTATTTTTGAGTTACAAAGGAGAAGATCCAAAAACCACAAAGAAGATATTAAATTTACAGTCATTTGTAATAAATCAATTTCACGACATTGATAATATATACATTGATTTAAGCGAAGAAATTAAACAATTCAAATTTGACTTGGAAACTCAATTCAGAAACACGATCTCCAATGGTAACTTGACCTCAAGCATGATTGAATCATGCTCCAATTTGGGTATAGATATTGACAGCTCAAAACAGACCATGGAATATGATCTTGATGTATCGAACTTAATCAAAATTAATAAAGAGATTGGATTTAAGAGATTTTTAGATTTATTTAATCAAGGTTTCACCTTTCAAGTCAAAACCTGGGACATGATTATTTGTGAAGAGTTTTTCCAATGGAACAAGATAAATATGATGAAGTTTTTGCAAAGGTTATGGAGCACAGATTGTGAGAAGTCGCACAAATTTGAACTCTTGACTAAATTGATACTACTCAAACGTGATAAAGTTTTAGGCTACTTGGTTCAGTTTTTCTTGAGAAACAAAATCTTTGATGCGGAGTTGTGGAATCTGTTATTGTTTGCATGTACTGAAATTCAAATGTCAAACAGGTCCGTTTTGAAAAAAATTCTCACCAATGACAAAGTTCTATCACAAGTAAGAAATAATTTAGTTGGGGTGGAAGAAATGCAAATCAGGTTTTTGAAAAATATGAAGCTAGTTAACGTTTAGTGATGAATGTACGGAGATTTAACGAAATACGTTGTAGAATGAAATTTTCTGGTATAAATATATTTAGAAGCACCCAAAATTGCTAGCAGCGCCAACTCATTTACCCGTTAACAGGAAACTCTCTGACTGGATTACAAAATATATTCTTCAAAATTTGAGTATTTTCCTGAAAACAATTTCAAACTTTAATAATCAAGAGCTTTAATCGGTAGTTTAAACTAGCAAATTCAAGAATTTGATATATTGATGAATTTGAATTATGCAACATAAAATTTGATTTAACAAACTAAAAAGTCAATTATAGTACAGCAATAAACATTTTTTCATGTAACCATACGTAAACAGGATAAAAGACTTTTAGTTTCAAAAATTTATTTTGAATTGGTTAATTTTAAATGCTCTCCTTTAAAATTAGATATTGATTCAGTATTTGCTAGATTGTTATCTATTGTTTGACTTTTGCAAATGTAACGTATTCAGCGTCTAGAGGTTGTATTTCAATAAAATACTTATCATTTTAGCTTTTCGACTCTCTTAAACCAAGATTGATAATTAGTTACTAAAACTAAAATTTATAAATTGATGTTGCAATTGATGTATTATTAATTTATTTAGTATATCGGATATAGCATTGGTTAAATAACTCCGAGATCAGCAGATCTCTAAGATCAAATTTGTTCTTGCTTGCATGCTAGATTATCTCTAAACTTGATGGAAACCAACATACTCATTGGATAAACATACCTAGAAAACTTGAGTTTTGTGAGCGTTTTGTCTATACAGGTGAACTAATCAGTTTGTCACAATTTGAAACTAAGTTTTGACTTCATGACATCAATTCTGACAACAATGAAAAATGCAATCCAGGAATTCTTACAGTTTTCGATAGAAAGGTAACAAATCGTATGCTTTAGTATAAAATGTCTGGTTGTTCTTGGATTTATCAACAAGTAGAAATGAAAATTGCATTAATCATCTTTGTTTTGTTGGCAGCCATCTCTCAAGCTACAATTACTACCTCCTGCAAAGATAGTAAAGCTCTTGATGTTGGAGCCAAAGTTCAACTAAATGCTGATATCTTACATTTACTCGATGTCAGTATAGACATTGGAGGTGGAGTTGGTGGAAACCAAGATGCACAAAAGTTTAGCAAGAAAGATGGCGGGATCAGTATTGGGGCTAGTATTGCAGCTACGTTGTTAAACATTATTGGACTTTCGCTTGGTTTGAACATCGGAATTCATTTGAAAAGAGATTTGAATGAAGCTTCACCTGATGAAATCTATTACTTGATTGGTTTGAACCCCGATGAACTCAACTTAGAAGAGGGCGAAGGGTTTGACAAGGACAAATTGATAGCAGCTTTGCCAAAAATCGTTAATGCTACAGTCAATCACGTGTTCAACTCAACTTCCTAGTTGTAACGCTATTTGAATATATATTTCAATTGTGATAGACTCTATTTTTTCGATTCCGATAAATGAATCTTCCATGTTTAGTAGAGTGCTCAGACGTTTAACAAGACACTATTCAATGTCATTGAAAACTGCTCATCAGACTGCTATATCATCATTCAATCTGAATCATTCTGAATATGACGTTTTCAGGCCCTCATTCACTCCTGTATTGGTCAATCCGTTTTTACAACAATTAGGTTTAGCACTGGAGATAGATAATCAATTTAATACTAATAAAACAATTGTGGAAGTTGCTTGTGGAACAGGAAAATTTACCAAAAATTTAATCGACAATGGATGGGGAGAGAATTTGATTGTTGTTGAACCAAGCAAGGGTATGTTAGAGACGTTTTCAAAAAACTTTCCCCAGATAAAACAGCAGAATAAGCTTCTAGCATCGAGCTACAAGATTCCGTTGGATGATTCTATTGTTGATGCAGTTATAATCGCTCAAGGATTCCATTGGTTTGCAGATACGGATTCGTTAAAAGAGATACACAGAGTTTTAAAACCAAATGGGAAATTGGGACTTATATGGAATTTCGACCTTACTTCTCCATCCCAGGATAACGTAGTTAAAAATTCGAAGTTTTACAATGCAGGTTCAGTGTATTTCGATAAGTTAAATTTCAACGTAGCTAATAATGTTGATGTTTTTGAACAATTTTTTGGTTTTCAGAAATGGAACGAAGAAGTCACAAAGTTCATCTACTCTTTGGATTTGAACGTTCCACAATATCGTCATGGGAAGTGGCGACAGGTTTTGAATGAAGATAACGAATACTTTGAGTCTAAAATTCTTGATCTGTTTGCCTTGTATGATAAACTAATCACTCCACAGGATGTATGGAAATATTGGGAAACTAGATCTTACATAACTGATTTGGACTTTGAAAAAAAAGAGCAAGTTAGACAACATATCAACAGCTTAATTGAAAAATTTGCCCATGATGCAAGTTACAAAGATGGGTTTTTGATCAAACCCATGGCTACACATTCGGTTGTGTTGAACGTTAAAAAATAATACATAATACATTACAATCTATTTAATCCGTCTATATTAATCCTTGTGAAAACTTCATTGCTCCTTAGTCGGTGGTTTACTTCTGGACCCACCAGTATGCCAGATTTTTGACAAAAAGTTATACCTACTCACTTGATCTTCGTTGAACTCGTAAAACTTCCCGGTATCATACTCTCGATCCTGTTGGTAACTCTCGATATGATCATAAGCACAATACATGTACCCAGAACAAATAGGGTTTTTAACCCAACCCTTTTGGGGTCCATAATCTTCTATAAAGTCCTTTGTTTCTTCGCCTTTTTTTAAATCGTTATTCACCTCATCGGTGTCTTTCTTTCTGGATTTCCAAGATTGTTTAAAATTTAATTCTGGTGCAAAGTCAATGGGCAGATTAGGTTGTCTATAATATGGTAATTCCGGTGGAATCAATGCAGCTTTGATTTGTAACGGAGAATTGTATAATTCAATCAATTCTGGACTTTCAAAAGTGCTGAATGGATACTTTGACTTATCCCTGAAATAGCCGTTTTTTTTACAAAAGCTGAAACCAGAATTGATCCATAACAATTTACCCTGTGAATTTACATGACCTGGATGAGTTGAACATATTTCATTTGACTTTGAGTTTGGATAATATTTTCGGTCAGGCTGTAAAGTGTTTTCACCAATTGAAGCTGCTGAATTTGGATTAAATTCGTAATTCTCATCTCCAGCCATCGATAATCCCAACCAATACATTTCCTTGTCACCCCAGATGGAAGACTTTACCGGTTCTGTCCACAAACTGAGTGGAAACATCATTAGCAACCCTAAATAATGTTGCTTTTTATTGAATGCAACCACTCCAGCTTCTTGAAAATGTCTCCACCCAGTCATATACTTGTTATTGAAAGTTTTCAAGCCAACTCTAGGAATGCCGAACAAAGTATCAATTGACTTCTCATTACTTGGAAATAATGTACTAAAAAAGTTTGTCTCTACAAAGTCATTGTGATCTCTTAATGAACGATCTTGGAAAAAATAAGTACCTGATTTTGAATATTCTTCAGATTCAAAAAACTCAAGTGGTGGAACCATTGGTACTGTATCGGCGTCTAATAATAATATCTCTTCGAAACTGGAGAATAGCATTGCCAAGATTTTATTCGAGTATCCGGGGAACGCATACTTATATCCACGCTCAATACACAGTATAATATTTATAAACGTCAAATCTTGTTTTGGGAATTCTGAACCGTAGTTTCGATATTCTTGTAGTAGATCTAAATCTGGTAGATAATTTTTATGCTCATTTGCTGCGGTTGATGGGTCTAATAAAAAATCAGGATCTGAAGTGGCTGCAATTTCTAATAGATTGATGTTTTTCTCATTGATATCGTTTTTGTAAATAACTTGAATTGGTAATTTGTTATTCACCGCCCGAAGAATCTTGATAAGTTTTTGCAAATCTTTACAATGTCTAGATGTTGCTGAAATGACTATCCCTTTGCCCTTGGAATTTTTATTTAAAAACTCAATGGGATTGTCATTCGTATACTCTGATTTGTGCTCCACAACTTTATTGTCATTGTCCAAAATCGGCCAGCCTGTATGTCCCGGCTCTCCCACTTTCCGAAAAGTAGGTAAGGTTCTCGTTAAAAACGGTACCAAATTTTTACCCAACTCTCTGTATATTTTGTTCAAATTATCATTCAAATCTTCATTGTCTAGAAAACATTTCCCAAAGATTCTCATTACCGTCACTGTATCTGCCATAGATTGTGAGATTTCTTTGGATTTTTTCAAATTTTGATTATATTCGTTCAATATAGTTTCATTCATATCTCTTGTAGGTACGAAAGTTTCATCGGGATGGGTTTTCGAAAAATCATTCTTCATTTGATTCAACTTGTCTTTGAAAAACATATCTTTGCGATCGGAAGCCTTGTCAAACCTGTACTTTGCATCATTGAATGATCTCAACTTGAACTCTGGGTCATGTTCAAACAACTGTTTGAAAAACATTTGACATTTATCATTCATCGGAGCACTCTTGATCTTCTCCAAGTCATCATTGAAATATTTTGTGAAATTATTGTACCCACTAAATAAGTAATTTGTATAATGTAGATCTTTTCTTATATTCAAAGCATCTAATTCCAAACTGGCAGGATCAAAATCATTGTTTTTGAAAAAAGTATGTCTTAAAACATCTAGAATATAGGATGAATGTAGTATGATAAAAGTTATTGAAACAATTAATGAGGTAGACAATAGAATTGTCAATTTTTTAGCTGTGAATCTCATCATGAGGTCTATATCTCTAAACACTCCATCAATTACAATGCAAGTTGTTGGTTGATATAAATAGAAACAATTGAAAATAAAATGCTAGAATGTTGAATAAGCCCTGTAGTTGCATTCATGCAGACGGCACTAAATCAAAATCAAATTTTTCACACCACCGTTGAATATCAAAATGGTGCCATATCAGAATATATTTTGGCCACAGTGTGAGCCCATGTGGTTTAATTTTGTCGCCGTTTTGAGCCCGAGAATTGTGATTTTGGAGCCTTGTTTCAGGGCTCACCGTCTAGATTGTCTAAAACTATTGTCACGAAATTCATGACACGAACAGAGGGTAAAAAGACGGAGTAAAATTACAGTAGTCATAATATATTATCTTGCTTTACCATCAGCAGCTTTGACATAAATAACATCACCATCTTCTACAAAATAATCTTTACCCTTTTGCAACAATTTACCAGCGGCTTTGACACTTGCTTCATCACCATACTCAACCAAATCGTCATACTTTATAACTTGAGCCAATATGAAAGTTCTTTCTAAATCTGTATGAATGGTACCAGCAGCTTGAGGAGCAGTATACCATTTTCTGATAGTCCATTCTCTAACTTCGTCTGGACCACCAGTGAAAAATGAAATCAAGTCTAATTTTTGTCTCATTGAGACGATAATTTTAGGTAATGCAGATTGGGCACCAACTTCTTTACAATAAGCTTCTCTTTCTTCATCACTAGCCATACCTGCTAATTTTTCTTCAAAAGATACTGAAATTGGAACAATTTGATCACCAGGAGAATTTGTGTCGATCCATTCTTTGATTTTCAATAACCATTTATTCTTCTTTCTGATGTAATCTTTCTCTGATAAATTGATTAAATAAATACATGGTTTAGCAGTTAACAAAAGCATATCATTAATTGCTACAACTTCCTTTGCAGTCCAAGTCTGATTAGCAACTCTTTTACCACTTTCTAATAATTCAATGATTCTTTGAACTAATTCAGCTTCTTCTTTCTTTTGCTTGACTTCTAAAGATTGTCCACCTCTTTTAGTAATTTTTTCGATTCCTTCTAAATATTTTTTGGCAAATTCAATATCTTTCAATCTTAATTCATCTAATATAATTTCTAAATCAGCTACTGGATTAACTTCATCATTGATATGGATGATGTCTGCGTCGTCGAAACATCTAGTCATTTGAAAAATGGAATCAACAGCTCTAATATTAGATAAGAAACTGTTACCCAACCCTTCACCTGCATGAGCACCCTTAGTCAAACCAGCAATATCATAGACGGTTAAAAATGCTGGTACTTCGCTTTTCGGTTTATATAATTCACACAATTTATCAAATCTAGCTGATGGAACTATAACTCTTGCTTCTTCTGGTTCAATGGTAGCAAATGGATAATTGGCAGGGTTACCCAATGGAGATCTAGTAATTGCTTGGAAAAAAGTCGATTTACCAACGTTGGCTAAACCAACAATACCAGACTTTAAATTATTACCTGGTCTTCCTAACAATATAGGTTTTTCAACAACTCCCTTCTTCTTTGGTGGCATTTTTGCTAAAAAAAATTATTAGAGATGAAAATCTTTTAAATTCTTTTTTCACTGTAGCAAAAGTGTTGATGTTATTTTTTTCAAACACACGATAGTGAAAAATTTTAACAAACAATGTTTAAACAAGGAATATCAAGAGCCATTCGCAGACAATTTCATGCTGGTCCAATAATAAATCAATCTTCATGTAAAGCAGGTACGGTTTTAAATCTAAAAGTGTATAATAAAGGTGATGAACCAATCGCAAAAGAAGATTCAGAATATCCAGAATGGTTATGGGACATGCTAGATAAAGAGAAGTCTTTGAACAGAATAAAAGACGAAAACTTTCTAAGATGGAGAAGGATAAAGTTGTCCAAAGAGAATGGGAACAAAATAAAACAATCGAACTTTGTTTCACAAATGTGATTACGTATATATTCAATATATTTATTATTCAATAGGCACAATTTGATGATCATCATTATATACCGCTTGAGCTATCGAGATTTGATTATCTTCTAAATTAAAGATTGAATAAACTGATCTCAAAAAATTGTCTCCAAGTATTACTAGGTC
This sequence comes from Insectozyma parachauliodis, assembly GCA_030565145.1. Taxonomy (NCBI): domain Eukaryota; kingdom Fungi; phylum Ascomycota; class Pichiomycetes; order Serinales; family Debaryomycetaceae; genus Insectozyma; species Insectozyma parachauliodis. The sequence goes on along the minus strand of JAJMBB010000022.1, from coordinate 206,843 downwards.
ACTAACGCTTGGTAATATTGTGAATAAACATCCACCTTGGGGATTTTGAATGACGAAATCACCAGCATCCACTTTTATATCTTTTTTCAAATCGAAATTGAATGTGAAATAGTTTCCTGGATTACCAATATAACATGGAACATTGTACCCTTTGAAATTGTCATTGTAAGTTGCATTATCTAAATTCGAAACTAAGCTCTCTACTTGATATGGTAATAAATAGGAATAAGTTGTACCTGTATCAAACAAAGCCGATTGGTTTTTAAGATCAACTGCTCCATTAAACGAATTTGTACCGTTATAAGCTACCGCTCCGATTCTTGGACCATTATTAGATTTACCAGTGTAATTATTTAATGAAAACGATATGGTAGATAATGGGATCTGTGAAAATGTATAAACTCCCAGGTCGGCAACAATATCAATTGGCGTCAAATCTCCTTCGTATTTAGCATGATCAACACCACCAAACAAGATATACCCTTGAGAAGAGCTTTTTTCATTCAAATATATTGAATATGCTACTTTGGAAATGATACCTTGTTGCTTTAATAACTGTGGAATGTTTGCGTATTTGTTAGCACTGGATTCAATGCTTGGGTATCCAATTCCAAAAACACCAATGTCGGTTGAGGTGTTATTTACCACGCCAAACTCAGCATTGTTCAAGCTAAAACCTTTTGTAAACTCTACTTGATCATAACCCATAACACCAGTAGCATCACTACCATCCAAGTACCCTATTTTGAATTCTGTGTAGTTAGTTTTCCAGGAAGAGGACCCAGACTCGTTGAAAGTGCCGTATCCTTCGCAATCTACTGACCCGCCATTAGATTTACAGTGAGGATTAGTAGAGCCAATAAACCAAAGGTCAGAGCTACCTGTATCAATCATTGTACGTATAGACTGTTTTGGAGTACCCACTTGTAAATCTATGAAATAATAGGTCTGGGCGCTAGATAAGTCAGCTTCGAATGCACCAGAGGTATCGCCAACCACTTTTTGTTGGACATCACCAAACACTTCATTATTTTGAATTTGATTATGAAGGTTCTCAAAATAATCAGCAATGGAACTCTTTTGAATCTTGTCTAACGGAAGTGATAAAAATCCATCACTGGCGTATACAACGGCCAATATCAAAACGAATGGTATCAAAATCATAAAGTAGGGTTTGGTTCAAGTGTTGATAGAAATGAAATTAATTACAGAAAATGTAAACATGCAGAGAATTCCAACAGTTGAAATAAGATCATCAGTAAAACTGTGTTCATGCATATTAAAATTTTCAAGTGTTTATTTATTCATTGCGCGTAAGGGGTAATTGTATAACGTACCTTAAAATTGTAAATCTTAAAATTTCTTCATCGTGTAGCTCCAAATCTGGGCATAAATATATACCTAAAATAAAACTTGATTTCTAAATGTAGTTAGTCACACTCGAATCTCGATCTTACAATAGCCAGAATTTCAAACTGGAGTTTAAACTGAATTTTACACTTCAATTTGTTTCACTGGATATTCTTCACAATTAGGTTGAATAAACTTAGATTACAATGTCCATTGGATGCTATTCAACTATATAATTACCATGGATTTGTTTCAAAATCTTCAGCATTTTGTGAACCACCCCAATTTTTGTGCATTAAAGAGTTGGGCATTTGCACTTGTCTAAATAATTCATCCCCTTTGAGAAATTCTTGTTTTTCTTTTTTATCCTCTTCCTCTTTTTCTTCGTCATCTTCTTCCTCTTTGGCATCTTCGTACTGGTAATCATCATTCAATATCATATTTTTATTTTCAGTCAAAATCTCATCAAGATCATCAATCACTGAAATAGGTAATGAAGGTTGATACTTTTTACTTCTCAATACTTTCACTCCCCCAATTCCTGATCCATAACTATTGATCAATTCAGTCAAGTTTGGTATTGAAATTGGAAATATGAAATTTGGATTCAAATAAACATACACTTCTTTAGATAAAAAAGTCGATTGCGTCATATAATGCTGAAAATTTTTGCTAACCTGTGTCTCACCATGTTCATTCATCAATGTTTTAATTAAATTAACACATTTCTTGGATAGTTTGCTCTCTTCAACTTCATATTTATATAATTTATTCACTATTTTGTACAATTGATAATAATTCAACGCGTCAAATTGGTTTATAGTATTGATTAAACTATCTTCATCATTTAAAGACGATAAACATTGTAACCATTGTAATAACTCAATGCTTGGTTGTAATTGATTCTTACCTACATGATATAGGGGCTGGTAATAAAACATCAAGTTTTGAGGATTCTTAACACTAACATCTTTAATATTATCTTGTAACAAATTATGTAGATGAACATTAGTGTTTCCGACTAACTTGCTTAACCCTCCTATATTGTCATTTTGATACACTTTGAAATTGTGTGACCTTAACCAATCTTCTATTGTTGAAAGATTAAGTCGAATTTGAATTGCTTTCAGTCTAGAACAATATTTTGATTGACTGATGATACGATTGAAGATAGTACTGTTAATGTAATAAAAAACTAATGAGAATGTTTGCATACGTAATAAATCATTTACCTTATGAATTTTCAAAACATAATCTAACGCACCCAACACTTGTAAATATCTGATTGGCGATGGTTTCATCAACTCCTGTTGTGTTGGTGGGAACAAACTGTGTAAGATGTCGTCATAATTATTTGGATGTGATTTATTCTTTTTAAATAAATTCCAATCTTTGGCATATAAAACATTTGATACATCTACCAAATTTGTGAAATTTAATATACAATCATCTACTATTGAGTTTAATCTTGAATTAATTGAGAACGATAATGTAGCTATTAAAGATTGGACTAAGTTAATTATTTCTTGCAAAAAAAATGGATATGTTTTGTAAATATCATTCTTACATAAATAAAAATGTAGAAATTGTAAAGATGATAACCAATAACTTAAAAGTACAATATCACCAGCTCCTAGATTGGTGGAGTCTTCCTGTAAAGCCATGTTAAACGCTCCAGATTTAGTATTAGTAACGGTTCTTAACCTTGCTGAGAATGATTCAAACAAAAATTCACTAAGCTCTTTGGATTCTACTTTCAAATGTGAATATCTAATTAGTTGGAAAAGAATGGATGCCGGCAATTTTGTATTATGTTGGTGGGATGTATTTGATCGTAAGCTGAACACGTAGTCTAATAATGATGGGATATCACTATCTGTAAATTGTATGTATTGCTCTGGTAATAGTTTATCATATTCAAATTCTAGGGTTTGTCTTAACAATGGATCTTGGGATAACTGAATTTCATTATCCTCGTCGAATATAGAAGGTTCCTCTTCTTGTTGCTCCTCAATTGTTCCTGATAAAGTCTGCATTTTCAATTTTCTACTTAAATCGTCATCAAAATCATTGGATGGAACAAATGTGTTTGATTTAAAAATATCATCATTGTTCACTTCATTAGTCTTTAATAAACTATGTGATTTGAAAAACTCGTAAACTTCAGTATTCTCTGGTACTACTAATGAAACTGCATTTATATCATTATTTTTCGGTGATAGATATGGATCAGCTTGATGATCTAGCAACAACTTGATTATATTTATGTGGTTGAAATGAACTGCCCACATCAATGGTGTATAATATATCAATGTGTCAAACACATCCGGGTCGGCGTTATGGATATCCAACAAGCTTTCTACAACATCTACGTTATCAAAGCAAATGGCGTAAATTAAAGCTGGAACTCCTTTATCATCGGTTGGAAACAATTGATTTATAATTGAGGAATCTGTCCGCAAGGTACTTTCCAAGGTAACAATATCTCCGTCACAAGCCGCCATTAGCAATTCTATTATCGACTTATTTGATTCTTCACCTCCATCTTGTATAAAATTAGATTCCAACAATTGTAGTGCTTTTTTAGATGATATAATCTTGCTCAACAATGGATCTGACAAACTGAGTATATCATTGACCTCTCCTAATTTTACATTCGACAATGCGTTGAAGGTTGATCCAGTATTGATCCAAGTATCCATTCTTGTACTTGGCTAAATCTACTTGAAAATTAATCTTAAAATAAACTTATTTAAATCCTCACGTGATCACTACAGTAGAGTAAAAAATTTAGTATACGAAATGCGTCTATTATTTAATAACAAAGAGATTATGTCAAAATTAGTGAGAAGAACCATTATACCTATTCTAATATTGCTGATCATCGGATGTGTGACCTTGATACAAACAAGTAGAGAGTCTTTGGCCACCGATCACAATTATCCAATTTTCGACTCAATAAGTAATCATTTTACATTTTCTAACCACCATCATGATACCCTCCATCAACAAGCAAATGTAGACAACCTACCGGTTGCCTCGGGTGAGCTATCGAGTATTCAAGAAGATCAGACAGGAAAAACGGAAGAAAAGAAAAAATTGGACCCTTGCACAGTTTACAACCCTATCAGTAAAGGGTTTATAGATCTTAGTGGATTATCTTCTTCATCAAACGAAGGTAAAGCATTGCCATTCAACGCAAAAGGTTATGACTCCGGAAAAAATTATACAATTGGAATATGTTCGAATCCTTTTAAAAAACATCATGATACTTTGAATGAAATCAAGGACAATCTAAATCAAAGCTTGATTGGTGGGTTCTACATTGATAATCAACATAAATATGTATCAATTGGAGAATACTCAACAAGTCCTAAATTTAGAGGTAGAAAATTAACTTTAACTTACGAAAATGGTTCATACTGCAATAATGCGCTAGATTCGAATGGTAATAAATTGAGAAAATCAACAATCTTGACCTTCACTTGTGATCGAGAAATGTCAGCAAAAGCTCAAGTCTCATTCGTAGGACAGATCAATGACTGTTCATATTTTTTTGAGGTTAGATCCCATATGGCATGTCCAACAGCCGGTAAAGAACAAAAGGGAAACGTCATACTAATACTTTTAATATTTTTAGGCTCGTTTGTTGGATTATTTTGGATAACATCGTTTTTAAAAAGGTTTATGAAAGTTCCCATACCTATAGAGAAAAAGTAGATTTATACAGAACAAGTAAATTTAGATAAACTGTAAATCTATAAAGAATATGTAAATTTATAGAGAAGAAGTAAATTTATAGACAAAACTTTATTTAAAAAATACTATCTAATACCACTTGAGTAAAACCTTCAGTTTCAGTTTTAGCTTCAATTTTACCAACTATTTTACCTCCTGTAGATGCTAATTTAATAAGCACAGCAACTTTTCCACCATAAACATCTTTACCTAATAATTTCAACACATGACTATTTGAATCTTTGGATATGAATTCAGAGCCATCCATAATCAGCATGTTGACCAAATTTTTGATTTTTCCAACCACATCTTCCAAAGATGTACCCGATATAACCTTTGTCGTAGTGGCTGATTCTTCAATTTTATCAAAAGTCTGTTCAAAATTTCCATATAATCCATTAACATAATCACCACACAAGATTTCGAAATCGTCAATTTGATATTCATCTGACCAGCCATCATCATTTGGATCTGGATTACCTTCGTCATCAACATCTTTATTTATATAGTTTAAGGTATTGCCGAAACTTGCAACAACATCATTACCAGCTTCCTCGTACTTGAAAACTACGTATGATACTCCAGTTTGATTTGGTTTTAGTTCTTCTAAAGGAATTATGAAATCTTCTTGATATCCTTCATTATCCGGTTGTGAAATTACTGATATGTTTTCCAATAATGTTGTTGTTAAAGTATTTGTGATATTGAATTGTATAACAATTTTTTTTGATTCGACAAACAAATGTTTGACAACATTAACAACAATTTCATTTTCTTTATCAGTTAGGTATGTTGTTGAACTAGATTTGGTTAATTTACCAAAAGTTGAAAATTCATTGATTAATGACAATTCTTGTGCATATTGTTGTCCTTTTAATAAATCATTTGCTGCTTCATTTGTTTCCGGTTTATCCTTTGTAGTTGTTACTTCTTCAATTGCTTCAGTATTTGAACGTTCCAAATTATTTATCTTTTTATTATAATCTAATGTTTTCATTTCTTCGCTTGATAAAAGTGGAACTTCGTTAATGTTAAACTTAGTTTCAAAGTTTTCTTCATTACTAAGGTAATTAATTAATTTATTTTCCAATACGTTTAAATCATATTTCGAGTCACTAACAATCAAATTCTTTTTATGATGATTTATGAAACTCAATGAAATTGCAGCTCTGTCTCTGACTTCATCATCAATATCATTCAAACATCTACTCAATAAAATGATTATGTTTTTTGAAATATCTCCACCACAAACGGCAGCAAATTTGGCTAATGAAATGACTGCTGATGATCTAATGATGGAATTTTCCAATACTAATCTATTATATATATGTCTTATGTAATAAGATGGGTTTGAAGTTGTAGGGCCTTCGTCACCTAATAAATGTAAGATCCTAACTGACAATTCAGTAAACTCACAATCTTCAATAAACTCACACAAGTTCATCAAAATCAATTGTTTAGCACTTGAATCTGGTAAAAATTTAATCAAATCAAATAACGCATCAACTATACTTGTTTTCAATTCTAAAGATCCATCATCTCTTAATAAATCGGTTAAAAATGTAACTAGTTTCTTGTGTTTTGAAGGAAATTTTAATGCTAAATTTTCAATAGCTTCAATAATAACTATTTTGAAATCTTCGGTGATTTCATCCATTAACGAAGTCATTTTTGAAATCAATCTATCAACACTTTCACCACCAGTCGATCCAGAATCAATAGAACCGGCACCCATTGTTTTCAACAAAGTAGTTATTGCTAATGTGGAAATAGATCTATTTGGATCATTGATCAATCCTTCCAATTCCAAATTAATTACCATGATTTTCTCTGGATGCTTTATTGAAATCTTGTTGACTAGTCTAATTGCTGCAAATCTTGTTGCTATTCTTGGAACACCTAATAATTTTTGTAATGTGGTAACTATTTGCATAAATTGCTCATCTTTTAATAAATTTTGTAAACTAATTAATGTTTTACAAGTTTCTAATTCAACCATATCAGATTTATGTTTTAAAAAGTTTAATAAAATCGGTAATAAATGAACAATTAATGATTCATCATCTAGTAAAATCTTATTTATATACCTGATCAATTGAATGATCGATAATGAGTTTTTCAATGAAGAACCTTCAGACAATGAAGTGATTAATTTCATTAATGCCATTTTGTCATGGTTTCTTAATTGATATATCAAACCTAATGCATGGTATTGATACATGTAAGACGTGGATGGTAAATTAGAGGTTGAGCTACCATAATATTCATGTAATTGAAATTGGTTTGATGGAAATTGTTTATAAGATTGGATGGTTTCCAAGGTTTCGTTTGTGAATCTTTTGACGACATCTTTTGCATGGGGTAATAAATTATATGAAGAAATCAATGCAGCAGATGAAATGACAGGATTTTTATCAACAATAGCGTTCTTGAATAATCTTTCAGCTGCTGTAACGGTGGTAGGATCTAAAACTTTTGACAATGTTCTAATTGCATTAGGTTTATAAACGGCATCATTACCTTGAATATCTTTCATGATTGAAGAGGTAACCATTAAAATATCATCCGAAGTGGAAGACAATTCTTTAATAGTCAAATAAACCATTTGTCTTAAAGATTGATCTTTATGTTGAAATAATTTAGATATTGAAAAAAACAATGTGGTTGACTCTTGAGATGGAAACAGTTCACCGTTATAGATTAATCTTAATAATTTAGCTAACAATTGTCTGCATTTTTTAGCATTGACTGGAGAAGCATTAAATTGTTGCAAACATTCTTGAAAAACTGCCATCTTATCTGGTATATTTGAGGAAGCATAAGCATCCTGTTTTTTATATGACAGTGTTGACATGATTAACTATATCCAGTGTTGGATCAAATGTTTATTCTACGTGTTGAAAAAAAAATATTAGAATTATCGCACTACCAAGTTTAAAATTTTTCAAAACCAACCATGTTTGGGTCAATAACTAGTATCATAAAATCACATTATAATCCAACTTATTTGGTATCCAGGAGTTTGTTCAATGTCACCAAAACCATAAATATAGGAACCTTGTATCAACCAATAAGAAGTTTCAAGGTTAGAACATCGGTAAAAAAATATTGTAAGGATTGTTTTATCGTAAAGAAAAAAGGGAGAGTATATGTTTATTGTAAAAGTAATGGTAAACACAAACAAAGACAAGGTTAGATTGTAAATAGGTTGAATGCATATTGTATATTAGGAATCAGTCGTTAGTTTAACTTTTGTATTTGGAAAATTATTAGAATGGGAATTTTGTTGACCATATGATGCTAATCTATTATTCATTGGGCGTTGATAAGAACGTTGAGTTTGATGCAATGATTTTGGAGTCAGTGATGAAGTCGAAAAAATAGCATCTTGCCAGATTTTATTAATGCTTGTTGAAATCTCAGCTTCTTTATCTTGTGAAAACCTTTCAAATAGATTGTTGATTTCATGTTGATGCTTGCTTTTAACGACCTTGATTTCACTTTTATTCAGGAACTGATCTACTCTTTTCAAACTTTCTCCAACAGGATTTAAATGTCTTCTAACGTTTAAATATTCTCTATTTAACCTCTCGTACTCAATTCTAGATTGGATCGACCCTTGTGTATTTTGGACCATCATAAGTAATCCCGTCATGTTATTATTATTTTGATTTTGACCCTCAGTTCCCGGAATTCCTGGAGTCAATTGACCTTGGTTTGGTGTTGTTGCAGTTAGATCTCTCATATTAGTTTGACTTTGATTATAATTCTGAGAAAACATGAGATTATTTAAAGATAAGTTTGAAAAATTAGACATCCTGTTTGAATCTAGGTTGGTGACATCCATCAAAGAACTTTCTCTTTGTAACCATAATCTTTGTTGGGTCCTTGTTTCAAGATTATGATGACCACTTAATTCAGTTGTCGATGAAGAATTGTTAGATCTTAAAAAATCTGAAAAATTATTTGCTCCGTTACTCAATGAAGTGGCAATTTGTGAAGATGGTCTTTCATTACCTTTTTTGTTTTGCAAATATTGATTATTTGTTCTTTGTAGATTATTAAAAATAGTTTGATTGGGTTGATATGAATTATTTTGAGCAACATTTTTATTAGTGGTGACCGGTTTTGCTATGTTCTGATAATTGGCCATAGGATTTGCTTTAAATGATATACCACTTATCGATTCTGGATGATTTGATTCATTAAAAGGTTCTGTCATTCTATGATCAACTTTTTTAACTAAGCCAGTAGATTGTGATAGTAATAACGATCCACCATACAAATTTTTTGAAAAATCTTCATTTGAACTTTTAGTAGAATATACTGAATCAGGTCTTGATGGCTTCTTTGTATCTTCCTCTAACACTTCTAACTTTTTATTTTCTTCGAGTGGTGTTGGATCGGGAACTATTCTATTGATTTGTTCGTACAAACTTGGGATGTTTTGATCGGAATCCAGATGGGTGGTTGAAATTGTATCTTGACTGTCGAATCTTTCAGGAATTGGTGCTTTTTGATCCACTGGTTCATCCAAATCTTCATAATCGGCATCATCGTCATTCAATCTTAGTATGGCTTTGCCCTTTTTAGTACTAGTTTTCAATCCTGTAGTTGCCGAATAACCTTTTAACGATGTTGTGGATTTGTTTGATTTCAAGGATTGGTTAGACATTGTTTTCGTTAAAGGTTGTAACCCAGTCATTTTTGTGAAAGACCGACCGTTTCTTTTCAAAACAGTATTTTGTCTGCCGCCCTTGATCAATCCATCTGTTGATTTTGAGCGATTCAAATTTGGTCTTGGATTGCCGGAAGTAGATGACGTAGATAACTTATTGGGTATTTTATTGTGAGACGATGATCGATTATGCGATTTTAACTTTTGCGGGTAATGCTTCATTTTGGATGCTTGAGGATTCGGGTTAGGATTGGCGAATGTAATATTAGATCCTGAAGTTGACCTTGAGTTGTGATGTAGTGTGGGACGTGTAGTAGTGGTGGTGTGGGTTTCGCTGATGTTAGTCAAACTATTATTGTTGCTAGTTTTACCTTTTGTTGATCGAGATGAATCAGATCCAATTGACGGTGAGCGAGAATACTCTGGTCTATTTCTATTCTGAGGCAAGTCATCCGTAGACATTACAACTATAAATCGAAATTCGATTAGGTTTCAGAAAAATAAAAATATTTGTATCACACTAAAAATAAACATCAATAGTGAAACAAGCGATGAGAAGCAGATGGTAAAAGACAGACAGAGCAGAAAGTATAACGTTCTATAACTATGTCAATGAACAAGATTTTTATATCTGTTACAATTGCTGTTGTATTTATTTGTCCATTAACATGCTGAGCTGAGTTGATGTTTAAATTGCAAGCTTTTTTAGCTTGAACATCAAATCTTCGTCAATGAGCTTTCTATTCATTTTGAATTTTCCTTGAACCAAACACTATTTTTTTTGTAAGTTTGATAAGCGGAAAACATGCTTATGTCTTTTTGTCAAATGCATTTTGCTTGAAGTTTCCAGTCTGAAAAATGCACATTTAGCTTGTAATTATCAATTTAGACATAATTTCTCGAGCACGTTTATTTGGTTTATTAGTAGCTGTTTTTATCAAATGTAAATTAGTTTCAGCTTAAAGTTTTGACAATAGTATACAATAGACGGCATCAATTGGATTATACACGTGGAAATTTGGTTGCATTATTGGAACACAAAACCAACAAGCTGCAAATCCATACAATATCAAGATCGAATAGATTCTTACCCCAATATTTAAGCTAACATATCCGCTGTTTTAAAAGTAAACAAGGATGATTTTCAAATTTTTACTTGCTTTTGTATACGGTGCTAATACTTTGGCTCATACTGTTCCAGGTTATAGTTCCTTGCAACGTCAAGCGATTGCGAAAAGAGGTGACATTACCGATGAAATATTCCAGAATTTGAGTATTGAAGAAACTGACTTTATTGATTACAACGTGCAAGCATTATCAAAATTATCCGGTGATAAATGTGATAAGTGTAAAAGCAAATTCAGATTTGCAAAAGATTTAATTGATGAATATCCTGATAAAGAGCATTTGGTTACTTTATTGTTATACAAAGATTGTTTAGAAACTGCTACTTACTCAGACTCATGTACTTATACAAATTTCTTTGTTACCACTAAATCAGAAAATTTCGAGAAATTTAATTCTAGTTTCGATGCTGGTATAACTTCCGGTACCAGTGTGAACTTTTTTGATAATGATTTTTTAAATGTTATCAAACATTTTAATTTTTCTAGCGAAATAGATTTGGAATATTACTGTTATTTTAAAGGTAGTAAAGCTTGTAAATTGCCTGAAACGCCAGATGTTGAAAAGTTATTCAATCTTGAAAGTTGGTGGCCAGCAAAAAAACAAGAGTATGATTCACCTCCAGTTTACAAGAACAATTCTGAAAAGTTTAATGTATTACATGCAACTGATTTTCATATACAACCGAGATATCAGGTAGGAACGGAAGGAAATTGTACAAATTATCCATGTGGTTTTCCAGAATCGTATAATAAAGTTTTACCCGAGAAAGATTATAATTTCACAACTTATTATAAAAACCTTGACCCAAGTATCAACTCATTCAAGTTTTCATTCTACCCATATGCAAAATATGATGGTTTGAATTATGAGAAAGGGGATTTCTATGATTTTGTTCATTATAGAGGGTGGAATTTTCAAAACTCTCCTGCAACACCATTTGGTGCATACCTTTCTGATTCACCAGAATTACTCATGAATAATTCATTGGTTGAAATGGCTAAATTACATCAGGAAAAGAATTTTGAATTGGTGGTATTCACTGGTGATATGGTTGATCATGACGGTTCTCACTGTACACCCGAAATCACCAAATATTCAGAAACAAGAGGTTTCAAATTGATTAAAAATTATTTGGATAACATTCCAGTCATGCCAAGTTTGGGTAATCACGACTCATTTCCATATGCTCAAGTTGCTCCATTACAGTTTGATGAACATCACCATTATCAATATAATATAGAGGAGATGGTTGATTTATGGGTAAATAATGAGTGGTTTCCAGAGAAAGAAGCATCAGATTTGAAAAAGCATTATTCTGGTTACTCGTACGTCACAAACCGAGGCTTGAAAGTTATTAGCTTGAACTCAAATTCTTATTATAGCGATAATTTGTGGGCTTATATTGATCAAACTACAAATCCAGATTTATTTGGCCAATGGAAATTCTTAGTTGATGAATTAATTGATAGTGAGAGTAAAGGTCAAAGAGTTTGGATAATGGCACACATTCCAACCAATAATTATGATGTTTTACCAATCCAATCTCATATATTTGCAAAGATTGTTAAAAGATTTTCACCTTATACTATTGCTCATTTATTTTATGGACATACTCATAGGGATCAATTTTCGATTTATTATTCAGCCGATGCTAGAAATGCAACCGAAGATGACATCATTAACATGTCATACGTCGCGCAATCAGTTACGCCATATACAAATTTCAATCCATCATTTAAATGGTATGAAGTTGAAAATGAAAGTTTTAATATTATCAATGCATATAATCATTTCACAAAATTGAATGAAACTTTCATCAATGATGGTGCTGAGCCAACTTGGGAACAAGAATATTCAGCAAGAGACGCTTATGACTTAAACCATGAATGGCCTGAGGATGCTCCGTTAAATGGTACTTTTTGGCATAGATATGTTGCTAAACCATTATGGAACACAAAAGATATCGCATTCAATCAAAAGTTTATGGACTATAAATATAGACAAAGTCCATTGACCCCAAATTGTACCGATCCAAAATACCACGATTTGACATACAAATGTTTCAATGATAACAATTGTTTTATTTATTTCCTTTCTGACGATAATATTCATTGTCAAAAATAGTTTTTCGATATATACATATACACGTTAATTTCCTTGCCATTGAAATGTAGATGGTTCGTCAAATGTAGGGTCTTTGGACGGTATGTAAACTGAGGTTTCACCACGGCTCTGAAAATTGTTAAACCCTCCTCTTCCTCTACCTCTACCTCTGAAGCCTCTACCTCTTGACCTGAATCCTCTGCCACGAAAGCCTCCTCTGAATCCATTTTCAAAACTATTAGCTTCTTGACCTGCTTGGCCTCCATGTTTACCCCTACCGAATTGTCTACCTTCACGAAACCCTGGATCCAAATCAATCGATATACTTTGGCCATCTAAAGTTGTAGCTTGAAGAAACTTCATTGCGTTTAAAGACCCATCATCGTATTTGTAGATGACAAAACAAAACCCACACGGAGTTAGTTTATTTCGATCTAACCCCATTATTATTTTATCTATAGGTCCACATTTCGAAAACAACTCATGTATTTGTTCTTCGTTGGTGAAATGTGATAAGTTACCCACGTAGATGGTCTTTGAAGACATTGCTCTTTCTAGTTCACCATAATTGTTTCTTGCTTTTCGTATGAGATACGCTGACGGTTTATCCAACCTCTCTGCTGAGTTTGTAAAGTTATTTTCAAGAAAATCCATAATATATTGGTTTTTTAAATTTTTTTTTTTTGTTTGTTTTTTCTGCTATCAATGTTTAGCAGTTTTTTGAAGAGTGGGATCAGAGCTATTTATAATGTTCTGGAAAATCCATCATTTGTTGCCGAGCCATGGTCAGTGTATCCTGCTAAACACAAGTCTACTGGGAAAATAGTATCAGTTTTCATTTTCGATAAAACCAAATTTGAAAGTCAGATTCAAAGAATAAGCTCAACAGCTACAAGAAACCCAAAAGTCTTGATCAGTGAATGTTACGAATTGATAAAATTCGAAATCAGTCAATTGAGTAAATTGAGACATCCTCAAGTTTTGACAATTTTGGAGGTTTTAGAAGAAACAAAGACTAAATTCATATTTGCAACTGAATCAATTTCTGATAATTTATTAACCGTGAATAACAAAGAATTAGATTCATTATCTATACAAAAAGGGTTGTTACAAGTTGCTAAAGGCTTACAATTTTTACACAACAACTGCTCAATAATACATTTGAATTTACAACCATCATCGATCTTTATTAATCAACAAGGAGATTGGAAATTAGCTGGATTCAAGTTCTTACAAAATTTGAATGAAATCTCGCCGCAAGAAAGGGAAAATTTCTATATAATGAACAATTCATCAGTGATACCATTTGCCAACTTGAATTTAAATTTCACAGCACCAGAACTAATTATTGATCCTCAAACAAAACTCGATTTTAACAACGATATTTGGTCCTTCGGTATGCTCATTTACTTCTTATACAATCACGAAGGATTGATCAATTGCTTTGATCCTAATAGTATTTCAGATTATAAATCTGAATTTAAAAAGTTTGAGAAAAAGTTTTATAATCACAGAGAATTAAAATACTTGTTAAAAGATGTTCCTGATAGTTTGATACGAATATTTCCAAGTATTCTTGCTAGATATCCTCACGATAGAATCACGTTGAATGAGTTTATTGAATCTGATTTTTTCAATGGCAGTATAATCAAAGCGATGTGGTTTATAAATGAATTTACAACCAAGACTGTAGAGGAGAAATTAGTTTTTTTGAAAGGTTTGCTTCAGGTTGATGCTTCGGGATCAGATTTAATAAGTCAATTCCCACCAGCTTTCAAGTCACTGAAATTGTTACCACTATTAATCGAGGTATTAATCAATGAATTGAATATCGATGGCACAGATGAATTGATTTCATTATCTTTATTGCTAATTTTAAAAATTGCAGAAACTATATCACAACTAAGCTTTCAAGATAGAATCTATGATGTGTTGTTCAGGGATAGTTCGAAAAATAAAAAGAATCCAAAAGTTTTTACCAAATTGATTAATTCCTCAGTCAAGACAAGGTTAACTTTGGCCCAGAATTTGAAAATCTTGCAAGAAAAAACAAATGACAAACAATTTGTAACCTTTATTAAGCAGGTCATAGATTTGATATTGACAGGGCCTGAAAACATAGAAGATCAAATTGATTTACAAGAAACATTTTTACAGTACTTGCCGAAATTCATTGAAAAGATTGATTTTCCATATATCAAAAACTCATTATTTCCTTTGCTATGTCAAAAATTCAAAACAACTACTGTGTTATCAACCAAAATTGTTCTCATATCAACTTTTGAATCATGCGTGGACCAAAAGGTCATAGATAAAGTAATTATAAATGACCAATTATTCCCAATAATGAAAAATTTAAAAAGTAGAGATAAAAGGATAGTTGAGAAAATGTTGAGATTTTATGACAAACTAGTCAAAAGTCAACATATTGGTTTAGACATTGACGTTAGTGTTGAAAACGTCTTATCGCAGTGCTTGGCTTTGTCATTTGGTTGCGATAATTGCAGCCAAGGAGAGTTCAAAAGTTTTTATTCTATCATCAACAATATTGAGAAGCTGTTGATTGAGAAAAAACTCGGGATGTTATCTGAGACCCCTTTAAATGGAAATTTCGAATCATTGATCCAAAATCAAAAAATTATTGAGAAACCAAAAGAGTTACCAGGTCCAAAATCAGATACGTTAAAACCAAGCACGACGAAAACAAAGCCTAGATCTGAAAACAAATCAGACTTTGTGTTAACACCAAGGAAAACATCTAATAAATCGAAACCTTTGACACTCGGTGCCTCTGAGAAATCAAAACCTTTGACTTTTGGTGCAACCGCCACAAACTCAAACTTATTGAACTCGCTTAATAGCACTTTTGACAAAAAAAAAGACGATGAATTCAATGACTTTCAGCTGGCATCACTAAACAAAATGAAAAACTTACCACCAAAACCCACAAATTATCCTCCAGGGTTCAATTCAAATATGGTGTTATCACCCAGGAATTCCACAACAGCCAATACAAAGTCGAACAATGCTAATGATGATCTTTTAGATTTTATATAGACCCAATACATAAATGGTGCCATAAATGGCTGCAAACGTGCATAATTTCCGAAACGAAAAAGGTGATCGTACATTATGTAAGAGATTATGTAAGTATTTTTATATGGCTTATACGACCAGGTGAAAAATCATCTCATTCGGTACGACAAAGTATATCCTTGTTTTGATTTCACACCTTACTATTTATTTATCATTCGTTACCTTTTTTTTTCATCCACCAAGTCATGGATATTGTTTTAGAGATCTCAGACTATTATCTCTTTGATAGAGCTTATGCTAAATTGTTACCAAAAGATGGTGCCGTGGCTAAATTCTTACAAAATTCTCCGTTTTTAAATCAAATTTCAAACATAAACTGGCCAAAATCACCAATAATTGAATCTTCCGTCAACTCAACTATTTCAAATGACTTGTTATTTTCAAATATAAACTTTTCAAATTTACAGACATTCTTGGTTGACAAAATCAGTAATTATCAAGATAAATCCGAAATTTACGGATTGCCAACTTTATTACCAGCTGGTGAATACATCAACGACTCCCTTTTATCAAGATCAAATATATTTAGAGAAGCTTTTTCCATTCTAATAGTAACTACTATATTTGGTTGGTTATTATATTTTTCAGTTGCGTATTTATCATATGTTTTCGTGTTTGATAAAAAGATATTCAATCACCCTAGATATTTGAAAAATCAAATGTATTTGGAGATTGAGAGAGCGGTCACTGCAATTCCTGTCATGGTTCTACTTACAAATCCATTTTTTTTGCTCGAATTGAATGGTTACTCAAACTTATATATGCCAATTAACGAATCTACCGGTGGATGGAAAGCAGTGTTTTTACAAATACCAAAATTTATTTTGTTTACAGATTGTGGTATTTACTTCATCCATAGAATTTTACACTGGCCTTCGGTTTATAAAAGGTTGCATAAACCACATCATAAATGGATTGTTTGTACTCCGTTTGCATCGCACGCTTTCCATCCAGTAGACGGGTGGGCTCAAAGTTTACCATACCATATCTATCCATTATTTTTCCCATTACATAAGGTTTTGTATTTGCTTTTATTCACCTTTGTCAACTTTTGGACGGTTATGATCCATGATGGTAATTATATGTCTAATGATCCTGTTGTTAACGGTACAGCCTGTCATACTATCCATCATTTGTATTTCAATTATAATTATGGTCAGTTCACTACTTTATGGGACAGGATTGGTAGATCTTATAGAAGACCTGATGATTCATTTTTTGTTAAAGATACAACAACAGAGGATGAAAAGAAGGAATGGAAAAAACAAACTAATGAAATGGAAGAAATTAGAAATGAATTGGAAGGGAAAGTTGATGACAGGGAATATATCGCAGAATAGATAAAGACAATTTTGTTTAACATTTATAGAAACAAATAAACAGTATTTCTTTTTGTACGTATGTATAATAAGTCTCACTCTGGTAGATATATTCAACATAAGG
Organism: Insectozyma parachauliodis; assembly: GCA_030565145.1. NCBI lineage: Eukaryota > Fungi > Ascomycota > Pichiomycetes > Serinales > Debaryomycetaceae > Insectozyma > Insectozyma parachauliodis. Next base: position 189,307 of record JAJMBB010000022.1, on the reverse strand, counting down.
TCCTCCGTTTTTTGTATTTTTGGTTGCAAAACGACTCATTTTTAAACCCAACACAGAAAAATATTTTGAGGTATGGATGCACTTAGTACATGTAATACAAATCTGCTCTTTACAAGAGATAAGTGTCTTATGCAGCTATTAGACCGACCCTTGGGATAAGCATCTATATTTGGTTGCATTTGAAGTCTGCCAAAGGCTTAGCGAGAATTGCTTGTCGTTTATACTGAGTTGCAAAAAATTACTATTTCTGCTGCTGTATTCTTTTTCTTCAACTTTTCTGGGTTCATATATATTTCTTACCGCACTTTCTTCAAGTTTTGGCGCTTAAGATATTAAAGAATGATAATTGATAGAATTTTTTGTCATACAACAAAGTTTGGTATTTGAAGTGTCAGAACATCAAGCATATGTCAAGTGGCATACGTGTCTATTTAGTTTCTCCAAATTTGAATCTAGATCAATTGCAGTGCATACATCACGAAAGCATATGTAGAAGGTGCTTAATTATATGATAAAGCTGGCAACAAAACAGCCTCGATCTAGATGCTAGATAAAATTGTTCTTTGAACTCAGAGTCAATCGGCATCATGGTTTGGTAGCCCTTTTGGCGACAACCAGATGTTTCGCCAACCCAAAGACAGCCGACAACCGGCATCAAGGCTCTGTAACCATTGCCACTTAGGTTTGGCAACAACGAGGAGTATGGCTTATCCCTTGTTGTATCCTCAACCTAGAATCAACCAAGTGGCATCTGGCTCTGTTGCCATTTCCGCCTAGCTTGGGCGACAGTGGGACAAAATCTACCCCCTAGTCGTTTCGTAGACTCAAAGCCAACCGATTACTGGCGTCATGGCTCTATGGCCATTTACGCCTAGTTTCGGTGACTGGGGGAGTAGCCCGTACCCGAGTCTCCGAAACGACTCTAATCCCTGGTGAAGTGCGGACCAGGCAAAAGCCAGATCTAGCAAAAGCCAAAACTGTGAATTACACGCAAAAAATAGAAAATGTCTCGAAAAGTTGCAATTTGAGTTTCACTAAAAATCATATCAATATCAAAAACCTAATTTAACTGCGACTTTTTGAGACATTTTTTATTTTTTTGCGTGCAATTCACAGGTTTGGCCTTTGCTTGGTCCGCACTTTATAACCAAAGACCGGCAAAACAGCACCAAGGAATAGCTTTGTTAGCAAGCTGAGATGTTACAAGTGACTTTAGATCAAAGAACAAGAAGGCAGTCACTTTTCTTGCTTTGACCTACTTGTAACACCAGCATGAGCTCTTCGACTCATCGTGCAATCTATATTGTTTGTACACCTATTTGATTTTACTGAAGCTGAGTGCTGTAACCTTTGAAAAACAGTTTAACAATGCTATTACTTCATCAACAATTTTAAGTGATTTGTTGTTGATTCTTTTTCAAATTACCTCAATTAGGACCATTATAACTTGAAAGACTTTTGGATACTTTAACATGATCAGACTTGATTTATCGATCATTAAATTTATGATCATACATAACATTGACGCAACAATGACATATCTTTCACATGATGTTATTTAATTGATAACTTGGACATAGCTTTGTATGATAATATATGGCTTATATATAATCTTACAAGATTTAAATTTTGAGTTCTATTAAGCATTCAGCGGCTACTGTGATTTATGAAATTTATATTTGAAACTTAACAATGTGATAGCCTTTGTCTATTACAACAATGATTTTGTAACGTGGTTTTGTTATTCTTAAATCAAATAAGTCTAGTTTAAAGTTGAGTATCTGACTACATTAATAGTTTCAAAGAAGAAACTTGTTTGTGAAGATTGATTGCAAAAAATAATTCTTGACGCGAAGATGGAAAATTGAGACAAATCACAAATGCTGCAAACTGCGGCTCAGCACTCTTCCTCTAAAGTAAGAATAATAAGATAGAATACCTAATTTCAATATATGAATTTTGCAAATATTTTACTATCATCGATATCTACAAGAATAAAAAAAACTAGCCCTGATGAAATAAATCCATGCTCATTCATATATTTTTATGTTTATATATTCAAAATAAATTAGATAACCCTTTCAGAATGTATTGAACTCATGGAAAAGATTTCATTGAAGCTTTGAAAAGCTCTATAAGGAAGTCATAGTAGATTATTTATAATTTTTAAGGAAAGAAATTGCAGATTGTTTATTTCTCAAAACAGAATATATTCGAATTCTGTCTTGAGTTTCAAACTGCTTTTTTAGTAGTCAGTATTTTAAATTATGATTAAGCAGGTAAGAAAAAATTGTGACAAGTATTAGTACATTTTGATTGTAAGGATTATATCAGTCGGAATGAATTACATCAAATTTGGTAAAACTAAAACACAATCAAGTTGATTACATTGTACAATGTTATTTATCTTAATTCAAAGAATGAGAAATACTTGAAGATGATGTTTTGGTCGTAAGATAACAAATCTGTGATACTGCTTGGCAATTTTAAACACAAATGGTAATTATGGCAAAGGATTTTGTGCAATAAGTATACAAATAAATGACAATTCATTTTGTTCCAAATGAAGAATAGCTTATCACCCGTGAATTCTGATTAGATTAAGAACTATCGTCTTAAAAAATAATCGGTTAATTTGTTCATAAATCCAATGCGTAAAAGTTTATATTAAAAAATATGTTTGTCTACTTAATTCTTTGTAACACTCGTAAATTAATGCAAAATTAACAATGCAAAGCTAATGTGTTATTAGAGTTGAAATCCCTTTACCATAATTCAGCAGTAAGTAGCAGTAACAATTTGTCTTTAAGCATACAAAGTTTTGGTAACAAAAGTTTGAGAGAAATAAGAGTGAAAAATCTGCATTCAACGAGCTTTTAGCTCTAATGAGCAGTGAAATGAAATATTTGTTTTCCAGTCATGTGCCCTAGTTCTACATTTTCGGCCCACAATTGAAGAGAGAGATGATTTTGTTTAGACTTGTACAGCTGGTGATTAAATCTGAGCTAAGAATAATTCTTTAGATAAGTGTGATATTAACAAGATAAGGCGTATTTGCATAGATTATGAAATTATTTCAAAGTTGATCTCTTGAGTAAAAAGTGAGTTATTGTAAAGAGTTGATGATGATAGCTGAAATAATTTATTTCACGGGCCATAATTGTCAAATTCCGAGCCCTGGGCCAAATTAGGAAATAAAGTTTATTTGGATTTGATAAAGCACAACTTCTTAAATATTTGTTTCATTTGCCTTAAGACTCATACAGTGATAGGCTTTATCAACTAATAATAGATTCTCATTTGGCTAATTGTTTATCAATGTCTACAAATTACACGATGAACTCATCCAATGTTTTATTTTTCACATCTCTCTACCAACTCTTTGTGTAACATTCCTTTTGCTTTGTTCCTATGGTTAATAAAACTTTTTAACAATCTATACAGATAACGATAATCTCTTGTATATATAGACTCCAGATCCTTCCTGAAATTTGTTAATTATCATAAACTATTCTTATTTACCATGCCAGGAGAATTTATACCATTACCACAAGGAGCTGGGTATGCAATTGTCGTTGGTTTAGGTGCTGTTTTTGCAATTGGTATGGTTTTTACCACCTTTGCTTTGAAAAGATATAACAAGGAAATACAAACAAGTGAAGAGTTTGCAACTGCGGGTAGAAGTGTCAAGTCTGGTTTGATTTCAGCAGCTGTTGTCTCCAGTTGGACATGGTCAGCCACTTTATTGACATCAACAGCTCAAGTATGTATTTTCATTAACTTTTCATCATCGGGATATTAAGAATGAAGTAAATTTTATCAGAAATAAAAAAAAATTTATTTTTGAACGAGTCACGTGATTGTTGCAAAATTTTGACATGTGGATACTAACAGTTTATTCTTAGGTCTATAATAATGGTATTGGTGGTAGTGTTTATTATGCTTTTGGAGCTACATGTCAAATTATATTGTTTGCCACCATAGCTATCAAAGCCAGGATAATTTCACCAGAAGCACATACATACTTAGAAATTGTTAGAGCTAGATATGGTACTGTCACCCATTGTGTCTATATATTCTTTGGTCTTTGTACAAACATTTTGGTTACTGCTATGCTTCTTGCCGGTGGATCAGCCACTGTTCTGGACTTAACAGGTATGCATCCAGTGGCTGCTTGTTTGTTGTTACCATTGGGTGTTGTTGTCTATACATTGTTTGGGGGTATCAAAGCAACATTTTTAACTGATTATGTCCATACAGTTATCTTAATCGTTATCATTTTAATCTTTGGTTTTACTGCATTTGCTACATCACATAAATTAGGTTCACCAGGAGTTGTTTGGGAATTAGTTACTGAAGTTGCTAAAACTAAACCAAGAGAAGGTAACTCTAAAGGATCATATTTAACTATGAAAACTCATAGTGGAGGTATATTCTTTGTTATCAATATTATTGGAAATTTTGGTACCGTTTTCTTGGATAATGGTTATTTTAACAAAGCTTTTAGTGCAGATGTTTCAGCAACTTATAAAGGTTATATTCTTGGAGGGTTAGCATGGTTACCAATTCCAGCATTTTGTTCTTTGATTATGGGATTGAGTGCACTTGCATTAGAAAATACTGAATATTGGCCATTAGGAAGACCAATGACAGCTGCTGAAGTATCAAGTGGATTAGTTTTACCAAACGCTGCAACTGCATTATTAGGTACTGGTGGTAGTGTTTTAGCATTATTGATGGTTTTCATGGCTGTTACAAGTGCTATGAGTGCTGAATTAATTGCTGTCTCTACAATTGGAACTTATGATATTTACAGAACTTATGTTGATCCACAAGCTTCTGGTAAAAAATTGATCATGGTATCTCACACATCAGTTGTTATATTTGCTTATGCCATGGCAGGATTTGCAATTGGTTTACATTACGCTGATGTCTCAATGGGTTATTTATACGAAATGATGGGAATTATTATTGGAGGTGGTGTTTTATCATCTACATTGACTATCTTATCAAAACATCAAAATTGGTATGCAGCTACTTTTACTCCACCTGTTGCTACTGGATTAGCAATTATGTCTTGGTTAGCTTGTACCAAAGGTAAATTTAAGAATGTCACATATTTAAACACTTTTGAAGATGATGCTATGTTGACAGGTAATGTTGTTGCATTACTTTCTCCATTAATTTTAATTCCTGTGCTTACATTAATTTTCAAATCACAAAACTTCGATTTTTCAGTGTTGAGAGAAAGAATTACCAGGGTCAATGAAGAAGATGAGATTGAAGATGCTTTGACACCAGATTCATCGTCTCAAGACCCAGAATCTAAATTACACCCAATGAAATCACAAGTTTCCGTAATTGCAAGTAATTTAATTGATGAACATAGTGAAGAAAGAGTTAAATACACCGATGAGCAAAAAACTTTGAAAAGAGCATTCAAGATCTGTGCAATTGTGTGTGTTGTATTCACATTATGTTTGATTGTATTATTCCCAATGCCAATGTACGGTACAGGTTACGTATTCTCAAAGAAATTTTTCACCGGTTGGGTTGTTGTATTTTTCATCTGGACTTTTTACACCGTATTCCAAGTCATCATATGTCCAATCTGGGAAGGAAAAGAAGGGTTATATGTCACATTCAGAGGTATGTATTGGGATATAACTGGTAAATCTTACAAATTGAAACAATGGCAAAATGAACATCCAGAAAAATTACATGTAGTTAGATCACAAATACAAGCTCAATTGTCAAATCAACATCAAATTGTTGACGGTAAGATTGTTGGTAATGATGGTTATACAACTCCAGCTCATATAGATGATGCATTTGACGATGAAAAGAAATGATTTACTTCTAGTTTGTACTTAAATATATTATTAATTTTAAACCTTTAAAGACAATACCAAATCTTAACACTTGTAATCTTCTGTTAGCTTCACCAATATCATCAACCTTTACGAGGTGTTTGTATCAGCACATGTTTGCAATAATCTTTTTTAGAGCCGTAAGCTTTATACACAATCTTGCATTATCTCAAATGTAGAATGAGTTAAATTACGATGGCATCATATCCTGAAAAAACAGGTTTCCCAGTTTTACAGGTTTGTAATTGGATTTCAAAATTTATTATCAGTTGCAATCACTGACCAATCAGAGGCGTTTATGATAAGACTAGTCAAAATCAAGCACTGGTGCGATTCGAAAGCGAAATAGGCAAACTAAAATAGATTTTAGCCACAAAGTGAACGAATTTTCACCTCCCCAACGGGCCCGTCAACCTCTGTCGCTGTGACCTGGCCCCGTCCGAGTTTCTGGTATCTTTTCTACAGATTCTATTTTTTCTCTTCCCTCTCTGTTTCCATTTTGGGCGAAATTTGATCTTATCGTATGTAAGCATAAAAGTTATACAAGTCTTCGCTTAGCTGCGATCGATATTCAAACATTTTAAATACTCTTGAATTCTTCCATCGTTTTTTTTTCCACAATCAATCATCCATAACATGTCTTCTTTCATTGGCTGGACTGTTGAAGACTGGAGAAATTTCCATTTCGATTCAACTCCAGATGAATCATTACAATTATTAACACAATTATTGAATTCACAAAAAACATATAAACAGGGTGATCCAGCCTGGATATCATTAGCATCAATTGACAATTTGCAACATCAATGGACATTTTTACAATCAAAATCTAATAAACAGAATTTACCATTATACGGGGTACCAATAGCCGTAAAAGATAATATTGACGTGAAGGAATTTAACACCACAGCTGCATGTCCTTCATTTGCATACCAACCGGAGAAAGACGCAACCACCGTGAAATTATTAAGAGACGCAGGGGCTATAATAATCGGTAAAACAAATTTGGATCAGTTTGCAACCGGGCTTGTAGGTACAAGATCACCTTATGGAATCACACCAAACACGTTTGATGAGAAATATGTCAGTGGTGGGTCTTCGGCAGGTTCAGCATCAGTCGTTGCCAGAAGTATAGTTCCAATAGCTTTGGGTACCGACACTGCAGGCTCGGGTAGAGTTCCAGCTGCTTTGAACAATATAATTGGGTTGAAACCAACAAAGGGTGTTTTCTCATGCTCAGGAGTTGTACCTGCTTGCAAATCATTAGATTGTGTTTCAATTTTTGCATTGAATTTAATCGATGCTCAAACAACGTTCACCATTATGGCACAAGAAGATTTACAAGATGAATATTCAAGATCATTACCAAAAAATCCATTATTGAAATTCTCAGCTAAACCAAGAATATTAATACCAACTAATTTAATATGGTGTGGAGAAAAAGAAAATCCAAAATTATACAATCAAGCGATTGAAATTTTTAAACAGCTTGAATGTGAATTAGTTTCACAGAATATAGATCCATTAATAGAATTGGCAAAATGTTTGTATGAAGGACCATGGGTCACTGAAAGATATGTTGCAGTTAAAAATTTCCTTGAAACCAATCCACCAAAAGAAGATTTGGACTCAACTGTATTAAATATAATCAAAGGAGGTGAAAATTATTCAGCTGTTGATTGTTTTAAATTCGAATATAAAAGGCAAGGAATTTTACAAAAAGTTAAACAATTACTCAAAGATATCGATGTGATTGTTGTACCTACTGCTCCATTGAATCCATCAATAAGAGAAGTTCTTAATGAGCCAGTCAAAGTCAATTCTTGTCAAGGTACATACACAAATTTCGTTAATTTAGCTGATATGTCTGCATTAGCTATTCCTGCTGGTTTCAGACAAGATGGTTTACCATTTGGAATCACTTTATTATCTCACAAATTTAACGACTATGCATTGTTGGAATTAGCAAACCGTTACTTAAAACCATATTATACTAAAATACCACACTTTTACGGTTCACTCAAAAATAAAATCATCAAACAATCTTCATTCAATACACCAAAATTAGATTCATCACAACAAATCAAATTAGCAGTAGTTGGCGCACACTTGAAAGGATTTCAATTACACTGGCAACTAGAGAAAGTAGATGCAACTTTTATTGAATCAACTACTACTTCCAAAAATTATAAATTGTATGCACTTCCGAAAACTGGACCTGTTGCAAAACCAGGGTTACGTAGAGTTGATGAAGATGGATCGGAGATCATAATTGAAATTTATTCAATACCGAAAGAAAACTTTGGTACTTTTATCAACTTTGTACCTGAGCCATTAGGTATTGGATCGGTAGAATTGAAATCTGGTGAATGGGTCAAATCATTCATTTGTGAAGAATTTGGTTATAACTTACCTGGTACTGTTGAAATTACAAAATTTGGAGGCTGGAAAAATTATCAAACCCAACCTCGTAAGAAACCGTTCAACTCAGTTATGGTTGCTAATAGAGGTGAAATCGCTGTAAGAATTATCAAAACTTTGAAAAAATTAGGTATAAAATCAATTGCTATATATTCAGACCCAGATAAATATGCTCAACATTCTTTGATGGCAGATGTCGCAATTCCTTTACATGGTACTACCGCAGCACAAACATACATTGATATTGAAAAAGTTATCAAAGCTGCAAAAGAAAGTGGGGCTGAAGCAATCATTCCTGGTTATGGATTTCTTTCAGAAAATGCCGATTTTTCAGACAGATGTGGTAAAGAAGGCATTGTTTTTGTTGGACCTTCAGGTGATGCAATTAGAAAATTAGGTTTGAAACATTCAGCCAGAGAAATTGCACAAGAATCTGGTGTACCGTTGGTTCCAGGTTCAGATTTAATTAAAGATTCAACTGAAGCTAAACAAGTTGCAGCTAAATTGGAATATCCAATTATGGTTAAATCAACCGCTGGTGGAGGTGGTATTGGATTACAAAAAGTTGATAGTGAAGCTGATATCGAAAGAGTATTTCAAACTGTTCAACATCAAGGTCTTTCGTATTTTGGTGATTCTGGAGTATTTTTAGAAAGATTTGTTGAAGATGCAAGACACGTTGAAGTTCAAATGTTGGGAGATGGTAAAGGTAATGCCATAGCCGTTGGTGAAAGAGATTGTTCATTACAAAGAAGAAATCAAAAAGTTATTGAAGAAACTCCAGCTCCTAATTTCCCTGAAGAAACAAGACAAAGAATGAAAAAAGCTGCATGTTCTTTGATATCACATTTGAAATATCAAGGTGCAGGAACTGTTGAATTTATATTTGATGCAAAAAGAAATGAGTTTTATTTTCTTGAAGTCAATGCTAGACTTCAAGTTGAACATCCAATTACTGAGATGGTTACAGGATTAGATTTGGTTGAATGGATGTTATTAATAGCAGCAAATACTCCACCTGATTTCAATCAAGAGATAAAAGTGAATGGTGCTTCTATGGAAGCAAGATTATATGCAGAAAATCCAGCCAAAGGTTTCATGCCATCTCCAGGTCAATTAACTCAAGTCACATTTCCAAGTTGGGCAAGAGTTGATACATGGGTTGAAAAAGGTACTGTTGTTTCAGCTGAATATGATCCTACATTAGCTAAAATTATTGTCCATGGGAAAGATAGAGAAGATGCATTGAACAAATTACGTCAAGCTTTAAATGAAACAGTTATTTACGGATGTATAACCAATGTTGACTATTTAAGATCCATTGCAAATTCAAAAATGTTTGAAGAAGCAAGAGTTGCAACTAAAGTTTTAGATTCATATGATTATAAACCACACGCAATTGAAATTTTGAGCCCAGGTGCTTATACTACTGTACAAGATTATCCAGGTAGAAAAGGTTATTGGAATATAGGGGTACCTCCATCTGGTTGTATGGATCAATACAGTTTCAGAATTGCTAATAGAATTGTTGGTAATGATGAAAAATCTCCAGGTATTGAAATTACCTTGAATGGACCAAAGATTTTATTCCATCAAAGTTGTGTTGTAGCAATCACTGGTGGAGATGTCAAAATAGAAGTTAACGATAATGAAGTTGATCAATGGGAGCCAATATCTATAAAAAGTGGTGATAGATTATCTATTGGGAAATTGACATCTGGTTGTAGAGCTTACTTGGCCATCAGAGGTGGTATTGATGTTGTTGAATATCTTGGTTCAAGATCCACTTTTGCTTTAGGTAATTTGGGTGGTTACAATGGAAGAGTTTTAAAATTAGGTGATGTATTATTTTTAGGTCAACCAAGTGTTACAAGTTGTACTTTACCAACACCAGTATCAGAACCAACAAAGATTTCAAAAAGTATCATACCTAATTATAATATCAAGACTTGGAAAGTGGGTGTCACATGTGGACCACATGGATCACCGGATTTTTTCAAATCAGAATCAGTCCAAGAATTTTTTACATCCTCATGGAAAGTACATTATAATTCGAATAGATTTGGGGTCAGATTAATTGGTCCAAAACCAAAATGGGCAAGAAATGATGGTGGTGAAGCTGGTTTACATCCTTCCAACACTCACGATTATGTATACTCCATGGGTGCGGTTAATTTCACCGGTGACGAGCCTGTTATTTTGACATGTGATGGACCATCATTAGGTGGGTTTGTCTGTGAAGCTGTTGTTTGTGAGAGTGAATTATGGAAGATTGGACAAGTCAAGCCTGGTGATTCGATACAATTTGTTCCAATAACTTATGAAACAGCAAAGAAATTGAAAGTTGTACAAAATAAAATCATTAAAGACTTGAATGGTGAATTACCTTTATTGAAAGACAGTTTAACCAAACCTGAAAATCCAATTCTCTCACAATTCCAAGTATCTTCAAATGCTCCAAAAGTAACTTACAGACAAGCTGGAGATAGATATATATTAGTTGAATATGGTGAAAATATCCTTGATCTTAACAAAGCTTACAGAATCCATAAATTAGTCGAAATGGTAAAAGAATTTAAACCTAAAGGTATATTTGAATTATCCCCAGGGGTTAGATCAGTTTTGGTTGAATTTACAGATGATATAACTCAAAAAGAAGCATTGAATTTATTGATATCATATGAAAAAGAAATTACATTCATTAACAAATGGGAAGTTAAATCTAGAATTATCAAACTTCCAATGGCATTTGAAGATCAGAAAACATTGGATGCCGTTACTAGATACCAAGAGACTATTAGAAGTGAAGCCCCATGGTTACCAAACAATGTTGATTTTATTGCCTCGATCAATGGATTAAACAGAAATGACGTCAAGGATATGTTGTACACTGCAAGATTTTTAGTTCTCGGATTGGGTGATGTGTTTTTAGGTGCTCCATGTGCTGTGCCTTTAGATCCAAGACATAGACTCTTAGGTACAAAGTATAATCCGAGTAGAACTTACACACCAAATGGTACTGTTGGTATTGGAGGAAATTATATGTGTATTTACACCATGGAATCTCCAGGTGGTTATCAATTAGTTGGTAGGACCATACCTATTTGGGATAAATTAACATTAGGTGAACATTCAACTGATAAACCATGGTTATTATCTCCATTTGATCAAATTGAGTTTTATCCAGTCAGTGAGAAAGAAGTTGATTTGATGTCTGAAGAAATGAATGCAGGTAAATTTAAAGTTGACATTATTGATTCAGTATTCGATCATGGTAATTATCTACAATGGGTTCAAGAGAACTCACAATCAATTGAAGAGTTTAAACAATCTCAAGGTGGAGAAAAATTACAAGAATTCAACAAATTGATTCAAGTTTCTAATTCTGAATTAGAAAAGAATGGTTCAACAAAACAAGAAGAGACTACTTTCAGCGAAGATGCAGAATTAGTATATTCAGAGTTTTCAGGTAGATTTTGGAAATCGTTGGTCGAAGTCGGAGATAAAGTCGAAGAAAACCAACCATTGATTGTAGTTGAAGCAATGAAAACGGAGATGGTTGTCAATGCAACCAAAGGAGGTAAAGTGGTTAAAATATATCATAAAAATGGAGATATGGTAGACGCAGGTGATTTGGTGGTAGTATTAGAATAGATTGTACAATAGAATAAACGATTATGATTACAGACCTACATTTCTTGTTTACAAAAAATTACAGTAGATTATATAACAAGCTGATTGACTTGCTTGCCGTATTTCGAATTACATGCTTCGAACAATTTAAATCTGACTTAATACAGGTATATGACATTTACCTTACTGCCATTGAAAATATCTGCTCAAAAAAAATTAGTTTTATTCAAGCTGTGATTGCAAGATGTTATAAAATAAAACTTGAGTTCACAAAGTAGTTTGGTTGATTCGACTTTTGTATCAAATCCAACATCGTTAATATGCTTGATTTGTTTGACTTGACTCGCGTTGGTACACGTAAAATAATGAAAAAAAAAAACTTGTGAGACAAATATCAATTCTATGTCAGACAATCAGATAGCGACTGCAGCTTCTTTACAACCTGAATTATGGACGGTATCTTCAAGTGAAGCCTTGAAACTATTTATCACAAACAAAGATAAAGCTATCAATTTTCAACCAACATTCACATATCCAATATTTGGAGATGCTGAAACAATTTATGGATATCAAAATTTGTCAATTTTCTTATGTTTTGACCATTTCACGTTCAAGCCGTTTTTAAACATCAAATTCGAGAAAAAACTAGACGATGATGAGGTTATAGATATTAAAAAAACATTGGATGAATATTTACCATCTAGTACGATATTCAAAGATGAAATCAAATGGGTTGATTCCATCAAAGAAGAGAAAGAAAATGGATATGAAATACCCGGAACTAAAATCGACAAATTTGAATCCAACAATTCCACTTACGAAATCTATGAAATTGATTTGAAAAATACACAAGGTTTAGAATTACATAAAAGATTACAGATATTAGTATTGTTATTCATAGAGGCAGGATCATATATCGATAGTAATGATGAATCATGGAATTTGTATACACTTTATGAAAGAAAGAAAAATGAATCTGAACCTTCAATAGTTGGATTCACAACATGTTATAAATATTGGAAATACCCAGGTTATGAAAAATTCGATAATAATGAAAATGAGTTTAGAATCAAAATATCTCAATTTATAATATTACCAATGTTTCAAGGTAAAAAATTTGGGCAACAATTTTATAATAGGCTATATACGCATTGGTCAAAGAAAAAAGAAATTATTGAAGTTGTTGTTGAGGATCCAAACGAAAGTTTTGATGATATGAGAGATAGAGCAGATTTACAAAGATTAAATGAAGAAAATTTTGATTTTGCAGCCGTGGAACCAAATTCATTAACCAAAGAAGTCATTGACCAGATGAGGAAAGAATTGAAATTGGAAAAGAGACAATTCTCAAGATTGTTAGAACTAATCTTATTATATAAGTTGAAAACCGATCCCAGCTCAGGTATAAACAAAAAAGATGTCAGAGTATTTATAAAGAAGAGACTATATGATAAGAATAAAGAGGGGTTATTGACTATGGATGACGCAACGCGTAAAGATAAATTGCAGACTACATACCAAGGGCTAGAAGAAGATTATTATAGAGTGTTGGACGGTATAAGATTAAATATCAAGCGTAAAATACCACAGGAAAACCACACAGTAAAAAAACAAAAAGTGTGAAGAGAAAAAAAGTGGAAAAACTATGACGTCAAACTTCTATCAATTGTTGTCGTTGTATAATATACGAATGACGCTATTAACAAATGATACTCTATATTGATATTGTTGTTGATTTTACGTTGTAACTGCGATGTTAGCCGTAGTCATGTGACAAAAAAAAGTTTCTTCATTTCTGTGGGTGCAACCACGGCAGGATCAAAAGTTAAACACTTAAAACTTTGTAGACAGTTAATTTGTGTGAAACAAATGATCGAAAAATGTAATTGTCGTAGATTTGAAACACAACTACAGAAGGAACAATTATACGTGGTCGTGTCCATCCACACAAGAATAAAAGTTAATGTATAATCGACTATAATAGCAAACTAAGCAAAATAGAGATGATTGCAAATAACCCAATTAGGAAATAGTGGATACTTTATTCAGAGAAAACATAAACACACAGTACAACAACTACCAAATGATCCGGTAATTGATATGCCGCTACCAATTTGATACTATCATTAATTATTTTACATTAAAGATATACTTGCTATTTCAAATGAATAATAGTCAATTGAATTTACAATTAATTGAGTCAGTCAATTTTTGTTTAGATTGCCTAATCGGTATGTCGTTGCAAAAAAAAAAACAACTTTTAATTGTGAAATTCTGTTGTTGAAATTTAGTTTTTCTATTTAGAGCCTTATATTTATATGATTAATATTTCCTGCCCTCCCCTTTTTCAACTTTTCCTTTCTTCCTTTCTTTCTTTCCTTTTCTTTTTCTTTTCCTCTCTTTCTTGTTGTTTCTACTCCTTTGTCAACGAATTCCTTTTTGAATTATGCATAGAACTTATTCATTAAGATCTTCAAAGGCACCTACTGCCTCGCAATTGCAAAGTCCGCCACCACCACCAAGTTCTACCAAGAACAAATTTTTTGGTTCTGGTGGTTTATCTTCATCAATCAGAAAAGCTGCTGCTGGTGCAACCGGTCCAGAATTGAGTAGAAAATTAACTCAATTCATTAAAATGGAAAAGAACTTTTTAAGAGCCGTTGAAAACACCAGTAGAGAAAGAAAAGATATTGCTAAACAATTAAGTGCTTGGGGTGAAGGTAACGATGATGATGTCAGTGATGTTACTGATAAATTGGGTGTTTTGATTTACGAAATTGGTGAATTAGAAGATCAATATATTGACAAATACGACCAATATAGAATCACTTTGAAATCTATTAGAGATATCGAAGGTTCAGTTCAACCAAGTAGAGACAGAAAACAAAAAATTACTGATGAAATTGCTCACTTGAAATATAAAGACCCTCAAAGTCCAAAAATTCCTGTTTTAGAACAAGAATTAGTTAGAGCAGAAGCTGAATCTTTAGTTGCTGAAGCTCAATTATCAAATATTACAAGAGAACAATTGAAAGCCGCATTCAACTATCAATTCGATGCTACCAGAGAATTAGCTGAAAAATACGCTTTAATTGCTGGTTACGGTAAAGCTTTATTAGAATTATTAGACGATTCTGCCGTTACTCCTGGTGAAACTAGACCAGCTTATGATGGTTATGAAGCAAGTAAACAAATCATTATTGATGCTGAAAACGCTTTAGCTTCATGGACTTTAGATGCTGCTGCCGTTAAACCAACCTTATCTTTACATCATGAATATGATGAAGAAGATGAAGTTGCTGAAATTGATGATGCTGCTCAAGAAGAATTCGCCAAACACGATGAAACTAACATTTAATTATAAAAAGTTTATCCTTATTTAGTGCATTGTTTATGCTTTAATTCTATAATATGTAACAACTATTTAATAAAGTACTTCCTAATTCTTAATGTAGCATAGATTGTTTAGTTGATAGTTGAAATCTGGAATTCTTTCATTGCTACGCCCTCAAAGAGGCAGAAAAAAAAGCTCGTATCGCATAATTAAGACGCTAGTACGAATTGTAAAGGGACGATGTTGGTACTGACTCAGTCCGAAGCAGAAAATTTTGAGTCCATGAAGACCCTTTGCTTTCAGTGAAGTTGGTAAACTCCCGTTCCATAAACTATTATGATTCAACCACTTTTGATATTCTACAAAAAGTTGCTTAATCAAATTTGAAGCTGATTTGTTGTTAATTCATTACAAAAATCTACTGGTTAATTTTTTGATTTTTTCGCAGCCAATTATATAAATTTTACCCCCTGGATACTAAAATGATTAAATGCAACCGACAAATCTAAACCGATCTCACATCATAAGAGACTGGAATTTTCATAGCATTATAGAAGAAGAAACCAAAAGATCAATTAGTTATTCTTCTAAGAGCATGAGCCTGTTCCCATGTAATTCAATTTTATCTCTTATTGCTTTAAAAAATACCAAAATCCAAACCTGACTCATGGGAATTGTTTACTATCAACTCAAAGAATCTTTCTATTTTAGAAACCAACTGAACTCAGAACCTTGATAACAACTAGTGCCATCTATAAGTTAAAAAAGAGTTTTGTCTAACTGCGAAAATGACAAGAATATAAATCTTGCAACCAAAAACCGTACACATCAAAATCTATTTCAATGAATTCATCCAACACAAATAGTAAAGATTTACATATAGCATGGTTATTAGCTACTTATGGCTCAAAATCATCAACAGCCAGAAACAAGCTAATAAAAAAAGATAGTATCTTAGCCTTGTCGATACCACGGTTATGTCAAGCGTTATTAGACAAAAATGATAGATCCATTAGATATAGTGCAAATATCATGTATGGAATCTCAATACTATACAACTCTAAAATTAACTATTTTATGAATGACTTAAATTTTATGCAAATGAGGTTGAAGAGTAACAATAAAATTCCAGCTGTAAAAGAGTATGAGTTTGCAAAGCCAAGTCGAAAAGGATTAATTTTAACTGACGATCCATCGTTTAACATTGACTTTGGCTTTGTCCCAGATTTCAAATTGAATGAAAATGAGTCAGAAATCGTTAAAAGAAGAAAGATTGAAATAAAAAGTATTGATTTAAGGACTTTTCCAAACTTTGTAATTCAAGAGGAAACTAGACCTTTCATGATTCATGATGAAATCGAAGTTGACATAGAAGAGTTGAATATCAGACAAGATGAACTTATCAATGATTTACAAATAGATTTAAATTTAATTGACGATCATGATAATTATAATGATAATTTAGCTGACTTTTTAGAAGATTTTGTATTTCATGAGATTAATGATCAAGAAACAGATTTACATGAACGTAATATATTGAACGACGACAATTTCGTCTTAACTACTGATCCAACAATTCAACAACAAAGTGCTATCGAATCCCAGATAAAAAAAAGATTGAAAGACATAAAAATTGTGATTGATCAAAATACAACGTTAACGAGCCAGAATTTGAGTCGTTTTCGAGAAAACTACTTAACAAATATGACGAGTCATATTAAATCACAGCTCACAGATCAAGACTTTTCAATTTATCAAACAAAGGTCCCGTTTTTGCAATACATTCAGCAAGTGGTACTTGGCATTGAATCAAATTTCAATGCTTCTTCCAGTTTGCATTCGATCTTGCAAAGTTCTATTGCTCAAGACAGCAGATTGGCTGATGTTTTTTTAAAAGTAGAACAAGTAAATCGTCAAGATGAACAAGGTAGGAATATTCAACCAGAAATTGAGCTCGGGCTAAACCAGGATCATGATAATATTTTTGACTACAATTTCGACGAAACACAAATTGAAATAAATCAAGAGTTAAATCAAGACATGTCCTTAGAAACAAGTAGTATTATAGATGAAACTTTGACCCCAAAGTTAAACAAATTATTGAAATATGTGTCATCAAGATGCGAAAACCGGTCAGAGATTTTGTTCTCTGAATTGGCTCCACTGCATTCTCAGGATTTTGTGAATAAGAGAGTTGCAATCAATTCTTTTAATGGTATTTTATTATTAGCGTCTAAAGATTACATCAAATTAGAAATTCAGCAACCTGTACAAGATTTTCAACTAACTAAAGGAGAGTTTATAAAAATTATTATGGTACAATAATTCTTTTTTTTTGGCTGCAAAATTTTCAATTGTATTTAAGAAAAATTTAGTACTTTGTCTTCAAGCTGTTCTGCTTTATGTAAATTGTTTAAGAAAATCTTATACGTATTAAAAACCAATTAAAATCAGCTCTAAATTTCTTCAAATACCTATGTGGTTCAATATAATTTTAAAAATGAAAGAAATTATTTACACAGGATCATGTTCATGAGATCATTCAATATTTGAATATATTGATTATTGATGACTCTTGTATATGATCAAGTTTTGTGACTCAAGATTAAAAGTATTTGGCAAATTGGATCATTCAATGAAGAGAGTCAGCATTTTCCAACATATCGCTCATTTTGGTAACTACTGACTTCATACTTTTTTATAATCAAAACAGATTTAAAATAGTCACTATGGCGCAAGTTTATAAACTTTCTACGCTCAAGTCAAATTTGAGCAAAAACTTAGTCTATTAATTAATCAATACGTAACATTTGTACATTCACTAAATCTTTTTCCTGCAATCATGACATCTTGTATTGTATATTCTTGATCTTTTCGTAGCTCAAAATTATCCATTTAATAGTGAGCTCAAAATTACCTACATCAATTGACTTATATAAGTGAGATAAAGTTGATTTTTGAATTCTAGTGTCAAAAAAATCCTGATTATCTTGAAAGCCCTGATGACTATATATAATAGAATCATAGTATAATTTGTCTGATTTACTAATACTTCCATCTTTATTCAAGTTTAGATATGCATAGTCTTTTTCATTTAGTTTCATATCTCTTTCAATATGCAATAATTTATAATTCGATATTTTAAACTGAGTAAAATGTTTTAATTTTTTGTAATACAAGTACCATGGATAATCCTGTATCAAACCAGCCTGGACATTTTCATTCCATGAGTCAAACATATCACATTGATCAATTGTTTGATCAAGAAACAAACTGAATTGCTTCAAAATTTGTTTAAACTGGATAGGATCATTTGTATCTAAATCTTGAAACATTGAAGATTTATAAATTAAATAATTCGGAATAATTTTATTAGACCATGAATTCAATTTCTCTGATTCAGTACTAAGCAATTTTGTAAAGTACGATTTTATATGCTGAAAATAAAGTTTTGTTTTATAATCAACAACTTCGTGCTCACTTAATGTGATAGTCAACAACCCAATGTATCTAATCAAAGTACCATGATATAATAAATCGTCGTCTATGTTTTGTTTAATTAACCAATTATATGAATAAAAATTTGAGTTGGGTATATATATCGAATTGTCACGTTTAGGGTCATTCACAAACTTCAAATTTATAACCGGAGTTGATAAGTGTTGTTGAAAAATGAGTGAATCACCATTCAAAGTTCCTAAATTATTATTTATTGTTAGATTATCTTGTTTCATCCAATAATGATGTAATGTTGAGTAATCAAAATCTTTATTATTTATAGATGACTTCGGTATAGGTATAAACTTTGAAGTTTTTCTCAATACATGATTAAACATTGAGTTCGAGTCAACTTTAAATTGACTACCCATGACACCATCAGAATCTATATTTATGTATGCTAAAATTGGTTGCTTCTGATTGAATTTGGAATCATCATTTGTGTATAATTTCAAGCCAATTGAATCCGTATTTGTTCCATCAAGCGATATAAACTTGATTGTACGCAATGGTTTCCAACCTAGTTTAACTAATTTCTGAAAATTGCTCATGATTTCAAATAGTATTGCATGTCCCGACAAAGGATTGTTATTTGTGTATGAATCACGTTTAGCTCCAATGATAATTTCACCATCTTTGATTATCCCATTAATGGTGCTGACTATATTAGTCAATTTACCTTTCGACTGTTCAAATTTTGTAATTAATTCGAGTTTGAATTTTGATGTAGATACTGGATTATATCTCCAATCTAAAAATTCCTCATTAATCAATGTATCCAAGACGGGTTTAATAACATTGAAACTTACCGGAATGGCAGGAATCTTAATATCATGACTGTTAAAATCTCTAGATATTGAAAATTCAGAAAAAACATCATTATTCAAATTGTTTAAATACTCGTAATATGATATTACTCCGCTTGCTCCGTTCAACTCAGCTAGCTTCAACTTCTCTCCAATGGTTATATCGTTATTATAATGATCATTTCTTATAATAAAGATTTTGGATTTAAGATCTAAATTGTTTTTAGCTAGTAATTGATAGTCTTTGGGTAACCCTTCATTAACGTAGATATACTTACCTGTTACATTTCCAGTAAATCCGTTGCTGAAAAACGTAGGAGTTTTAAAGTTTTTTTCAAACAATGTTGGTTCGTAGATTGTTTCATCATCTGCAGTTAGTTTCAAACTCGAAATATGTGGATCTCGAGTATCTATATCGTAATTAATCACATCCGTCTTAAATCCAAAGTTTTTAAATACCAGTATCGTGTAATTTGTAAGTTTATAATTATTGTTTGAGTATAAATTTGTTTTAGTAGTTGATTGCAAATTAATGGCTGTTAAATTATTCAACCAATTATTTATATGTTCTTCAGTAGTTAAGCTATCGTGACTCTTCCCTATACCTGTTAATTGGATATAATCTCTTTTGATATCTGACTTGGTCAAATGTATATTATACCATCTCCTGTAATCTCTAGCTAGGGATGTCCTGGGTAAAAAAGTCAAATTGAAAATTATGATTGCAATAACACCAAGACAGAATATCCAGATAAAACTCGGTCTCTTAGCTAGCTTTACAATTTTAGTTAAATTATCATCGTTAGAATCGAATCGAAACAACAGACGTTCTCGTTCATGCTCTAATATTGGTTCTTCAATTTGAGAAGTGGTGGGTGGAGTTCCTAGATAATTCACATTTTCTTGAATCTGGGGTTGTTGGTTTAGCCTCAGTACATCGGAAGAATCTGGATGTTGCAGTATTGATCCATGGTTGGTGCTATCTGGAGTAGGAATCAAGTTTGACGTCTCATCGGTCATGATATACTATGAATTTGAAAGGATACTGAAAAAGATGATATTAAGGAAAGTAAAGATTTTGTTAATAGATCATACAAATCAAATAACCGGAGAAGAGAAAAATGATGTTACACAAGCATAAACTTTTATATTAATTATTTTCCAACATGAAACAGAAAAATGTCTAAATACAAAACCACCGTGTGTGTTTGTAAGTACGTACACTACAACCCACGTTTCGTGTATATATAGTGATGGTCAAATGCTGATATTCTTGTCAAAGTCTAACTCTATGTTTCTTCTTCGATCAAATTGTGAATTGTATCCACATCAAATATATTCGAACCCAGCTGCAATAATTTGGCCAAGGTGACTAAGGATCTGTCATCAAAATCTGGCTTTTTTCGGAGTGTATCTAAATCTTGATCGAATTCTTTAGACATAATTTTCAAAAACTCATTGTTTATGGATTTCTTGGATTCATCCAATTGGTTTGATATCTGATTTATATTGTTTATGCTTTTCAAATTATTGGAGTTAGTTAATTGAGATATCGATGTTGATGTGAATGGAATGTTTTGAATTAAATGTTTTTGTTGAAGTGACAAATTCTCTGGCATATTATTTGGTTTCTTTTCTGAGTCCGAATCAATATCAATATCATCTAAATTCGAGCTGTTGTTAGTCGGTATTTGATTGACATTTGATTCTGAGTCTGAGTCCAAGTCCGAGTGTGATGAGTCTGACGACGATGAAGAAGAATCCAGAGAAGAAGAAAAATCTTCTGTTCTTCTCTTCTTTCTCCTTCTATTAGTCGATTTTTTTGTGTTTTGTATATTCGATGAAGGAGCCATGTTATTATTTAGCTGCTAAACCTTGAATCAAGTGAAAATAATTTGGTGATGAGATCAGTTCGCACCAAACGAAAAAAGAATATTTGTTTGGTTTTATCTACACTACTATTGACTTCACTTCTTTACTCCTAAGTACAATTTATGATGACTGATTGTCATTTTCTTCGCATAAGCCAATGTTACTATGTGATTGATATAGATTTTAGAATTTGCTTATATCAACACTTTTAGATGGTTGTATGTTAGGACACAGAATATAAGTGTTGATGAGTGATCTCCGATATAACCGTTTAATTTCCTATTGTTTGGTTTCACCACGTTGTAGCAACAAGAATAAACAACCTACAAAATCTCCGCCATTTGTTTTGAATGACCACTTACGAACTACAGTTGAAAATCGTCTTGTGTTGTTGATATTGTTGCGGACAATTAATGTTGTACTCCGAAATTGGTAGATGTCACACCATAATCTGTTAAATTTTTTCTATTCAATTGTGGTAAAAAATTTTACGATTTATTTTTAGTCTTCTTCGGTAGGACATTATTTTAAATTCAACCCTCAAATGTAATTGAGATCAACTTTTAAACTATCATCAAATATCCGAATATTCAACATCTACTTTTTAACTTCACCATACGTTTCTTAATGAGTTTCACTCATGAAACATATGCAAATTCATAACCCTTATTTTTGATTCAAATTCATAAACCTAACATTCATCATCATGTATTCTACAGCAGAATATATTTGTACATTGATTTCAATTATTAATTTAATAACAGCATTTGTAATTTACTTCATTGACAAATCAAAGGGTGTTTCAATCGATTCTGGTAAAAATTTCAAATCTTTCAAAATTTGTATCATCATGTCGCTATCTTTTGGTATTTTATCAATGTGTTTATTATTCAAGAATATACAATTTTAAATATTTATGCATTGATTTCTTTATAAATCAGAATGGAACTCTTTAATAATTGAGTCTACATCATCAATATTTAATTGTCTTACATCTCCTAACTTTTTGATTTTATTGGTAACTTCTTTACACTGTTCATCGGTCAAATGTAAATTTAATTGATCAACTCTCGATTTGATAGCATTCCATCCTGTTAATCTGTTTGCAAAGTGTATATATCTAGTTAATCCAAAATCCGATGGACTCAATATTTCATACGTACTAGGGTTGGCTAATATTGCCTTTGCGTGAATTCCTGCCTTATGTGTAAATGCACAGAATCCAGTTATTGGGTTATTGAATGGTATGTTGACTTGTATAGCTTCTGCGACTAAATTTTCAATGTCTCTAATTTTATGAACTTTGTATTTAGATAATACATAATCTCTATCTGCTGCAATCATTCTTGCCATTAAACCCCCCAAAGGCGTAATACCATTTCTTTCTCCAATTCCTAATACTGATACATCAATTAATTTTGCTCCTCCTTCTAAAGCTGTGTATGCATTTGCAATCGCACAACCGGTATCATTATGAAAATGGCATTCGATATCACAATTGACAACAGATTTCAAAGTACGTACTAGCTCATAAACTTGTCTTGGATTAGCACATCCAACGGTATCTGCTATACCAACTCTGTTGACACCTATTTTGTCAACTGTTCTGTAAATATTCAATAAATCAACCAAATCAGATCTGAAACTATCTTCAGAACTAAATCTTATTTCAATACCTTTCGATTTCACAAATTCAATCACTTCAATTGCACTTTGGGCTATATAATTCATGTCTTTTCCATGACTGTACTGTCTTAAAAATTGAGAGGTACCAATGACAACATCAACACCGTCCACTCCTGTTTCAACTGCAACTTTAGCATCATCCATGTGACATCTTATGTGGGTTAATATTTTCGCTTTCAACCCTAATTTACAAATAGCCTCACAGTCTAACCTACTTTGTTCACTAGCCACTGGACTTGTCAACTCGATATAATCAACTCCAAAATCGTCCAATGCTTTGGCAATCTCGATTTTTGTCTCAGTTGAGAAGAACGCATTGGCAAATTGTTCACCCTCTCGAAGGGTGGATTCTATCAATTGGAAACTACCAACATTTGATAAAAAGTCAGCTGGATTGGGTCCATATGGATTCTGTTTAACTGATCGTTGGAGATTTTCGCTCACAGCTTGAAACCCATCGGTGGAAGATGACATAATTAGTGATTAGATAAGAAATTAGATTTATTTTCAAAATTTGTTTCCTCGATGAGAATATAAAAAGTGAACCTAGACACTAACAAATAACCATTTATCCAGTGCATCTGCTCTGGTCTATACAATTGGATGAATATGATTTAGACACTTATTCCCTGACCTGTCGTTCATTCAAAGTAGTCTGATTAATCATTTGTCTACTAACTTTTGAAACCTTTTTTTGGTAAACCCAAAGTTTAAATTTATTTTGACCTTTAATGAAATTTCCACAATGAAAGTTGGAATATAAATTCTATGATTTCTAGGGGTAATGCTTGAAGGTTTTAAAATAATAAAGCTATCTGTAATTCATTTTCAAAGATTAAACGTATAAAACAATACGGGGCTTTACGATCACAAAGACCTAGTTCTTACCATAAAATAATAAACTCTGTAAGCTTTCTTTGTTTTCTAGGACTTGGTAAGATTATAACAGACGGCAAGGCCACCATTATAGCCTGAAGTTTTATCTCTTCAGTGCAAAATAGCTGGTGTTTCTAATTACACTGTAACTGATGATTATATTTTCAATAAAACTATTGAGATTGGATCTAGCATTTCGGATAAGAGGTATAATCAATTTCCTTGTTCCAATTTGTCTGATCTACGATATTTTATAGCATACTTATTTTTAATGGCAATGAAAACCTCACTTCAAATGATTAAAACATCAGTTGCGCTACAATCAAACCTTTCTCTTACACGCTATTTATTCAACTATATAACTTGACTTTTGAATTTAATCACTTATTAGCTCCCCCATCCAGACATCAAGCATAAAGTGCATCTTTAGCTCAGATATTCACAGTATCCTTACATCAAATAGACATATGACCTAGCTTTTGGAATGATTAATCCAAGTAACATGGGGTGTTATACCTAAAGTGATAAAAGAAGCGGATGATTAGAGGCATCCGTGGATCGAGGTGTTTTGCCTATTTAGAAAGAAGCACATGTCTAAAGACATGTGTGGAACGAGGTGTTCTGCCTATTTAAAGTTTATAATCAGCTTATGATAAAGTTTATAATCAGCTTATGATAAAGTAATTAGTGATGGTTAAAAAGATATAAATAAGATAGATTATCGCTATACTTTAAAGATTAAGAATTAGATTTAATATATTATTATTTACTACTATGAATATTTCAAATACAAATCAACAGGTTACTGAAACACAAATATTCTATCAGTAGCAGCAGCAAACTTTTGACCAAAATTGAATTTTGAACCAGGGACAGCAAGGATAGCACCGACAGAACCTGACGTGGTTTCAGGATGACTTTTAATATAAGTTCTCGTACTTGTCACAGATAATAAAGGAGATGCCGTTTCAAGATATTCATCTTTCACAGAACTTTTTGAAACATGAAATACAAGGAAATGTCTTAATGCAAGACATTCAGTGGGATTACACTGTGAGAGATAGGATTCCAATTCTTCGCATAACTTCATTTTTTGCAAAGAATCATTAACAGGGACCATCATCTCATCCCACTTATTGCACACAAATTGAACTTTTTCAAATGGAAATAATTCACCAAAGTCCTGAATAATTTTCAAAAACATGGCCTTACCAAAAAGCATCTTTTTCCTGTAAGTTGATTGAACGACATCAGTCACTGTAATAGTCAAAAGGTCTTGAATCATACCCTCATGATGAGGATCAAGATTATCTAATTGTTGATCATTGTTGACAAAAACCAGAAATTCGGGACCACCACGTTGAGCAATAGCTAAGAAACGATCTTTCCAAATATAGTAATTGTACTTGTCTTTAAGTTTGGTCTTTTCAGGAATCAAGCTTGCAAGCGCAGCAAATGGAGACAAGAGGTTCAAATAAATTTTACAATTTGACGCCTTCATTGAAATCGCTAGCATTTTGCCTGTATCCCTCTGAACTAGGGACATCTTTATTGCCTCTTGGTATAAAGAACAATCCCCGCTCCCATCCAGACATCAAGCGTTATCTACATCCTAATCTCAAGCCTTAACTAAATGCTATAACTTTACTATTTCGTATCAATTCCACAATTTAATAACTTCACTTGACACGAGAAAAATTTAGGTGTGGTAAGTTATTTCTACGTCAGCTATAATTTTTGAACTGCTTCATTTTTATCCATATATGGTCATATGGAAATTGAGTATGATTATTAAATACAATAGTCATAGAGAACCTACGTATGATCATATAAACTAAATATCACTTTTCAAAATGAAAATTTCATGGCTGCAATTTGATGTCTGTATAAGATTAACTAGGTATACAGGTCTATAGAATGAAAGAAAACACTCTGGCTGATGTTGCAAGTAGGTCAAAAGCAAGAAAAGTGGCTGCATTCTTGTTTTTTGATCTAAAATAACTTGTAACGTATCAGCTCGCAAACAAAGCTATACCTTGGTGCTGTTTTTGCTGGTAATTTGGTTTGCCAGGTATTAAAGTCGCCTTAGCAACCAAGTCGAGGTTGAAATCTAGGGGACCAAAATTTTCGTTGTGCGGCCAAACACGGTTCCAGCTTTATAGTTAGTGGTCTCGTTGGCTGCAAGCATGAAAGTGAATTGCTTTAGCCATTAACTTTGAGATGCACGTCCCATGGGGCACTGCTGCCGAACTTTTCTTTCAATATACATATAGATCGAGCTAATTTGTCGGTGTACTTCAATTGTCACGTATCATCTTGGGCGAGTGCCGCGTCGATTTGCACACCAGACTTTGTATCAGTAACCTAACTTTATAAATTGAAAAGAAGCAAGTAAATAAGTTAAAAACAAGTTTGCAAAACTTATTCTCTCACAAAATAAACTCATAGTTTGATGATCTAACTGTAAAAGTCTTGGTTGTTTGATTTTTTGAATGTTCTACTTTACCATGCACCACAAATAATTTCACTGAATATTTTCATCGATTTACGAGTCTCATGATGTTGCTTTTGCTGATTTTGGTTTGACTTGGAACCAAAATTCAATAATTTCGATTTTAATTAATTTCATTATTTGCAGCCCTGACGTGGCTATCATTACAAACTTTATTGGAGGAGATAATAACTATTGCTGACGGCTTTGCTGATTTCTAAATTTCGGTGCCGAGCGCAATTTCCTATTCAAGCTAACGCCGATTAGTGAGTAACCAACAAAATTTCGATATTTATCAAGACTCTATCACAGATTATAGCTCAAAATTATCACTTCATTTACATTCAACTTGGAGTTTCAGCTAGATATTATATTTTCAAGAATAGCTAACTGAATTATTAAACATTTTTGATCTAAAATTCGTATATATCAAGCTTTTTACTGTTCGGAATAAAGTTTTGGAATGACGCACGATGAGTTAACTACATGCTAGATTGGTCAAGCCTATAAATATCAGCAACTTTTTACACTTTCAATTAATCTTTTCTGTCTAACTAAAATATTTCAAATGTCTAACTTAGGTCAATCTGGTTTGAAACTTTCTTTACCAATCATTGTTGGTTGCATGAGCTATGGTCAAAAAAAGAATTGGGCAGATTGGGTAATGGAAGATGAAGAGGAGATTTTCAAGATTTTGAAATACTGCTATGACAAAGGATTAAGAACATTCGACACTGCTGATGTTTATTCTAATGGTAAATCAGAAGAAGTTCTTGGTAAATTTATCAAAAAGTACAACATTCCAAGAAACAGAATTGTTATACTTTCCAAAGTATTCTTTCCAACAGATGAAAACGATCCGGACTTCAATCCTACTAAAGTTAACGAATATCCTGCTCACGACTTTTATAATTCCCAAGGATTAAGTAGGAAACATATATTTGATGCAATAGAAGCTTCAAACAAGAGACTCGGAACATTTGTCGACGTGTTACAAATACATAGATTAGACAAGTCAACTCCTAAGATTGAAATTATGACGGCTTTAAATGATGTCATTAGTCAAGGACTTGCAAGGTACATAGGTGCTTCATCGATGAAAGCTACTGAATTTGCTGAATTGCAATATATTGCAGATAAATATAACTTGCACAAGTTTATTAGTATGCAAAATTATTATAATTTGATATACAGAGAAGAAGAAAGAGAAATGATTCCGTTTTGTCAAAATTCAGAAATTCAGAAAGTTGGTTTAATACCTTGGTCTCCAATTGCTAGAGGGATTCTAGCAAAATCCATCGATGGTGTTTCTGAAAGAACAAAAACTGATAAAACTTTTAAATTATTAGAATTGGATCAATTGACTGATTCAGACAAAGAAATCATCAAAAGAGTTGAGGAGGTGTCTAAGAAAAATAATGTTAGTATGGCTGTAGTCGCGACTTCTTGGGTTATCAACAAAGGATGTTTTCCAATAGTTGGATTATCATCAGTTGAAAGAGTCGATGATATCTTAAAAGCAATTGATTTCAAATTATCAAATGAAGATGAGGCATATTTGGAAGAACCTTATTTACCTAAGAAATCGTTATTCTAGTATTTATATTTATTATTACATTTATGATCTATTTATTCTTCTTCTCTAAGTGAAGCTAATCTTGAATTTCTACTCGTTGATTTTCTCACCAGTGATAAACTTATTCCATCTTCATCTTCTTCATCCTCATCACTATCATCAGAATGATGTATTTCTGTCTTACGTCTTTGAAAATCTTTAATATGTGCATTATTTAATTTCTCAGTAAATTGTTTGAAATAAGATTTTCTTCTAGCAGTGGATGATGATTGTGTGGTATGTATTTTACTCAATGCAATTGAATTTTCTTCGTCGTTGGTATGCACTTTACGTCCTGAAGAATAAGCTTCGCTGCCTACTTCATTCTCTAAAATTTCTTCGTTATCTTCATTCTTATATCGTAAGTCAACCAATTGTTTAATCGCTTTTTCTACTTTGTTTGAAACCGTGTAAGGTAATGGAGTATTTTTTGATGCTCGAAATAAAATAACATTTGTGCAATGTTCATTTTCCATTCTGAAAAAGATCCAAATGAATCTTCTTAAAATCTCTGCTAATGCCACTGAAAAACTTGTAACGGCTGATTGTTGAATTTGATGATTGAAAAATGCATAAAACACCCATTGAAATCTTAATATTACATCTAAAATCATCGCAACGTAATAAAAACTTGAGTGTTTGTAGAATAAATTATCCCTTAATAAATAATTTTTGGACCCGAATTGTAATAAAGACCAGTCCATAACAATATCCCAAACTGATGTGTAAATTGAATTTATAAATGCAAAGATTATGAAAACAATTTTATTTCTGTTGCTGCTATTTATTCGATAAACACTCAAAGTTATATAGTATATTGCAGACATTGTATATTTCAACATGTTTGCTAAATGCGGAAACCAATCCTAAAAATTAATTAGTATTCAAATGAATAAACAGTTTTTGATACGTACTCCTGTGTCCATATAACGTCGTATACACTGCATGAATCTCCATATACTTGGTAAAGTACTGAAAAATCCCATTAATTGAGATCTATTCGATCCACAGGTATTTCTATAACTTGGTTGACCTTTTAAAGTACCGTTCCAATGATGAGCGTATAAACAGAAAAAGAACGATATGTTACCCATTGTATAAGTCAATGAGCAGATTATATCACCTAGGAAGAAATCTCTAAATTCAACAGGATAAAATCCGGAAAATAGTATTCTCCAAATTGCAACTTGTAGCCATTTTCTGCTATGGAAGTATAAAATGTTAGTTGGCCAAAAAAGTATTACCAACGTAATACCAAAATAAATCCAAGGCCAATCCCTACCAGGAAACTGCACGGGCCAAAAATTATTCAAACTAAACCATCCAACCAAGGAAAGTAAACCAAACCCAAAAGAAGGTAATACCCAAAATTGTTTATAATCTAGTGTAGTGGCCATATTGAACTCAAAAATAAATTTATAATTAATTTTGAATTTTTCAAACACAATCATATTAATAGCGAATAAGATAAATGCTAGATTTAGTAGAAAAAATCCACCCCATATTTGTAATAAGTATCTACCTTCAGGTAGCTCTAAACTTAAAGTTTTATTCAATCCAATGTAAACTGCCAATATAAACAAGGGAATGCCAAAACCAATCATCAAACCGGATGTAAAAAATTCTCCGTAATAATTGTGTCTCAATTCAGTTGAATTGACTGCATACGCGATTGTTTTTAATTTCTCTAATGAGTGTTTTCTGTCTTTTGTCTCTGGATCAAAAAATGTTATGTAAAGCTCTTCAATATGTTGAGATAGTTTATCTATCAAATCACTAGTTAGAAAGTATGAATTTTTATCAATATTATCAAGAAATTTATCCATCAAGTTTGTATTTCTCATCGCTTTGTCATACTTTTTCGTGATTTTTCTAAATGCTGTTCTATTCAAAACTTTGTAAGATTTTAGTAATGACACCGCTCTGTAATGTTGAAGTACCGCGGTTTTCAATTGCTTTCTGGCGTATAGATAAGGAACACCAAAGTGTTGCTTTTTACTTATATAATCTCTTCTTTGTTGTTGTCGTATTTGCTCAGAGGTATACTGTTGTGGTTGGATTATATCGGCGTCGGAATCAAAACTAGCTTGTTCATTACTTGATTCTGGGTTGATTGTACTTGCTTCATCATCATTTAATTGTACTAGTCCATTACGAACTCTGTTCTCGGCGTAATTTAGATCAATTTCCTCTTGAATATTCAAAGAAATATCATCCTGTTTGTTTTTTCTCTTCTTTCTTGGTTTAATTTTCTGTAAGAATCTCATTGAAGGTAAACTTGGCAATTCAAACTTATTCAATTGCGTGAAGAAAAACTTGGTATGGTATGCAACGTCATTGGCAATATTTTTATTATCTTCATTATGATCATGATTCAACTTAATTTTTAAAACTTGTTGTTTTTGATCTTTCATTTGGTATAATTGATCTTGAAGTAATAAGAACCTTTCATAAATCTCTTGCTCTTTTTCTTTATAAAATTGCTCAACTTTATCTAGCTCGGAGTCTAACCATGCTTGAAATTTTTTGCTTTCTTTAACGTATTCATCTTGCTTGCTTGATTTTAATGAATAGTTGAAAATTGAGTTTTTTCTGTTCAATTTGAATTCGTTAGAATCGCTAACTGTGTAAGTTGGTTCTGGAATTGATGGCTCTAACAAAGGAGTTCTATCATTGTTAGTATTCTTACCTACACTTTTCGGTTTACCATCGTACTCATACTCTTCTTTCAACTTTATGATTTTCTTGATCAATTTCTTTCCTTGCTTGTAATTAACATATTGTTCATGCCATTCTGATATAACACTCTCATTCAATGCCTCAGCAAATTTCATCAATGGCTCGATTGATGAGAGGAAAAAAACGTGTAATCAAAATAGAACAATACTTTAGCAGCCAAAACAGCACGGCTAACAGCGCATCATTAGCAGAGATCTCGACGAACGTATCATGCTCCTACATGCAAGAAAAATTGGTTAGTGATTTGAGATACTGCTGTTTGACTTTGGGCTATCATTAATCTATCCTCTGTCGATTGATGCAAGCATCATTCTGCAAACAATTCGGGTACCCAAACATGTATCTTACTAATATTATCTTTAGTAGAGTATTCAAGATTAGTAGTTTGGATCACAGATCTAACCGTACAAGCTTAATTCTGTTAGTATGCTTACTTGAAAAGTCTTTTGCAGAACTGCGGCAGATCAGACAAAACATCAAATAGTGTCACGATGAGCTTAATCGACCCTAATTTGGCTACGATCTAGCACGAAAGACAAGAAAGTCAGCAAACTGCTCATGAGAATATATTTATGATAGATCCACTTGAAATCTGACCTCCAGCGTAAATTAAAGAAGTTGACCCTAGACATCAATGCAAGTTTCGTCTGCTTATCTAATTTTTGTTTCTCTGAATAAATTTGGTTGTTTCACCGGTGACGTCTCATTACATTTAACGCAAACAATCACTAGGTTAACCTCTTGATATGTTCGTCAATAGCTGGTTATCTCTACTATTTATAATTGCGCTTTGGCGCAATATTTACGAGCAGATTCGAGAGATAGTTTTCGTGTACATGAATCAAGTTTAATCACATTATTTATTTCTCGTATCTAACGTAGAGTGCATCTATAAAGTGTGGATGTTTTATGCCTGGACTTTTAGCTTGTTTAAATCCTTCTACTGCTTCATGAACACCCCAACCCAAAACTTCTATTAAATAACAGCATATTAAAAACCCAGTTCTATTAAACCCGTAATGACAATGAACTCCCACAAGACCGTTTTCAGTGGTATTATTGGATAAAATATCATCAACTAATTGTATAAATCTTCGGATTGCTGATTGATCCGGAACGACTTTAGAAACAGTAGCGCACTTATAATATTTTATAATCTCAAATGATTTTGGAGAGTATGGGGGTATGTCAGCTGATATATCAATAATCGATACCAATTTGCCTTTTATATCGTTTGTTGCATTTTCTCCATAAAATAAATTCTCCACGATTTTTGGTGAGTGCAGTGAATCACCTTCTCTTAAGGTCTTCATACCTAACAACGGTGCAATTTCACCTGATTTATAATTGATTATATTCGACAGAATCGGCTTTATGTTTGACCATTTCAATTCGTTTTTCAAGCCCCACTTATCACCTGATATTAGTGCTTTGATTTTTAAGACCCAGGCTGGTGATAAATGTAGTCTCTCTGGATATTTCAGCTCTAGATGATTCAAAATCATACCACTTATGAATTCAGGTTTAACGAGTAGTAATGAATGTCCAACGTTTTTTATTTCAATAATTGATGATACTTTTTTATTGTAATGCGTAGTCAATAATTTGTCAACATTATATATTCCACTGATTGGAGTCAATTTATCACAAGTACCGCAAATCAATAACGTTTTTTCATAAGTGTGCTTATCTACCGGGTTGTCATTGAACTTATCGATGGCTTCAATCAATTCAGAGAACTTAGCTTTTTTGAACCCATTAATATATTTCAATAAAACAACGGAATTTACATCCATATTCCACCGGAATTGTCGTAACTTATTGTGAAATGAATTTTCCGTTGACAATTGTCTAGAAACGCTAGCACTGTTTAATCCAGGTAATCTATCCCAAATTCTGAATATGTTGAACAACCAAGGTAAGTATGTAAAAAATTTAAACATTGATACTGTTTTACTTTGTACTAGGCTATCGGTTTTAGTATCATCTTCTATATCTGGTGGTGATAACAAAATTAAACCCTCAACTTTGTTCTTTGCCAATTTTCTCGCAACTTTAATGGAAAGTATTGTACCCATAGAATGACCTATTAGTACAATTTTTTTGTTAGCTGGTATGTTTTGTGATATGTATTCAAGTATGATATTGACGATATTTTCAGTTTCAAAGTCTTTCCATGACATCTTGCCAATACTAGACGAAATCTTTTGTTTATCTTGAGATGAAACTTCAGAAACACTTTTAAAACCATTTTTGAATTCTAATTTTGAATTTCCAAAGCCTGGCAAATCTAGTGAGAAAATCTCAGCGCATTGTGACAATAACCCCATCAAAGGCTCAAATTGAGACATTTGACCGCCTAAGCCATGAATGAACAAAAGTATTGGAGATTCTTCCAATTCTTTCTTGATATCACTTTGAACTTCTGATGACAAGTCTTGTGGCAATTCATTTTTCGTAAAATTGAGCAACGGATGAGGAATATGTAACGTAGATAAAGTAATTTCCTCCACCGACAAGCTGGTCGATTTTGATAGGTCTATTGTTGTCGTTCTAGAATATTTCGCAACTAATGAGCAATCATTAGGCTCATTTTGAAGAATGAATTTTTCAAACTCGTTTTCATAGCCCAAATTCAATTTTAGAAACTCCTTTATTTTACCAACTGTGGTTGATGTAAACGATTCTTGTTGTAATGATAATTTATGAACTGTATCAATCTTATTCGAAGTGTTAATATGTTCATTATTGCCGGTGGCGGTCACAGCTAACGACTCTAGATGTTCGTCATCAGACAGCAGCATATTTATCGAGACCGAGATGAAAAGATTAAGTTGATAAGAGAAAAAAATTATGGAGGTTTAAACATGAAGTGAAGCAGAAAAAATAAGGTTCCACGAGACGAAGCTGGCTTTAGTTGATACCAAATGTTTAATGGTTATTTGGTCGATAAGTGAGAAGCCACGACACACTTTAGTCGAAATTCTACATTAGCATTCTACACTTAAAAGATCTCGATTAAAGTGTGTGATGTGACCCTTTTCAACTGTCTAATACATTTTGTTGAACTAGAAATAGTAGATCCCATTGAATCAGCACTGAGAATTAATTGTCAGTATTGGAGAATTGAAAACGATTCAATTATGAATTCATCTACTCATCTACGGCATCCAACCTTACAATGCACTTCCTTGTCCAAATAAGCAAGTTAAAATCCAGTCATCTATGATATGGCCTATCCCAATTCTTCTCAATGTTCAAAATATATGCTATTCATCAAAATATGATGTTTAGATGGTGCACGTCTACCAATTATAACATACTACAAACGTAACTTGTTTTCTTGATTTGATTTGAATATTTTCATTTTTTTTGTTCGGTTAATAAATTTCATTACTATTTATACACATCATAGACCTTGAATCATGGCAACTCAATTCTCGAATGATGATCCCTTTGACGACCTAGATACGTCACTAGATGAAGCTTTGAATACCGCTACCAACAATCTATTTTCTTACACCAAGAATAATCGATCAAGCAGTAACAAAAGTCTACATAGTTTAAACACTCAAACCAATATATCATTGACAAACTTGAATCCAAACCAAAACTATGATAATCCTGACAGTGATAATGCTCCACTAATTTGGAATTCAAGTCAGCTTTCCTCGAATAATACTTCAACCACATCTTTAAACCTAACTCCAAGATCATTCAAATCAAAACTACTGAACCTATTCAAGAAATCAATACATATATTCAATAACGCAAAACGTGAACTAGATCAAGATAGACTAAGACAATTGGGAACTACCGATTTCAGAACTCAATTCACCACTAATGAACGATATATCACAATAAAGGCAACAAATCGATCAAAGGACATATATCCACAGAACTCAATATCAAACGCTAAATACAACCCAATCACTTTTATACCAATTATATTGTACGAACAATTCAAATTTTTTTTCAATTTATATTTTTTAATAGTTGCATTGTCTCAGATTATACCCCAGTTGAGAATAGGTTATTTATCTTCATATATAGTACCCTTGGCTTTCGTGTTAACTGTTACAATGATGAAGGAAGCAGGGGACGATATCACAAGACGTCGTCGTGATAGAGAACAAAATTATGAATCATATGAAGTTTTGAATAGGAATACATCACTAACTACTGAGCCAAAATTTGTAGCTGCCAAAGATTTAAGAGTCGGAGACTTGATTAAAATACATAAAGATGTTAGGATACCAGCAGACTTGATTTTGTTGAAATCATCAGAACAAACAGGAGAAGTATTCATCAAGACTGATCAATTAGATGGTGAAACTGATTGGAAATTAAGAATTGCTCCAAATATCACCCAAAATCAAGACAACATACAACAAACTATAGATTCTGTTTCGATAGTAGTGGGGAATCCGACAAAATCTATACACAATTTCGAAGGGCAATTGATCTATGATGAATCTCAAACATTTCCCTTAACCGTGGACCAAACTTTATGGGCAAATACTGTTCTAGCATCTGGCTCAGCTATTGCAATGGTAGTTTACACTGGTATTGAAACTAGGCAGCTGATGAATACTACTAAAAGTGGTGTCAAAACAGGATTATTAGAATTGGAAATCAATAGTTTATCAAAGATTTTGTGTGCTGTTGTTTTTGCATTATCTGTATTGTTGGTAGTTATTCATATTCCATTGAAATCAACATGGTATATTGATATAATGAGGTTTCTTATCTTGTTTTCCACAATCATTCCAGTTTCGTTAAGAGTTAACCTAGACCTAGGTAAATCTGTTTACGCATCACAAATTCAAAAAGACAAAGCTATCCCAGATACAATTGTTAGAACTTCAACTATTCCTGAAGATTTAGGTAGAATAGAATATTTATTAAGTGATAAAACTGGCACCTTAACTCAAAATGAAATGGAACTTAAAAAAATTCACTTGGGTGTTGTTAGTTATGCTACTGATACTTTAGATATTGTGAAAGAGTATGTTGGGAACTTGATCAAGTTTTTAGATCATCAACAATATCTGCAAAAAAAAGATTCAAGCTCAAAAGTTTGTGATTTGATACTTACTTTAGCGTTATGTCATAATGTTACTCCAACGTTTGATGAAGGTGAGTTGATTTATCAAGCTGCATCCCCCGATGAAGTGGCAATTGTTAAATATTGTGAATCAGTAGGCTTAAGATTACTAAACCGAGATAGACATTCAATTACTTTATACCATGAAGCCTCTGCCAAACAGTTGAAGTTTGACATTTTGAATAACTTTCCATTTAGCTCAGAAACAAAACGTATGGGAATTGTGGTTAAATATCAAGATGATGTCTGGTTTCTACAAAAGGGTGCTGATAATATCATGCTGACAATTGTCAATGCTAATGATTGGTTGGATGAAGAAGCAGGAAATTTATCACGAGAAGGTTTAAGAACATTGGTTGTAGGTAAAAAGAGAATTTCAACATACTTGGAATTTTCGAAAAAATATCACGAGGCGTCTTTGTCAATGCATGATAGGGATCTACAAATGCAAAAAGTTGTTAGCTCATTTTTAGAAAAAAATCTAGAATTATTAGGCTTAACCGGAGTTGAAGATAAATTACAAAAAGATGTAAAGCCATCTATTGAATTATTACGAAATGCAGGTATAAAAATTTGGATGTTGACGGGAGATAAAGTTGAAACCGCAAGATGTGTCTCAATAAGTGCAAAATTGGTATTTCGAGGCCAATATATACATGAAATCACGAAAACTAATGTTGAAATCGCTTTGAATCAATTGGAATATTTAAAAGTCAATCAAAATGCTTGTTTATTAATCGACGGTGATTCATTAAATCTATACATGAAGAATTTTCCAACCCAATTTTTCAAAGCTGTAATTCAGTTACCGGCTGTCATTGCATGTCGTTGTTCACCGCAACAAAAAGCTGATGTAGCATTGATGATTAGAAAGTTAACAGGTAAACGAGTTTGTTGTATTGGTGATGGAGGTAATGATGTCTCAATGATTCAAGCGGCTGATGTTGGGATTGGAATAGTGGGTAAAGAAGGTAAACAAGCTTCATTAGCTGCTGATTTTAGTATTGATCAATTTTATTACTTGACAAAATTATTATTATGGCATGGTAGAAATTCTTACAAAAGATCAGCAAAATTGAGTCAGTTCATCATACATAGAGGTTTATTAATCTCAGTTGCTCAAGCAGTTTATTCAATTTCGTCAAAATTCGAACCTTTGGCCTTGTATCAAGGATTTTTAATGGTTGGATATTCTACAATTTATACAATGGCACCTGTATTTTCACTAACATTAGATTGTGATATTGATGAACATTTAACAAAATTGTACCCAGAGTTATATAAAGAATTGACTCTAGGTAAATCTTTAAGTTATAAAACTTTTTTCAAATGGACATTAATATCTTTATATCAAGGTGTGGTTATACAGATCATTTCACAGTTTTTTCAACCTAAATATGCAATCAATGAGCTCAGCTTCGAATCGATGGTTGCGCTTTCATTTTCATGTTTGGTTTACAACGAATTAGTCATGGTTGGTTTGTCGATCAATAGATGGAATAAAATCATGTCAAGTACAATTATAATTACATTTTTGTTGTACATTGGGTCGATACCATTCTTGAGTGATTACTTTGATTTGAGTTATATCTCGTCATTCAGTTATATATGGCAAGTGATTGTGATTTTGTCAGCTACATTGTTGCCAGTCTGGTTTGCTCAATATTTGGATAGAAGATTGAGACCTCCAAGTTATGCAAAAGTCCAACAAGACTAATTTTCATAGAGTATTTATTATGCATACAAATATTTTTTTTGTTCTCATCTCTCATCAGTCAGAATGAAATTTATAGTGTCAGCAGATGACACCGGAGTAGCGAAAGAAGTTGTATGTGTTAGAGGAACAGATACTTCCAAGCAAGATGGAATACAGCCAAAGTCAATTACAAACTACCTAACGGAGCCAACAATTGGCTTGAACTCGAGAATAATACATTTATTGAACTACAATTTTCAGTACATAATAGCCTCAAGGTTAGATGGAAATGTATCGATATTTGAAATACCGGATGATGACGATGAAGAGGAGAATAAGTATAAACTCGTGAAGAATTTCAAAATAGATATAGATGAAGAAGACAGACCAATTGCATTAAACAAGATTGAAAAATTAGACAGTATTATCACCGCTTATGAAAGCGGTAAAGTATTTCTAATTCCAGTAACGACTGATTTCAAAATAGACCCAATAGAGATAGTTCTTCCCAAAAACATTAAAAACATAAGTGCTTTTACAATCAACCCCGATTTTGAAAATATATGTGCTATAGGTGGTCAAGAACAGGATTTGGTCGTTTTAAAGCTATTTGATGAAAAGCTCAACTCGACAATATTTAAAAAAAATAATGTTGAATCCAATTTTAAATCCGAGGTTATCTTTCAAGGTAAAAACGTGAAAAATGATCATTTAGACTTGAGAGTTCCAATATGGATAACAAATATACTATTTTCAAAAGGAACATCTTCAGAATTCAATATTATAACCTCCACAAGGTATGGGCAGATACGTTTATATGATACTAGTCACGGAAGGAAACCAGTAAAGGATTATAAAGTTTGTGAAAAGCCAATATTGAGAATGGTTTTCAATAATGATCAAGATGAGATCATACTAACTGACACTCATAATCTAATTGGAAAGTTTTCACTAGCTAAAATCGATGAGCAAGGATTCAAAATACATTCTGCTTCTGCAGGTGATTTATATAAACCAACCCCGAAGCTATTGGGAAAATTCACAGGAGGTAACACTGGTGCTACATTTGGCATACAAATTTATGAGGATATGATTGCTGTTGCTGGTTTGGATAGATATCTCAGAGTCTTTGATCTAGAATCAAGAGAAATTTTAGCAAAAGTATATCTTGGGGTTGAAGTTTCAAGTTTATTAATTTTAGATGATGAAGATATTGATGAAGAGTCAAACAAGAGGAAAAGACAAGAAGAGGAAGATGATGAAGAGTTGTGGAATGAAATTAAGAAAAGTAAATAATGCTTATATATTTTCAGACTTAATATCACGATTTTCTGATCTATTACTTGTATTTATAACACTCATACATTTCCATTCGTTCAAATAATTACATTTCCATAATCTTAATTTCCCATCGTCCCCCGCTGATGAGAGTATCGTACCTGTCATGCTCCAACACACTCTCCAAACTTCAGATTTATGATCATTCAATTTTGCTACTATTTCAATTTTCAAGTCTCCATTGGTTTGTTCGACTGCTTTGAATATTCGTACGTAACCATCCTTACAACCAGTTGCAATTAAATGGTAATCTCTACCCATTGATGGAGCCCAACTCACAGACCTTATTAATCCATTGTGTTCGGGTAGATTACATACTTTCTTATATTTCTCACCTGAATTTGCTACATCATCATTGTCACCATCTTCATTAATCACATTTCCAAAGATAAAACCTTGATCCAACGCCACCACAATAAATTTTTCAGTTTTCGTGAATTTAGATGGACACCATTCAATTGCGAAACTACTTTGTAGACTTTTAGCTGGTAATTGCAGGTTCAAGATTGGTAATTCAGTAGTTAGGACCCAATTTGTCAAATCGTTTGGTTCTAAAGATTCATATATTCTGAATACTCCATCGGATCCAACACACCCTAGTTTGAAGCCAAGATGGTTAGGAGCAAATTTAACATCGTACATTGGTCCATAACTTTCAATTGCCAATGTTGCTAATTTCAACCATCTTTTACCTGACCCAGCTACTTCATCCAGTTTTTCCTGCCATATTTTCACCGTCCTATCAAATGAGCAAGATGCTATTATTCTTGAGCTTGAAAATTCAGGATGAGCCCAAGATATTCGAACAATCAGTGAATCGTGAGCTTTCCAAGAATCGTTCAAAACCCAATTCGAAGATTGTTCATCGAGATCAAATACTTTGATATGTTGATCTGATGATACCGTGGCTAAATGTTTCCCATAGAAGTCGTATTTTATGTCGTGAACTAATTCTTCATGTCCGGTTACAAATGATTTCATTTGGTTCTGTATTTTGTTTTTTTCACGCTTGGAAATTTTGCAACGTATACAAATATGATAGAACGGTGGATCAAATTGGGTGTTTTGATAGGTTCCGTGTGTGCAATTACTCCCAACAATCCGCTACGTACGCTGGTGGCATTTGGGTGTATTGGCTATATAATCACCTTACTGGTTATACCCAAGGTTGGCCCTAGTTTTATAAAAGTGGGTTTGAAAGGTAAAGATTTATCAAAACCTCCGCCAGTCAAGG
Organism: Insectozyma parachauliodis; assembly: GCA_030565145.1. Classification (NCBI taxonomy): domain Eukaryota; kingdom Fungi; phylum Ascomycota; class Pichiomycetes; order Serinales; family Debaryomycetaceae; genus Insectozyma; species Insectozyma parachauliodis. The sequence goes on along the minus strand of JAJMBB010000022.1, from coordinate 149,091 downwards.
AGATTCCAGAGACAATGGGCTTGGTAGCTGCAGCTACCTACATCATATTAATGTTTGCATTGATTCCATTTATATTTTTCAAGTATCTTGTTTCGTTTGGATCGTTATCCAATGATGAAGTAATGACAAAGAATTACGTTGAACAGTACCAGTCTTTGGCTAATAATAGATTGTTTCCTCATAACAAGTTGGCAGAATACTTGAGTGCAATACTATGCTTGCAAAGTACAACTTTACTTGGACTTTTGGACGATTTATTTGATATCAGATGGAGACACAAGTTTTTCTTACCTGCAGTTGCATCATTACCTTTGTTGATAGTATATTATGTTGATTTTAGTGTTACATCCATCGTTATTCCTAAATTTATTACAGATGCTCCAGGTGGTTACTATTTATTGAATTCCATCAACTTGATTATAAAATATGGTAACAATTTTGTTACATATGTCACAGGATTGACTTTTAGAACGTTACAGAACGATTTCATTACAAAGGAATCACCAAAGTTGATAGACTTGGGGATATTCTATTATTTTTACATGTCGGCAATTTCAATATTTTCTCCGAATTCGATTAATATCTTAGCTGGAATAAATGGATTGGAAGTTGGACAGTCTGTGGTGTTGGCAGGTATATTTTTAATTAATGATTTTTGTTATTTGTTATCTTCTGGTATATCACAAGCTGCTCATGATTCTCATCTATTTTCAGTGGTTTTCATAATCCCATTCGTTGGTGTATCTTTGGCTTTGCTACAATACAATTGGTTCCCTGCCAGAGTTTTTGTAGGAGACACATACTGTTACTTTAGTGGAATGGTCTTTGCAATCGTTGGTATTTTGGGACATTTTTCTAAAACTTTATTGATATTCCTTCTACCACAAATTATCAATTTTATTTATTCAGTTCCACAGTTGTTTCATATTATACCGTGTCCAAGACATAGATTACCAAAATTTGATGTTGAGTCTGGCTTGATGCATCCAAGTTTTGGAGAATTGAAAACGCAGAATAAACTTACCATAGTTATACTTAAATCATTAAATTTTTTCAAATTGATAGAGTTGAAAAAGAACGATGAGAAACAGATTGTCGAGTTCTCGAATATGACAATCATAAATCTTACATTGGTTTGGTTTGGACCTATGAAGGAAGACCATTTGTGTATTGTGATACTAAGTACCCAGTTCGTGATAGGTGTATTGATGATTGCCGTGAGACATACGGTTGGTCCATGGTTATTTGGTTATGACAATTTGTCGTGGGGTGTTAAATAGACTGTTTATAGAGTATGTACAATTGTTGCAAAATAAAAGTTGTGTGCAAATCTAAATTTTGAGAATCTGAAGCAACACCTTTTTTCCAACAGAAGTTTAACAAGACAGATAATCATGGCTGGACCACCACCTCCACCGCCTCCGCCACCTCCAGGCTTAGGCAATTCATCATCTGTACCACCACCAATGCCTATGGGAAGAGATGCTCTACTTGGAGATATTCGAAAAGGTGCCAAGTTGAAGAAAGCAGTCACAGTTGACAAATCCAAACCACTTATTGATGCAAAGTCAGCAGTATCAACAAACCCGTCAACCCCAGCGTCAGTTGCAGGATCAGCTTCTACGCCGATACCTTCGGGTGCTCCTCAATTGGGTGATATTTTTGCCAGTGGAGTGCCAAAGTTGAAACATGTTGATAATCGAGCAGGTATAACACCAATTTCGGCACCAAAGATCCCAACACCATCTAATAATGCATCACAAATGCCTCTGGTACCTTCTTCATCAAGACCTAATCGAATTCCTTCTTTACCAACATCAAGACCACCTCCGACAAACAACAATCCACCACCTCCACCTCCACCTGTACCTGTACCTGTACCATCGGCTCCTTCTTTATCATCAACTCCACCGTTGAATAAACAACCACCTAAGATGCCTCCAACAAGGCCAAAGAAATCTTCCCATATTAGAAATGTATCCACGAATTCAATTGACACAAATAAAACACAAGCACCCCCTGTCCCAGGTGCACCACCGCCATTACCACCACCATTACCAACAGTATCGGCACCTCCTCCACCAAATAACACAACTCCAGGTCATAGTAGTACTAGAGTTCCAAGTGATGCTGCGATGAAACCTATGGGTGGGCTTCCATTTTTAGCAGAAATCAATTCAAAGAGGGACGATAAAAATGTTATTGCAAGCTCTAATCTGGCAAAACCAAGTGCAACTACATCCGCATCATCGAAAGTTCAAAATAAACCTCCACCATTACCAAGCTTATCTGCACCGCCAATACCAAGTTCATCTGCACCACCATTACCGACTTCAAATGCTCCTCCGCCTCCACCGTTACCAAATTCGAGTGCCCCATCACTACCAAAGAATGGTTTTAAAATTAATCCGGCTCCTGATGCTCCTCCATTGCCATCTGGTGGTCTTCCATTCTTGGCTGAAATAAATTCGAAAAGAAATGATAGCAGCATCATTGATAGCTCAAAAAGTACAAAGGCATCATCTCCACAACCAAAGGTCAACCTACCTCCATCGCGGAACAATGTTCCAGCGCCACCACCATTACCTCCTACAAATTCTAATTCGCCAGCATCACCAGCACCACCAGCACCACCACCATTACCTTCAAGTTCTACACCATCAAAAAATCAAAAACCAGCTGCTCCTGGTGGCGGCGCCTTGCCATTTTTATCACAGATAAATGCTAAAAGAAATGATGAATTTATTGTAGATGGCAAACTGAATCCACCTTCATTACCACCAATGAGTATTCCAAAAAAAGCAGATCCAGCTCCTGTTTCAGCGCCAAAAATTTCACCACCCTCCAAATCGAGTACACCAGCATCCATTCCACCTTCACCTCCACCTCCGGTTCAATTACCGGTTCCATCTTTCACACCATCATCTCAAAATCAACCCTTATCAGAGCTGCCTGAAACATCTGACAACGAAAGCTATGACAGTAGAATCAGCACTCCACAATTACCAATCGGAGTTCCTCCGCCTCCACCACCACCGACATCAGTAACCCCTTCATTCACTAAAGGTAAAAAGTCAGCTCCCCCTCCGCCACCGCCTTCTGGAAAATCTAATATCAAAACTTCCAGTGATCTTGATTCGCAACAGCATGCAGGCTCTTCGTTACGTAAAATATCAGCCTCGATGTATACGATAAATGGTCATGACAAAACTGGAGAAAAAATCACTATTGATGACAAAAGGTTCAAGTTTGTTAATGCTAGCTCATTACCCAACCCTAGAAGATTTGAAGGTGGTGAGAAGTTATATCCTAGTGGTAGAGGATCATCAGTGCCACTTGATTTAAGCTTATATAATTAATCTATGTATCTATTTCATCAGGAGACCATACCTGGACAACATTATCGTAGAATGAACACGTAGCTATATATTTACCATCGCTCGACCAATCCCCACCATAGCACATACTACGGTGGTCTTGCTTGAAATATCTTGAGACTTTATAACTATTCTCATCTATGTCATCAATGATTCGCGCACCATCATACATGCAACACGCCAATAGTCGATTGTCAGTTGGACTCGGAACCAATCTCCATACTCCACCACCCAAATTTTTTTTTACATTTAGTCTTGGTATAATTCCTTCTAATAAGTTTGGTTCTGATTTATTTATGATTCTCAAATCGAATATTCTAAGATGATCATCATACGAACCTGTAATTAAATTGTTGGACATGTTTGATTTCCAGTTTGAATTTGGTGATAGTATGGATACAACCCCAGCTTCGTGACCTCTATTCATGGACCATATTTTATCATTGGTTCTCAAATCATGAGCAATCAATTTGGAATCATCACCACCTGTATAAACCACATTCTGTAATGAACCCATTTCGCCAAATGATCCTGTCCAACATTCTAGCTCATGAAATGTGTCAAGATATTCTATACTTTGTTTTGTCAAATCATATATACCTGAGTATCCATTGGTGAGCGTCAACAATAGTTCATTATTTTTGTTTGGATTGAAGAAAATTGAAGTGATTAAGCTATCTTCATCAACTATTAAATCTTCTACTAATTCTAAAAGGTCATTCTCAAATTTCCAAATCATGAGATGTCCATTCGAGTGGCCAGTAATCAATTGATTTGAGTCATGAGGGTTAATTTTCACATCGAGTATAGCTGATGAGGTAGCCGTGGTGGAATTTAACGTCAATTCATTATTTTGCAACCGATAGTAGTCTAACGACCCATGCTTAAGACCTGAATCTTCCTCTAGTTTGTAAGTTCCAATAAAAATATTCGATGTATCTTGTGGATGAATTCGCAAACAACATGGAGGTAGGTTTGTGGTTGTTACAGCATATCTTTTACTATGTAAATCAGACATTGATAGTGCAAGAAAAAAAATCACTTTGAAATGGGGTTGTACCAGAAATGGATGTCATTGCCTCTGAAAGCAAGATACTGGGTAGGATTTTCAACGATGGGTGTTGCATTGATTGGTGATTACGTATCTACTAAAATAAACGAAGAAGTTAAAGCAAGAAATGAGATACTCAATGAATTAGAGAACAAAAGCTAGATCAAAGAATTTATGTTCAAACTTTCCATTGAAAAGAAGTCAATTATGTTACTTTATCTTAGTTGAGTATTTTATTGTGACTTTTAGCTGAGGTCATAATGGTTACTAAATCAAAAATGATATAACAATCAGCGTATGAATTGTTAAAAAGGATTTTAAAAGAACTCTTTATAGTTCGAATACACGATTAAAATTGATACTTGAAAGATCAATGTGACGTAGTGATATTAATGTTCTGTCTTTTTCGAAGCATAGGAAATAAAACCAACTATAAAGAGACTTTGGAATATCGCAAATGTACTACAAATCTGATGTTCCTGACAGTGAAAGTTGTATGTGAACAAACTTTGACTACAAGTTGGTCAATGATGCTTTTACATCGATTCAACCATGTCCTAACTCTTTGCTTTATAACTATATAACGTTAGAACTCAATTGGGGTTGTAGAGTGCGAAAACTTCTTTTCTTGCGCGAGCGAAATCTGTATTATTCGACGTAGAGAAGGTATTTTGAGTGCTTTTTAGCTCAGAATACCACGAGGGCCGCCTTGCTAAATTTTAGCAGTTGTATTCAATATCTTTAAAAATGTGTATTAGTCATATCTATTATATATCTTCAAACTGATACTAATTAACCAAAATGTTTTTTTGTGCAAAATCTTTTCTGATTCTACTTATGAATTGTAAGAATTTAGCAGGATTCGAATCAATTCCAAAATGATAAATAAATTTGGAGGCCAAGTAAGTTGCAAAAATAGCTCTCAAATAAGCTACAGGAACTCTTGCTAATATATTTTCAATTCCTATTTTCTCCAACAACAAAGGTGGCAAAGAATCTAACAAAACTGCGTTTCTAAATTCAACATCGTCATCCCATAATTCCTTGGAGCTTGCTAATTCGTCACCTAACTTGTTAATTGCCAATGACAATTTATCTGAAAGAATTGTGAATGGAATGTTTGTTTCTTTGTTCAATTTCCATAAAGCTTCAAATTCTGCATTTGCATTGCTGACAATAATTCTTTGCACATCTTTGACATATTCCTGATAGAATTTTGGAATAGCCTTTGTTTGTGAATCGACACACATATTTTCTAAAAATCCTTTGTCATCGAATGCTAATGCAGCCAAAACTTCTAATGAAGATGATGTAACTCCCCCTTTATTTGTTGAAGCATCTTTAAATATTATTATACCAGCTTTTTCTAATATCAATTTAGCTGATTGGGTTATAAATAAATTTGCACCTTCAACAAAATAAGGTATAATAGATTTACCTTCATCAATGAAATCGCCAACATTGTTTGTGTCAATTGCACCTGGTCTACCACCACATGGAACAAATAAATCGATTCCAGAAGCACCAAATTGCTGCTTCAATTTCAAATGGAATGTGTTTCTGAATGCAACTCCGCTAGTTACGATCTCACCAGAAGGTAATTTAATATCCATATCATCAACTAAAACAACGTAACCTTGGTTTGATAATAATGATCTGTCAAAATGTTCAATCATCTTTCTCTCCTTTGCTAATCTTAAAAGTTCTTGTTTATTAATTCCTTTTGGATCAGCAATGACACCAGATCCATCTACTATACCAACATAATTCTCGTTTCTTGATAGCAAAATCTCATTTGAGCCTAAATCACCATCTGGACCACCAGTTTGGAACTTACGTATTTTTGAATCATCGATATTTAATTTTTCATAAATTTTATTGACATAAGCACGAACTGATAATGTAGTCATACCATATTCATCGTGAGGTATACCACCAATTTCTGGCGATTTTCCAGTCAAAAATGATTTCCACCATGGTGCACCTCTTTCTCTTGCATGTAAAGTAGCCCAATCAACATATCCAGCAGTACCTTCATCTGGACCTAAAAATAAAATCTCAGGTTTATTATACAAATCGACATAATTATCTTTGACGCCAGGAATATTTTGTTTCAATAATAAATCAATTAATGAATCAATATATTTTTCAAAACTTGATTGTGGTTTATCTTGAGCAACACCCGGATCTAATAAAATGACACCTTTACTACCACCTTCTGGTATATCTTTATTTTTTCTTTGTTGAGTATTTGCAAGATTATAATTTTCATCAAATAAATTTCTTGCATTTACATTGTAAGCATCTAAAGATCTAGATTTAACGATTCTAATACCACCTCTAGCTATATCTCTAAATCTAATATGAAAACCTCTAAAATCTGAACCAACAACGAAAAACATACCGTAAGGACGTTCTGGGTATTCCAGTTGAGGCAAGAAAGATGGGTCTAATCTAAATGATAAAGCAACTTTAGTTGATGTATAAAAATTGGTCTTTAATATTGATTTGTTGAAAGTGTATAAAGCTCTTAATACAATAGCATGGTGCTCGTTTTGAGAACATTCTCTGTTTAATAATTCTTCAAATTCAGATTCAGAACCAACAGGAGTAATTTGTGATAATCTTTGATAGGATAAAGTTTTCTCCATAGAAGATTTGATGTAATGTACATCAGCAAATTGACGATATAATTTACGTACTATGGATCTTCTTGTATCAAAAACTTCTTTGATAAAGTCTTGCGTATATGTTTCAGCTCTTAATCTTTTCTTTAAACTGTTCAAAACTTCAGCATGTTCTGTTGATTTTGTTGGATCTAATAAACTTGATAATTTTGAGTATTCAGGACCTAATCGATTAAGAAAATGAGTGACGAAAATTGCACCAGATTGAGCATAAATTGATTCCTGCAAGGACAATTCTCCTTCTATGAATCTATTGTGAAAATAATTGTTTGGAATACAATATAATAATGAAGCTTCTTTAATAACTTGGTAAATTGACAAATCCACAGGAAATGATTTTTTCAGTTTTGACGTTATATACATCGAGATGATGGTGATACCATTTGAAAACTGTTCGACATACTTACGTGTAACTTGTAATTTATAGTAATTAGCTAAATCACTTAACGCAGAGTTATAGTTTGTCGAAGATTTTTGTCTATAACCAATGACAACTCTATATTCTTCTGAATCTTCGATTGGATAATGTTTTATGACAGGACCAGTAGTATTAATTACATCCTTAATTATTTGAGAATACAATTGTTTTGTTTTTGACGAAGCAATTTTTAGGAAAGTTTTATCACCTATTTTTTCAATATCAATTTCATTTGGTTCAACAGCTTTATTGTAATGATTTTTATAAACAAAAAACAATCTAACCAATTGTTCTTGTAATTGGTTGTTCAATTGATAAACACCAGATAAAATTGGATCTGTTTTAAAATTCAATGGAGCACTGAAATATTCAACTCTATAACTATTATTAATTGAATCGGATGAATCGATGTATTTTGTATCGATTCTTTCTTCAAATTTGTTCTTTTGATAATTTTGGATATCAATGGTGTCAAAGAATACTGCATGGTCTTCAGCTTCTCTTTTGTAGCTAATTAAAGGTAATTCACCATTACTTGAATAAGCTTGAACTTTACAAGAATACAAAGCATGAATATGACTAGCAATTTCTTGAGGCGTAGATCTTTCGAAAAAGACATCATCAATACCCAAACTTTCGTAAAACCACTTAGTTTCAGACTCAATCAAAGATTCAGGTATAAATCCAGTCGAATCCAATTCGTCCAAAACTTGATCAAATTGGTCCTTCTTACCGCTAAATGGAGAATCAATGTAGTCGTGTTTCAAACTTATTGAAGAATTGTTGGAGTTGGAGTCGTAGATGTTTAAATTGGAAACCCTATTTTCAATACTAGGGCCACTCATGATGGGAAGTTATAGATTATAAGAAAATGGAAAAAAAAGGACTTGAAATGTAACAAACTAAAAATAAAATTAAGTAGAGGGAAATCTGGGGTTATATATAAACATAAACAAATTTCTGAATTGGTGTGAGGTGTTTATTCGAAAGGAGGGGTGGACGTCTCAAATTCAATGCCTTTAAACCCTAAGGTGGTGGTGGCACTGCGCTTGTCATAAAACCAGATGGCATTTTATCCCTCAACTTTGTGGTCCCGAAAAAATAAAAGTCTAAACTAAAAAATATTACTTCGGTTAACGGAGTTGAAGTTGTATATTTACTTGTTGATACTTTTGTTTTAAATTACTAATTACCAAATTAGACTTCAATGATGACAGTTTTTGTTTAAAGCTACTAACTAGTTATTAAAATTTTATTTAGTACCTTTAAGGTAGGCTCTAGTTTAGTTTTAGCGTTCTGTGAAAAACGTAATGGTAATGTATTAGATAGTCGCTTACACGTGACAAAAATAAATACAAATAATTTTGAAGGAGAAGAATAGCGAAACATGGAGTAGAAAGTTCGCTACCCGCTTTTAACGAAAAAATACGTCTCCGAAAATTACACCGCTTTACTGTGACCTAATTAAGCTTTGCATTCATGACTTGTGTTTCAACTAGAATCATTTAAAATCAAATAAATGATATAATTCGTATTTGACAAAGTATTTACTAAAACTGTGGGTCATGGTGAGGTGAACCCAAATGGTATGGCTCTTTCTAGAAAATGCCGCTTAGCAAAACGTTTTTTTTCAAAAAAAAAAGAAGTGTCATCGAGATATTGTAATTGCCTCAAACTATAGACATCTTGAAACAATTTAACGTCAAGATCAATAGCCGCTAATTATTATTTTTTTTTCATTTATTGACTCAAATACTTACACCTATATTGTAGAAATTATTCACATTTTCTGACCATTGTAAATCAATCTTCTACACCTCCTCATCCAACTGTATTAAAGAACATTCCGAATATTTTTACTCGGTATTTGAATGAATAGTATGATATTACTCGATAGTTGAATGAATAGTATGATATAAATAGTTTTTGATTATTAAATTTCAGATCTCTCGTAGAATAATCTATAAATCCGTTTCTAGCCGCAGTTTTCAGCTACCACATATGATTCTTGTGATTGACAATCGTTTCTGATCTGCTAACACCATAGTTCAAAGTGTAATCATGTGTTGTATATAAATATTCATATGTATATTTGGCACAAATATCACCAACCATGATCAAACAACATACTCACACTTTCACCATTATTAATTCTTCTGATTGCTTCTGCTAAAATTCTACTTACATCCAACACTTCGATTTGATCTCCTAATATAGATACATGTTCAATTTGAGGTACTGAATTTGTTGTGACTAATTTATCAATATCACTTTTTTTGATTCTATTTATCGCATCGCCACTGAAAACTCCATGAGTAACCAACGCATAAACATACTTTGCCCCTTCATCTTTCAACAATTTAGCTGCTCTTGTGATTGTGTAAGATGTATCAACCAAATCATCAATTAAAACACATACTTTATCTTTCACATCACCAACCAACATTGTTGTCGCAACCATGGTTTTTGATGGAATTTGTTTTGGTCCATTCATTGATGATGTTGTCGATGGTGGGTTCTTGGCTAGTTTAGCTCTTCTTTCCTTATGTATTAATGCAAATGAACATCCAATCGAATCAGCAATAGCTGTTGCTCTTTTTGCACCACCTGAATCTGGACTTACAATTACACATTGTTGATAATTAGGTATACTGTCTATTATGTAATATTTTAGTAATGGTCTTGAATATAAATTATCAACTGGTACGTTAAAGAACCCTTGAAACTGAGGATCATGTAAATCCATTGTAATTACTCTATCAGCTCCTGCAGTAGTCAACAAATTTGCAATTAAGGTTCCATTAGGGGAGATCCATTGTTTGTATCCACTATCAGTTTTCCCATGTTGATCGATTTGTGGTAAAAAATTTGTTGCTGCTGAGTTTGTTACAATTTGCTTTGGTTGGTAATTCAATTTACGTTGTGGTATTGGCATTTCTAGATTATTCTTTATTGCTTGTTTTTCCAAAGGTGAAGCTGTTACACCTTCATTTTCAGTATTGCCTCTTGATAATGGTCTTGGAGTACTTGGTGCACTTTCGAATGTATAATCTTCTTTCTTTTCGATTAAACTCGGTGCTCCTGATAAACTAGGTAAGAATGGTATATCTGGTTGTCTTGAATAAGGAAATAATGGTAATACGGCAGTGACTCTTTTTGCACTTGCGGTTTTACAAGCCGCTATAATGATTAATAATTCTAAAAAATTATCATTAACATGTCCACACCCACTTTGAACTATGAAAACATCTTTTTCACGAACACTGTCTTTGATCTCAATTGACGTTTCACCATTTGAAAATTTTTTGGATTGAGCTATTGTTTCTTCGATTGTCAAACTACGACATATAGATTTTGTCAAGTTAGGATGTGATTTACCCCCAATAACAAGTAAATCTCTCATTATTAGAGACAGAGATGAAGGCTCGAATTTTTAAATTTTTATCTTTCTAATTTTTTTTACTGTTCGCACGTTCATTTAATATCTAATTTCGTATGAACCTGATGTTGTAGCATATTTAATCCATTTGACGGTTTTGTAGTTGGCCTTTTCTTGTACTCTTAAAAATTTCACCGTCAATCCTGAGCTTGAAAACATATCTAATTTAAAATCCAACATTATAGGAGGTTTCTTCCAATACAATAATCCACCAGAATTTGAATCAATCTCCAATTGTGCTGTTAGGATATATTCTTGTTGTCCGAAAAATTTATTGAACTCCCAAATTATCATGCTATCTTCGGAATGGTATCTTGCTTTACGATTACCATTTGATGCTGTGATTTTAGAATCAACAACTGCATTAGGTGTTGGTATTTTTAACACTACATTTGTTGCAGGCAATTTGACTGGAAAATATGATTTGATCCTGATCTTATACAGCAATATGTTTCTATCTATTTGTTGAATTTGCGGGAATACTTTAAATGGTATATTTATGTTTGAATTACAATTGTATGTCATCAATTGAAAATCACCATCTGGTGGAATGAACTGTATAGCTCTTTCATTTTCAAAAACATTCAATTGAACACATTGATGGAACTTGGAATCTTCCAAAACCACAAACGAGTCTTTTATTTCTCGATTACTACGATCATTTGATAAAATTGTATTCTCGTTAAACCCAAATCGGCATAATGGCATGCCTGATAAATGTGTCTTCATTTGAACTGTTCCGTCGATATAACTTCTGAGTATATCAGATTGAGGAGTCATTATAACGTTCACTTTTTCGAATATATTTAAAAACACTTCATTTCTTCGATATTTCAAGTCTGACGCTCTCCAGGTTATATTTTCATTCAATTGTAAGCTTGAGTCTGAGTTTGACTTTGTTGGTTTGATTGATGGTTTTCTAATCAACGGAGGAATTTTAAATAATTGTTTTTCATCACTTAATGAATCATTAATTCCAACTACGTATCTTTTCAAATAATTCAAGTCCAAGTTTGTTGGGTATCCAAAATCACATACTTCATTTAAAATTTCAAAAATTAAGGTAAAATTATTGACTATAATTTCTTCGTTCAAAGTATTTGATTTTGATTTCTTATCATCAATTAAAATCAATTTCAAAAGAGCATCCAATTTATACAAAAACTCAAGTATGATTGCACAGTCCTGATTGGATCTTGTCACTGCGCAAATCCATACTCCTCCCAGTTTTATATATACAAAGGATGTTGAGCCCAAGGTTAGCACGGGAGTTCTCTGATCTCTATTTGATGTTGTTGATGAATAATGATTGATTACCTGTATACGAAACACATCAGCTATGTTTCTTTTGATCTCATCTTTGTACAATTTGGATATTAGTATGTCTCCTTTGAGATCGTATATGAATAATGCCGTTATCATGATATGTTGATAGAGAGAGAAAAAAAATATTATTTCAAAATCACTTGGTTGCAAAATACACTCATTTTATAAACTTTTTAGCTCTGTTGGGGTTTCCACCGCCATAGAGGTAATCTTCTTCTAAAATTTTGAACCTTCTTGGTGACTTCAACAACATTCTTAACCACCCTTCAATCTGCTCATCCGACCATTCGCTTTGAGCTTTCAATTCTTTTCTATATGCTGATTTCCTCGATGATCTTTCAAATGCTTCTTTACCTTTGCTCTTGAAAATGCTAAATAGATATTTCTCCTTCTCGTCAACATCACGTCCCGTTATTGATTTCTTTGTATCTTCAAGCACTGCCAATTTATTCTTTTTATTTCTTTTATCGTTTGATTCATCGGCTATTCCGCTCGTCTTCTCCTGATCATCATATGTATCATCCGGTTCATCTTCATCACTATCATAAAGCATTTTCAAAGCTGCATTCAAAGTCTGGTTTTTCATCTCCTTGCTTGATGGTGCTAATTTCTCACGTTGCTTTTTACCATAGATTACAGTCGTGTCTGAAAAATCACCTCTTGAGATCTTATCTTCATCAAATATCGATCTTTTAGCAATAGGTCCGTTTGGAATTTTTGAAGTTGGTTTTTTCTTTACATCTATTGAGTTTATCAAGTCTGGATTCTCTAATAACAAATTCGTTACATGCTCGACATCACCGTTATTTTCTTTAAGAATGATCTTTGCTTTCTTTTCATTCATTTCAGGAAATAAATCAACGAGTAATAAAATTCCTTCAATATTTTGCTCAAACCCATCATCGTCATGCTCTTCTTCATCTTTGAACTCTACTTCTCGGAGAAAATGCAACCTCTCATCTAAATTCGGTACCAATTCTTGATACGATTCGGATAATATAATTGAGCTAAACAATGGACACACAGTCAAGGTGCTTATAGATGTTATACCCATATCCATTGACAATTTGGCAGTTTTCGATACTGACAACGAAATTATTGAAATCACCATCACGTTCTTGACTACTTCTGAATATAAACCTATATAATTTTTCTCCAAGCTTTCAATCCAGTTAACATTGACAAAACTCTCAGCAAATTGTGATGAGTTTCCTTGCTTCTTATTCACGTTTTTAGTGGATACAGTCTGTTCGCCCATTTTAAAAGTTGTGGCTGTGTTGGTGGTATGTTGGCCTAATAACAACGTCAATGTGTTCAAATCTTCATTGTCGAACTTTTTGTTAATTATCAAATTTTCAATATGCTTTTGCAACACGGGTATTGACGATATATTTCCCGACTTCTTATTATCATTGAATTTGGATTTGTAAGTTCCATCAACTAACCCACGCACAGTGTGGATATTATTCATTGCGTATATCTTGACAAAGTTCCATATACTTTCAGTAGTCAAATTCAACTTGACAAAACTATGCGTCTTGATCAACTGGAAAACATATGACTTCAAAGCTTGACTATTCTTGGTTATATCTGGATTGATAGCGCCTAAGGAGAAAATCTTGGCTTGTTCTTCACTAGTTTCGAATAGATACACTTTCAAGAACAATTGTAGTTGCTGTTGGCTCTTGACATTTAACTTAGGTGAGTTTGGGTCTAATAAAAACTGACAAAGCTGAATGTACGCCTCGAGCAAGTGTACCCAAATGACGGGGTCTTTATCAATCAACGATGACCTGAGTTTGAACGGGGGGTACTGCGGTATAGGTATGTATATTTCATTCATTGATTGATCCATAACTTTTTGACTCATTGAAAAATACAAACACTAAGCTACCAATTTTCTGAAGGATGTAAACTGATAATATTCGCTTATTGGAAGTACATTGTTCGTCACTTAACAAGTTAGAAGTTAGCAACGATAATCTCAATTAACTACGCAAGCAAAAAGTAAATAGATTTTATTATTGAACTTTTAAACAATTCATTTTCAAAAGACGTAGTGATTCGAAACATGACCTCCCTGGAACAAATTATCATCAATAAACAAAAAAATGAAAAAAATTGCCCTGCTCAGATGAACATCTATCAATTCAGGTCATGCTTTCGAATTAAGAAGTTGAATAAAAGTTTGAGTTTATTGATATATTTTTTGAAGCTGCAAAATTCAGTCTGACTAGATGTTGCAAAATATGAAACACATTACTCTTTAAAGCCAAATTTACAAAGTTTTCAATTACTAATATTGAGACGTTAGTCAGTCAGCGGGAAGGTAATTTAGGAAGTATATTTCTTCAAAATTTGCACCATTTTACTGCAGAATGACTCAAATTCTTAAATTTCAAAACAACGAGCTTCACAAATTGCAAACAAAATTGCTAATTAATTAATAATAATATTATACAGCATTTTGAGCCTTTGTGAGAATGTAAAACTTAGTTTAAAAATCGTAATAAGTAAAATTCGAAGTATAAAAATGTTTGCACGTGACTAAAAGTTTTTAGACTTGGTTTTAAAACAGCTTTTTCACTCAACAAATAGCTTAATGGCGCAGTTTGGTTAGCGCGCGAGGCTCATAACCTTGAGGTCATTGGATCGAAGCCAATTTAAGCTATATTTTTTTGCAACTTTTTTAATATCAGTTGTAAATAATGCTATCTTTCATACACGGTTTAAACTAGAAAATGACAAATTTTGTAGAATTTGTTGAAATTGTTTCTGAAGTTGATTGATTTATATTTTTTTTGCAGCACTTTTATTAGGAAAGTTCAAGTAAAAAAAACCTATTGGTATAAATTTTTTACAACCAAAATGTACTTGGAAATTAAATCTGCATCTTCATTCTTTTAATCAGTCGATTGATGTTTAAGTTTCTTGATTTACCTGTAGAATTAATAGAGAAAGTATTATCGATACGTTGGAATAGAGATAATGGATCATATCACGTTTTACCCATGATATTAACATGTAAGCGATTGTTTTACGATTTCAATTACATTTTAAACAGACAAATTTCATTTGGGTTAAACAAGTATCACTGCATGGTTAGTACTGAAACATTTCACATTTTGAAAAATCTAAATATCAATTCGGTTGAGTTGATTTTGAATCCTTCATTGTTGAATAGATTCCGCGTAACGAGCACCATGATCAAGTTGAATTACTTTAAACATTTGTCAGCTATAACATTCAAAGTATACTCGTTGAACTTGTTGTGTCATATTTTAGACATCCCAGATACGGTATCCAAATTGAAGATAATTTTAGGGAAATTTACCAAAACCTGCTGGAATCCTATTGAATTTTATCATTTGAAAACGTCTAATCTTAGATTGATTCAATTTGAGACTTTATTTCCACTAAGTTCAAAAAGATGTCACTTACCGTTCAATTTCCAGCGTAAAGAACAAGAATCAGAGTATTATGAGGCTTTGTCACCTGGTCAGCAACTTTGTAGCTTCTTATCATTACTTTTCTTTTCAAATAGAACAACATTAGAATACCTAGAATTTAAGAATTTTCAACTACTCAAATTACAATACGTGTTTGCAACTTTTTGTTTACCACATTTGAAATATATTAAAATTGATTCACAGAATAATTTACCACAGCCTAGTTTATTCAAGTACAATACAAAGTTGATTGTAAGAAATTCAAATAAAAACATTGTCTTGAAGAGTGACTTTGTATCCAATAAATGGATAGTAGATGATGAGACTCATAAAGTCCGACACTCAAACTGAGAATTCATCGTTCATCCCAGAATTTCCTCAATAACTCACCAGCCTCCCTATACAAAGTTACCTGCTCCTGGGTTAAAAGTGGGAATTCCCGCCCTGTTTGTATTTTCGAATTTGTCTCTCCTAATTTTGTCAATGTTTCAATATAGTCAAAAGCATCAAGTACACCAATTGTATGATACGCTCTCGAGTTTTTCTTTTCCTTGTATCTTTGATTCACCCAATTACTTTGTTCAACCCTTGAAGGTAACTTAATCTTACCAGTTATATATCTTGTAATCAATATAGCTTGATATTCAAACACTCTAAATGAGATAGCATCGATGGGAACTCCAATAATAGCCAACAAAGGTTCATTAATTAAAAAAGTGTGTTGATACAAATTTGCAACCGTTTGACCTTCACTAGTTAATGAGTCATTGAATAGTCTATTTAAAAATGGGTACGAGAACAAATACCCAGTACAATATATTATATGATCTGGATTCGTGACTACTGAATCATCATCAAATACCACCTGTACTTCATCAAGTACGAGTCTAATTTGTTTGATCACGGGTTTTTTAATGACATTTGACAACGCTGTGCCTCGGATACTTTGATAATTTCTAATTGATTGATAAACGGTGGTATTTTCCTCTCGTGCTATAAATTTAGTTAGATCAGCGCCTGAAGCTCTTGACCCAACAACAATCACTGTTTTGTTTCGATACGGAGATGTAGTTCTGAAAAACTTTGCATGTTGAACTATTTCAGGTTTCTTCAGTTGTAGCTCTGATAACCCTGAAACATAAGGAATAAAAGGTACGTGATAGTGGCCAGTTGCAACTACTACAAAATCGAATTTATCTTGATACCATAAATCTTCGGAATCATTAACTTGGGATCTAATTGTTAACTTGAATTTATAATCTTTATCTTTATACACTCTTTCAACATCTTCGATTGTTGAGTTCAACTTGAGCTCAAATCTTGAGTTATCTATGTTACGATGAATATATTTTTCAATATAGTTTTGAACCACATTCCCTGCAACATATTTCCTGTCTTCATCCGTACCTTCAATATCCCATTGGCTTGTATCGCTGTAAGTCATCATCTTTTCAATGATGTTTGTTTTTATACCATAATAACTTGGAGTTTCAACAAACCTTTCTTGCTGAACTCTAGGCAAGATCAAAGTATCATCATTATTTGAATGGAAAGGGTTCTCTAACTGAGGATCGTTTTGTAAATTTAAATTACCCGATTTGACTATGTCATTAGGAGTTGGCCTTATCTTTTCATTGTATAGCCATACCCCACCTAGTTTATCTTGTCTCTCATAAACTACGATTCTTTTAATATTCGACGGTTCTTTTAAAAGGGTATCCAAAATTATAGCACTCGAGGCTCCACCACCAATAATTGCAATAGATTCTACGGTAGCTGGAACTTCAACAGGATTAGAATAATCCAAATCTGTTAATAATGGCATCGTCAGTGGAAGAAAAGTGAACAGAGTTTGAATCCATGGTTGATAACGAGTTGATACCACAGTATGAATCTAATTTTTTTTTTGCAATTTGCAATCTGCAGCTGCCACAGTTTAGATCAAATGACCAATGACAAGATCTAATAGATATATCTCGAGACATACACAAATGGATTACAAGTAAAAGAACATCTCTGGGTGATAGTTAGAAATGGGTAAAATTGGTTTTCAAATTTTTGCAACCAAAAGCTGAAAATTGCCAATAAAATCTTGTGTACAGACTTACTATCAATTGTAATTAATTCTCGTAAATTTGTGTCTACAATATATATTCTCCATAGTTTTTCTATTGTCTTGTTGAACTTGTAATACGAGTTGTTGGTTTCTCATATTGTTTGAGTGCAAATGAGAATAACTTTCTTTTAAGAAATCATTTGGTATATTCCTTAACCTGATTTGCTGATTATCCGATTGATTTTGGGTTAATGTTTTCTTGTAAAGCAAACTTGCAAGAGTTTGTGCAAGTCTATCTTCCTGTCCACAAGCAAGTGAACAACCAAAAAAATGACTACCCAATCGATCCAATTTAGAGAAATGGATTAAGTTTAATATCACCAATTTTAGAACAACCCAAAAAAATATACAAAATTTAAAAAAAATATGGAAAGAGAAGAGTTCTTGAAAAGAGCATACCAAAGAGAAAGCAAATGGAGTCAAGAGCATAAAGAATTAATTGAGCAAGCAAAAAATAAAGAGGTTCCATTGAAGAAAGAAGAGGAAGTTAGACTTGTTCTTTATGCTCTTGACTCCATTTGCTTTCTCTTTGGTATGCTCTTTTTAAGAACTCTTCTCTTTCCATATTTTTTTGATTTTTTAAATTTTGTACATTTTTTTGGGTTTTTTTAAAATTGGTGATATTAAACTTGATACCTTTTAATCCATTTCTCTAAATCAGATCGATTGGGAAGTCATTTTTTTGGTTGTTCACTTGCTTGTGGACAGGAAGATAGACTTGCACAAACTCTTGCAATTTTGCTTTACAAAAAAACATTAACCCAAAATCAATCGGATAATCAGCAAATCGGGTTAAGGAACATACCAGATGATTTTTTGAAAGAAGATTATTCTCATTTGCAGAAACCAACAACTTGTATTACAAGTTCAACAAGACAATAGGAAAACTATGGAGAATATATATGATATTTAAGAAATATTAAATCGTAATTAGTTGTCGTAAATTTTTCTCTACAAATTGGAAATACTGAAAGCCGCACAAAATATCAGTTTAGGGAAACGGGCACGTGGACGTAATTTATTTATTAGGTGGAATTTTTTGTACGTCGCCTCGAATAAAGCTGCATAATTTGGTCTCGATAAATACCCTTGTCATCTCATCAGAACAATTTCTTACTATCAATGGTTGTGCAAAAGGAAGTTGATTTAAACGTACCATTGAGTACAGATGTTGCTCCTACGTTATTAAAAATGTCTTTGAAACCAGAGTTATCAAAAGGTGCTATTATATTACATGGTGATCATTATAAACAATTACAAGCTAAATTGAATAAATTTATTTTGACTCATCCTATAAGTATATTCATAATTACAACTGCGATTCCAATTGCTTTAGGGTATTCATTATGGGATTTTATCACGGTTAGTGACAATTTGATTGAGTTTTATCAAATTGCATCTAGGAATAAAACTGACTTTGTATTTGGTATTTTAAGTGCAACACCTATATTAGCAGGTGTGATTGCAACGTTTGGATTTTTTGCATTTGTATTGGGTGAAGAATTGGGAATAATTACGAATAAATTTGTTGAAAAGAAATATTGTGATACTGTATTTGGGTTTGACATTAAACAATTTTCAAATAGTTCTGAAAATGTAGAGGATAAAAACAGTCAGATTATTATCTACAGAGACTCACCTATTGCTATAGGTACTATTGTTGCAGATTATAAACAATCAACAGTTGATAATTTCATAGTGTCAATTACAGGAGTTCATGTTCGTAAAGTGTTTCAAAAAGCTGACTTTGATCAATTATTAGTTGACTGGGCTGTTTTCAGAAGTAGAGAATTGTATCAAGAATTTTTGAGAAAGAAAAATTCCAAAGTCAAAAAAGGTTCTATATTAATAACCATTGATGCTTTTTCATTTGATACCAAGTTTGAACAAGTTTTGAAAAATAAAGGATTCAAATTGTTATCATCGAGTTATGAATTGAATTCATTTTCTCCAAGTTTGAACTGGTTTAAAGAATATTTACATAAATTTTTAAATATCAAAAGGGATACTTTTGGACTAGTGCTAACCACAACAAATGAAGATGTCGAATTAATTAAAACTAAGCTAATCTAATAAACCAGTTGTTTTTTGTCTTCTTTTTTGCTTTTGAATTCTAATGACAATTAATGCAAACCAAATTAATATAACAATAATTACAATGTATATAATAAATTTCAAACCAACTAATATTTTCTGTAATGACCATTTGAGAAAGTTTGAATTTTCATCACCATATTTTTCTAATTTGTACTTTCTTTCTCTTTCTTTGATTCTTTTCTCAGCGTTTTTCAATCTTGATATAGATTTTCTCTTTTCTGAATTTAACTTTTTCTTCAAAACTCGATTCCTACCACCTTGTTTTATTTTTTGTTGTTGCTGTTTTGACAAATCTTGCATTGAGCGAGTTTCCGACATGATTTCATTTTGTAATTTTATCAACTCGTCTAATTCGCTAATAGATTCAACAAACCCATCATCAGGTTTGTATAAAGCAAAAATTTTGTTCTCTATAATATCAACATTTTCCACCAACTGTCCTGTTTCTGCTGATAATCCAAGATATTTTATACTTGGTAATTTAACATCGGTTAAAGTTACACAATTTTCCCAGTCTTCATGTTTCCCATGATAATTAAAATCAATTGATAAATAACCATTTTTAATATAGACCAATCTCATTTTTGTTTGTTTCAGTTTTGGATTTAGAACTTCTTTCGCAATACATCCAGCTAATCTGGTATCAAAACCATCAATATTTTTATCATATTTCGTGTGTCCATCGCCTAGCATAAGATTAACATAAGGGAAGGTACCTCGTTTTCCGTTTTTATAAGTATCTATCATTATTCCAAGTCCGTTGAATCGATTTTCAACACCAAAAACATCTCCGATATTCGAAGGTTTGTCAAGAAACCAGATAGCTAACCCATCACCAACCAATCTTGAGCCTTCATTGTGGATATGAAAAGTTAATTCCATTTCAAAAGAATCAGCTTGGATTGGTAGTTTACTAAACATATTACTTGCCAAATGAGGTGCAGTTGACGTCAACCTAATGTGTTCACTATTTTTGACAAATGTGTTACCATTCAAATTCCAGTTTTTAACATGAAAATGAGAATCATCAAGAAATGGAGCGGATAATTCTTGGGATTTCAATTCAACTTTATTTATAGTCACTAATGAATTTTTCTTATTTTGTAATATTGAGTTTAATTCTTCTGGTGAATAACTATTTGATGAGAAAGACCATTCCAGGAAATAAAGTAGGTAAAGTATTATAAATATGAAGATTGATATTATACCTTGTAATGGTCTAGATCGTTGGATTATCTGTATTAGTGATGCCATTGTAAATTGACTGATCTGATCAATCACTGATTTTCCACGAGGACCAAAAAAAATAGAATAAAGAAATTTTCAGCCATACATTAAAGAGATCTAAACTATCAAGCTTCAAAATATATACAAGTACTTGTTAGGTTTATCTTCCTTATCTTCCAAATACAACTGTTTTGAAAGCGGAAAATAAAGATTCCTTCTTCTCACCATTGATCTCACTCATTAACCTTTCATAATACTTTGGATTAGCTTTTGGATTGAATATTTTGTCATCTAACTTATAATAGTTTTTGTATTTATCGTTGACAAGTTCTTTCAAGGCTATGTATTGTAATTTTAGATCGTGTTCTGATACTGATTGTAACAAGGATTCATTTTGGAATCTCTTGATTTGGGAGTCTTTAAATGAAGCATAATGATTGAGCTTTTCTTTAGGTAACGTCTGTAACAAGGATAGTATCTTCTTTGTAATTTGTTTCTTCTCAGACATGGCGATATTCAGATAAACTGTTGATGTAGTATAATTTTTTTTCCTGAAGATTTCAAAACATAAATTATTGACAACGAGAACTGGGAAGAAGAAATTGAAAGATCATGTAAGTACGATGATATGGAAGCTCAAACTGTTCATGGTGTTCATTATGTTCCTTTGTATTGTAAAGTATTCCATATCAAGTGCTTGATTCAAGCTTTGTTGTAAAACGTGGTATCTCGGACATTTCACAATTTGAGTATCATCAGAAGAGGGATCAATTTGTGTTAGATACATTTGGATTTGTGTTGCTAAATGTAACCAACATTTCTCAACTCACGGCTTGTTCGCTAGTGAGTGTGAATTTTTAATACTGGAGAGATTTAAAGCAAAAAAAAGTTTAGATTTGGAACCAATTTCATTTTCGATTCTTCTTCAAAAATGGCTAAAATTGCATGTCCTAGAGTTATCTTTGTTCGTCATGGTCAAACTGAATGGTCCAAATCCGGTCAACATACTTCTAGAACAGAATTGCCATTGACTGAGTTTGGTGTTAAACAAATGAGAAACACAGGGAAATTATTAGTTGGTAATACTCATGCACATATGATCAAACCTGAGAATATCACTCATATTTTCGTTTCGCCAAGAAAGAGAGCTCAACAAACTTGTCAATTGATTCTTGAAGGTGTCGAGGTTAAGTGTAAGAATTTATTGGAAATTGAAACGGATGAAGATATTAGGGAATGGGAGTATGGTGATTATGAAGGATTGAAGTCTCAGGAAATTAGAGACTCTAGACATGAAAGAGGAATCGATCCTGAAGATACCGAGTGGAGTATTTGGAGAGATGGGTGCGAAGGTGGTGAAGTACACGTCGACGTTAAGAAGAGATTAGATAGATTCATTGCCAAAATTAAACAATTACATGCAAAAGCTATTGAAAACAATCAAGCTAGTGATATTATAGTCATTGCGCATGGACATATCTTAAGGTGTTTAGTTGCTAGATGGGTTCAAAGAGAATTAAATAGAGACCCACAATTGATGTTGGACGCAGGTGGTGTTGGAGTATTAAGTTATCAACATCATAACGTTGAAGAACCAGCTATTTACTTGGCCGGTGCTTTTACAGTTCCTGTAGAGGAAGAAAGTGCAGATTTATAGAAGTATATAGACTTTAGACAATATATTTTTTATTCTATATGTGATTCAGCAGATTCCAATGCATTCAAGATACTATTCCAGAATTTATCTGAATCCATTTCTTCACCAATGTAAACTCCTCCATCTTCATTCTGATCTAGTGATAAACTTTTATTTATAATTAAGCTTTCACCTTCGTGTTCACCGTCAGTCAATACATTGATTTTTCTTCTTGAATATTTGTAACCGTAACTTGTAAAGTCCTCATCTATAAACGGCAACAAGCTATACAAAGCAACTGGGTCATGCAATGGAGGACCATGAACCATACCATCTAAAGCATACATTTTCGAAAAGAAAGTTAAAATATCATGGAATCCTTTTCTTACATCGCAATTTGAATCTTTATTATGATAATTTGGATTATATATCAGTTTTCTGATATTCTCATTTGCAATGATCTTATGTGTAAGGTTTAATGGAGCTAATATGATCTTCTCCTGCAATTCTCTAACGACATGTTGTGCAGCATGAGGGTCGGTATGGAAGTTGAATTCTGCGTAAGGACTAACATTACCAAACCCAAAAGATCCGCCCATCATTGAAACATATTTAATTCTTGATTTAACTTCAGGGTATTTTGTTATTAATTTCGATATGTTTGTTAAAGTACCAGTACAACATAAACATATCTCATTTTCATGATCTAAAATTGCATCCCTGATAGCTTCTATATATGACTTATCATTTGATATTTGGTTTTTGGTGACTGATGGTAAATTGACTCCACCGATACCTTTATCACCATGGATATCGAGTGCAAATTTAGGTGCCTTTTTGAGTGGTACTTCTGACCCTTGATATACCTTGACGTTGTGAATATTTAAAAAGTCCAACAACCCTAGGGTGTTGTGGGTAGTCATGTTCAAAGGGGCGTTACCATGAACGGTTGATATACCGAGTAGGTCGAATCTTGTGTTGAAGATGGATAACAAGATGGCAAACGCATCATCGTTGCCAGGATCACAGTCCAACCACACGGGGATACTATTGACTGTCATAAAGCAGATGAATAAAACGAGACTGGATGAAAATAATACAAGACTATGTGTCTATAAATACAAGACTATGTGTGAGTGTGATAAGTACAAGACTCTGTGTGAGTGATGATTGTGTGGTGGGTGTGGTGAAGGGGAAGGTTGATGAGTGAAAAGTGGTTAGGAATGTTTCAGAGTGGAGTTGTGGGTGCAATAAATAATACAAAAGTAGATGTGTCGATTGTTCATGATTAAACTTTTATTGTCCTTTATGGAACACATTTTTTGGAGGACTCTGGTCATTAAATGCGTTTTCTTTCTGTGCTCTATTGGCGTTGTGCGTATGCGGCAGTTGGCACTAAAATTTTTTTTCGTTTCTTGTTATTTTATTTCTCGTGCTTGGTCGTTGGCATTGCATTATTATTTCTGTCGTCAGAGCGCCGTGTGACCACCGTCAAACAAACCATCTTTTCTCTTCTTTGCTCGATCTCAGTCCTATCTCTTCAGAGTTGTATTTTATTCCAACGTTGATTTCAATAGCTTTTATTCTAACTATATAGAAGTGTACATTCATTACAGACATTGTATAGAGGTCCGATAAAGGCTAATAGATATATGCAGTAAATCCAATAGCGGCATTTTTAAACTCTACTTTTTTTTTCTTTTCTTTTTCAGTAGACGCAAAAGTTTAACCATTAATACAGGAGTATGGATTGGTTATTGTTCTTTGGTATGGCGACTGGCAACGGGATCTTCCCAGTAACCTCCTCGTTCTTAACCTCTACTGGTTCTCCAGTTGGTCCACTCTGGCTTTTCTCTGGTATATCTTCACCATTCGTTTGAGTCAAAACCTTTGCTTCTTCCTCAACCTCTTGATTTGTGCCTTGTTGTTCACTTTTGTATTGGAGCAATTCCAACACTCTGCTTATTTCATACCCTATGGTTCCGATCAAATCTTCTGCCCACACAACGTCGAGATGATTGTAAGTGGGCACTTCCAAACAGAATAGGTTTCTGTCGAGCTCATACTTCTCCTCATAATTCTTCATATGTGTCGCCAACTTCTTCCCGTCGACTAAATAATCCGCTTCTCCGTTGATCACCATTATAGGCACGTCCAAATGATTAAACCATGATTCTTTATATCTAAAGTACGAATTCGTGTCGTTGACTGGACGTTCGGGGTCTATCACAAAATTGTCCCCCGATTTATACGACCTCTTTGGATGTAACATTTGAATGAACCCCTCAGGTACAAAGTTACCTAGATAATACTGCATCAATTCAACCGACACATAGCTCATGTTGAATATGAATAGAAAATGGTGTACTTTTGTATCAGGGCCCCAGTTTCTGCTGGTCCATCCAAATAGGTACTTGAACATGTAATAACTGGCCACTCCAAAAAGTTTGTACTCACAGGTGTAGTTTCTCATCATACATAGGTTTCTCAACATTGCACAGAATCCAAACACAACTAACCATGCGAGTTTATTGAAATGTGCAACAATCACAATGAACCATCTCTCGTAAAACAATTTACCTGGATATATAGCTGGTGCAATCGGGACAAACAACTCAATCTTTTCATGTATATGAGAAAACTTTTCATCTTTCAACATCAAAAAACTTTGCAACCCACCCTGGGAATGACCAATCAAGATTAGTTTCTCATGTTTTGTAGCAAACAAAATTGAGTTGATTAACTCGGGCAAGTCATAGAACGCCAATTCTTTCACTGACCAATTCCAATATTTCTCATTGTTATACAAGTTTTTCAAACTCGCGTGTTCTGCTTTAAACCATGATCGATTGTTCCCCATCCATATATCATATCCATGTTCGTAAAAGTAATACCCCAATGAATTTTTACCACCTGCTATAAACGTCCCCGAGCATGACAATAACCCATGTTGTAGTAATATCGGTTTCCGCAACATCCTCTGTTCTTTAGTCTCTTTTGGATTGATCACACGATGTAATGTCAAGATAAACCCATCCTTGGTGGTAACTTTATATTCTTCCAATTCCAAATGTAAACTATTGACATAGTATTGCAAGTTCACACTTGGTTTCATATTTTCTAAATCATCATAAGCTTTTCTTGGCTTATAATTATGACCCTTGGCTTCATAATCAATTGGTTTGAATTTAGTCTTGCCACAACAAAAATCAACAAAATGTTGTGAGATAGATCCAGTGAACAAGACACTACAATATACAATAGAACATATCCCACTTATAAAAATAATAAAGTATTTCAACACTGGATTGTAACTCATAAGTTGGAATTTTCATACGGATATTATTTTCACTTCATATACGAGTGTGGGACCGATGGAACTTGATTATAAATAGGTTTTTTTTTCCACTTGCTGGATTTACGAAAATAGAAATAGTAAGAATAAACTAATTTAGGAAGTTACTAAGTACACTTGGTTGACCTTGAAAGCTTGGATCAGAATTTCTCCTTTGTAGTGTCTGTTTAAATGTAACAAGATATATGTTGCGTCCAGACACCTTCATCAATATCAACCCAAACTTCGTCAAAAGTCATTTTCTCAAGAGGAATCAACGAAGAATCGTAAACTCAACTCTTGAAAAGGGTCTATAATCTTGATTAACGCGAGATTTCATCATAAAGTATAAAACTTGGAAGGTCATACAAAGAAGAAAAGAAGGGAAAAGGGAAAAAATTTATCAAACACTGGTGATTTTATATTTTTTTTCAAACTACCATCTCATCTGGCATCTAAGAATTATGGCACCTAAAAGAAAAGCAAAAGTAGACCAGTCCAAGAACAAGAAAGTGAAAATAGATAATGATTTGATTTCATTGTCGGATGTGAAGAGATTGAGTAGTGAAATCAATGAATCATCTAAATTTAATAATCTTGTAATTTTGATAAACCAATTGAAATTGATCAAAGATGTATTGGTTAAGAAAGAGGATACTGCTGTGGAGTCATTAGGTAGAAACTTAGCTGTATCATTGTACAAAAACTTCCAAACACTATTTAAAACAGGGTTGTTTAAAAAGTCATCTTCTGATACAGAAAGTCAAATATTAATAAAGAAGTGGATATTTGATAAATATCTAAAATTCAAGACGTTAATTTGTGAATATCTCAAAGAGAAATTAAGTTTTGACTCATCTTTACAGTTGGATCTTCTTGAGATTTATTTAAACTTGATTAAAATTGAAAATAATAATGATTTACAGTTCCCCAACCAGACGTATAAACAAGTCATAGATTCCCTACTTTCAACTAAGAATGATTTTATAGTCAACGAATTTATTGAATCATTTTTTGAAAACAATTGGGACCTACAATTTTACTTTTTTCAAATTGCATCAGATTTGTTAAAATTTGAAAAATCAAATCAAGAGAAACAAACAATATTCTCAAATTATTTATCTATAACAACAAGAAATGAACTTTTGCATGATGATGATTTATCTGAACTTCCAACTTGGTGTAAACATTTGAGTGCCAATGTTGAAAAACATCACGTTTTCAAATCAAATTTTCAAAAATGTATAACTACAATATTATCATACCCATTGACTACCACACAATATAAGTCTATACTTGGAATATTGCATAAACGTATAATACCGTTCATGAGTCAACCTCAACAATTAATGGATTTCTTGACCGATTGTTATGATAAAAATAACGATTTGATCATCCCAATTCTTTCATTAAACTCACTATATGAATTGATAAAAAATTATAATTTGGAGTATCCTGATTTTTATACAAAGTTGTACTCTTTGATTACACCAAACTTACTATACACTAAATACAGATCAAGATTCTTCAGATTGTGTGATTTATTTTTAAGTAGTACTCATTTGAGTTCGAACTTGGTTGCATCATTCATTAAAAGATTATCTAGATTATCGTTGATCTCAAGTGGACCAAGTGCAGTGATAATAATACCATTTATTTACAACTTATTGAAAAGACATCCAACATGTATGATCATGATTCATAACACAGCAGGTACAAAAGATGCATTTAATAACTTAGAACAGAATCCAATGCTGACCAATGCGATCAATTCGTCACTTTGGGAATTACATTCTTTAGTATCCCATTATCATCCAAATATAGCCACATTGTGTAAAATCTTCGGTGAGCCGTTTAGAAAGCCAAATTACAATATGGAGGATTTCTTGGATTGGAATTATTTGACTTTATTGGAAAGTGAACAACTGAGAAAGTATAAAGAAAAAGCCACAGCTTTAGAGTTTGAAGAATTTGATAGTTTATTTAAAAGTGAAAGCTCAAAAGAAAATGACAATATTTTTTTGGAAAACTGGAAATTAGTTTAATAGATAAAGACAAACCATAAGAATAACTCTGAAATAATTTGCTTGTTCTTATATTCTCTTAAGCTTGTTTGTTCAAAATTTAAATAAAGCTTATTAGAACTTGTTTTTGCAGCATGAACCATACGCGAAACTCTCGTGCTGCAAACTTTTTTTATCACTTTAGACAATTTTATAACTTTAAAGTGCTGATTTCTACTCCATCTCGAATGCTATCAAAACATGTTCCACACAAATAGTACTTGTAAATCTAAGATGTTAATCCTATACTCTTTATGTTTTTCTCTTTATGTTTTTTTCAACTTTTAAGTTTAGATCTTCACAGAATCTTACACCAGTACTTTTTTTTTTGACGAAATCTTCTTAATTTATGAAGTTCCAAGTTCATCCGCTC
The DNA here is from genome assembly GCA_030565145.1 of Insectozyma parachauliodis. Classification (NCBI taxonomy): domain Eukaryota; kingdom Fungi; phylum Ascomycota; class Pichiomycetes; order Serinales; family Debaryomycetaceae; genus Insectozyma; species Insectozyma parachauliodis. The sequence continues at coordinate 120,498 of JAJMBB010000022.1, read as the reverse complement.
AATAGAATTGTCACCAGCATTAGCAATTATACACTTCCTTAACCTTGATGTGCTTTGACTTTTGATATTCTACATTTCCATCCTACAGTACTTTGTTTGTCTAGAAAAATCAAACACCTAATAAAAAAATTCTTTTCTTTATCTTTTCCTTTGTAAGAATTTTTTTCTCACCACTTCAATTTTTCGCCCTGCGAAGCCATCTCTCTGCTAATTCTTGGACTCCATCCTGGCCTCTCTGGTATGAGTCTCGCCCATCCAGCTACAACGCTGGGCCGTAGAAAGAGGAAAATGAGCAAAGAAAAGCAAAAAAGAAGAAAAAACACTCACTTTGACCTCTCAGTTATTTGAAAGCACTTTTTGGCAACAATCACACAATTTCTCTTTGCAACATAATTATAACTTCAAAAGTACATATAGTGATGGATAGCGATGCATACTCGTAACAAAGTCTCTAAATTCACCTATTTATTTGAATTAGGTTGTCAAATTTTTGCTCTTATTGAGGAAAACTAATATAGTGAAACCTCACGTTTTTGATAAGCAGCAGTGTATTGTTTGAATTTGCAAACACAAATATATGGCCACTTCGATGGTAGCACAATTTTACCGTTTTGAGAATATTAATGAGACACGTTAATTAAATATTTATTTTCTTTTCGCATCCTTCACTTTTTCATCCACTGTTATCAACCATCATGGATTTCACAGCAACTGAGACTGGTGAACAACCTGTAGATGTCACCTTTGGTGATAGAGTCAGAAGATTCCAAGAATTCTTAGACAGAATTGACTCAAACACGGGAAACGATTATCGACAACAAATCAAACAAATGTTAATCAAAAGTAAATATCGTTTGAATATATCAATAGATGAAATTAGAGAATTTGATAGAGACTTTTGGCAGGGACTATTACTACACCCTGCTGATTTCTTACCAGCCTGTGAGAGAGCGTTGAAGGAAACTGTTTTAACAATTTATGACCCTCATGACCCATCATTTCCTTCAGATTACGACTCAAACCAACAATATTATCTAAGCTTCAAAGGAGCTTTTGGTAATCATTCAGTGACTGCAAGGACCATTGACTCTTCATATTTATCCAAATTGATATCAATCGAAGGGATTGTAACCAGAACTTCATTAGTCAGGCCTAAAGTTATTAGATCAGTACATTATGCTGATAAGACCGGTAGATTCTATGCAAGAGAATATAGAGATCAAACAACGTCATTTGATGCTATATCGACACCAGCCATATATCCAACCGAAGATATGGATGGTAATAAATTACTCACGGAGTTTGGTTATTCAACCTATAGAGATCATCAAAAGATTTCAGTACAAGAGATGCCGGAAACAGCACCTGCTGGACAATTACCAAGATCTGTTGATGTAATTTTGGATGATGATCTAGTTGATTTGGTTAAACCAGGGGATAGAATACAAATAGTTGGTGTTTATCGTGCATTGGGAGGAGTTGGACATGAGACTTCATCATTCAAAACTGTTATCTTGGCCAATTCTGTTTATCCATTACACGCAAGATCAACAGGGGTTGCTTCACAAGAAAAACTAACCGATCAAGATATTAGAAATATTAATAAGTTATCAAAAGATAAAAAGATTTTTGAAATCTTATCAAACTCTTTGGCTCCTTCAATTTATGGATTTGAGTATATTAAAAAATCAGTTTTATTGATGTTGCTAGGAGGTGTTGAAAAAAATTTAGATAATGGTACACATTTAAGAGGTGATATTAACATATTAATGGTTGGTGATCCATCAACAGCCAAGTCACAAATTTTAAGATTTGTTTTAAATACAGCTTCATTAGCCATTGCTACAACGGGTAGAGGATCCTCTGGTGTTGGTTTAACCGCTGCTGTCACTACAGATAAAGAAACTGGTGAAAGAAGGTTGGAAGCAGGAGCAATGGTATTGGCTGATCGAGGTATTGTGTGTATCGATGAGTTTGATAAGATGTCAGATACAGATAGAGTTGCAATCCATGAAGTTATGGAACAACAAACGGTCACAATTGCAAAAGCTGGAATCCATACGTCATTAAACGCTCGATGTTCAGTCATAGCCGCCGCCAATCCAGTGTTTGGACAATACGATGTTCACAAGGATCCACATAAGAACATTGCGTTGCCGGACTCTTTGTTATCTCGTTTTGATTTATTATTTGTTGTCACTGATGATGTCAACCCTTCAAAGGATAGAATCATATCTGAACATGTCTTGAGAATGCATAGATTCATCCCGCCGGGGTTATCTGAAGGTGAGCCGATCAGAGAGAAATCAAGCGTGACATTAGCCGTTGGTGATGATCAAACCAACGAGCAAGAATTGTTGGAACAACCAATTTTTGAAAAATTCAATGCATTGTTACACGCAGGCGTTAAGAAAACGGGTCTGAAAAAGTCGCCGGTCATTTTATCAATCCCATTCTTGAAGAAATATGTCCAGTATTCAAAACAGAGAATAAAGCCAGTATTGACCAAATCAGCCTCAGACCATATCGTGCACACTTATTCGTCATTGAGAAATGATTTGATTGGGAATAATCAACGAAACACAGCTCCTATTACTGCAAGAACTTTAGAAACTTTGATCCGTTTGGCTACTGCACATGCAAAAGTAAGATTATCAAAAACTGTTGAAGTCAAAGACGCCAAAGTTGCTGAGGAAATGTTAAGATTCGCCTTGTTTAAAGAAGTTGCAAAGAAATCAAAAAAGAAACCTAGAGAAAACAATGAATTGAATTCAGATGAAGAGGAAGCTGAAAATGATTCCGAATCAGAGGAAGAAGTTTCAAGACCAAGTACAAGAAGATCAAGATTGAGACAAGAACAAGCTGAAAGATTACACGATCAAACCATAGGTCAACAAGATAATGACGATGATGGAGTAGGTGAAGAGCTAGAAAATTTCCATTTATCTCAGCCACCACCACAACCCTTGACAGAGAGAAATAATAACTCGAGTGAGAGAGATGTGCTAAGTGGAGAAAGGTTGAGTTTATTCAACACAATCATGGCTAGAATATCTAGATCAAGTGTATTTAATGACGGTGAAGGATCAGCAAATTACGACACGGTTTTGGACTCAATCAATGAGGACTTGCCTCAGGAGGAAATCTTCACACCCCAAGAAATCGAGTCAGCAATGATGAAATTGGTCAATGAGAATAAATTCTTTATCAGTGAAGGTAAAATTTATAAAATATAGATAATGTAATAATATAATGTGTAAAAAAGTAAAGAAAAAAGTTCTTATGGAGGACGTAAAATCAGGTACAAATAATGAGCCTGTACTCAATATATCTAATCATAAGATAACCAAAAGAAAAAAGAAAAACAATAAGAATAAGAAGAAGAAGAAGGAAAAGAACTCAAATTTAAATCAGTTAAATCATTACATAGACACTTCAGGGGATGAGTACATGACTCCGCTCGAATACTCCAAAGAAGAAGAAGAAAATTACAATGTTGGATATGATGATGGTTATAAGGAAGGATATGAAGAAGGGAAACTACATTGTAAAGAGGTTGTATATTATAATGATGAACTAATAACCCATGATTACGATTCATTACCTGCGAATGTCAAGAAATTCTGGGACCGCAGGTATTCATTGTTTAAATTATATGACGATGGAATTTACCTAAGTGAGGAGTTATGGTATAGCGTAACACCAGAAGATACAGCAATTATAATTTCAGATTTATTGTACAAACTAAAACCAAACTCAAAAAATGTATTAGATTTATGCTGTGGTGGAGGAGGAAATACTATCCAATTTGCAAAAACATATGATAAAGTCATGGCTATAGATATAAATCCAACGAATATTTATTGTACTCGTCACAATTGTCAAGTTTATGATGTGGGAGATAAAGTGTGGACTTTAGAATCTGATTGGAATGAATTAACAAACACAGACATTGATGAAATGGAATACAATACTAGTTTTGAGCCAAATGATTACGATTGGATACCTGAAGAATTTGAATTTGATTCAACCTCAAAACCATTTGATTTCATTTTTAGCTCTCCACCCTGGGGTGGTACCAATTATAATAAAAAATCGTTTGATTTGAACAACATGCAACCATTTCCATTGATTAGATTCTTGCAACAATGTATTAAATATACCTCAATGGTTGGATTGTATTTACCGAAATCTTCAAACATCGATCAACTCAAAGAGGCCGCAGAGTTGGTGTTTGGTAGTGCAAAAGCTGTTCAAATAGAAGATATAATGGGCCGGTCCAGCAAATTAGCCATTTTAGCAATCTTCACAGAGGTAGAATCAGAAGATTTATCAGAATCAACTGAATAGATATCTAGTTGAATAAAAAACTTAATAGATATCTAGTTGAATACAAAGTCAAGCTTGAACCAATTTTTAGCATCAACTGTTAATATGAAATAGAGTTGGAGCTAGCAATTTTCATCTAATTGAACGACAAATTGATCTGTAGTAATGTCACTTTTCTCGTGCAAAATTGTAAATTTAACATTTATAGCTGATCAAAACAAATTTTATCTGAGACATTAGCACTATCCGACATTTTGCAACAAGATCTCATGAATCAGACATCGAGAAGAAACGATTCAGATAGAATCTTATCACTAGAATCTAAACTTGAAAGACTAGATACAAAACTCAAACGATTTGAAACAGACAAAGTTGCCAGTCTTCAACAAGAAGTTACATTGCTAAGGCAAATCATCGACTTTCAAAATTCAAAAATAGAAAAGTTATCATTAATATGTTCAGAACTATCAGACGAAAGTAAGCTAATCAAAAGTCGTCAAGATGAAGGAGTTGTATTGAATGCGTTGGATAATAATGATGTAAGAGCTAGAGATTTATCCGATGCATCTACTCATGACCAACTAAGTAGCTCTGAACCATCATCACCTATTCACTTAAATTTACAAATTCAGCAGCATCAACAAAGGCTTCAGCAACAACAACTACATCAAAACCATGTAGCAATACAATCACAACATCTGAATATTACCATGAATCCTCACATTAATCATCTTCATGATTCAAGAGATCAACTATCGCAGCAAATTTTAGACCCGCCTTCATCAGCTATATCACAAGGATTAAAAAAGAATAAAATTACCAAATCAGGTACCGAAGAAGCATCTCGAGTTGTACCGCGAGTAAAACGTAGAAGAGTGGAAAAGAAAATGAATATAATTTTCTTGCATAATCCAACTTCGGTGAGAGAAATTTACGACGAATTTTTCAGCGGCTACAAAGGTCAAGAACCTTTGAGTGAACTAGATGACAAATATGGTAAACATATCTGGAGAGGAGATTCTAGGTCGAAAGAATCAAAAAGATTTCAGAGAAGGAAAAAGCTATGCGATGCAATACAAAGAGGAATGATGAAATATGGTAAACTGGTTGATGAAATTGTTGATTTCATTGAGAAATTCCGAGGTGAAAAGTCTTTAACTTGGATAATGAATGGTCATTTGCCACCTGACTTAGAATAAATATTGATAATTATAAGCTAGCTCACGTGACGCGGTACTAACTCATGACCTCACACATAACAATTGTATACTTTTCTATTTTATTTTATTTTTTTTTTTTTTTAATTTTTTCTATCGAGTTCTATTTTTCAGATTGTTGAGAGTATAAAAATTTTCACATCTCACTCACTTGTTTTAATTTTAATTTTGACTACTAAAGATACAAGATGTTATCAGCTAGACAATCATTGAAGAAATTACCACTTAAAAATTTCATTAGATCACAATCATCAACAGCTGCACCAACAGGTCAAGTCATTGGTATTGATTTGGGTACTACCAATTCAGCAGTTGCTGTTATGGAAGGTAAAACACCTAAAATCTTGGAAAATAGTGAAGGTGGTAGAACTACTCCATCCATTGTTGCTTTCACCAAAGATGGTGAAAGATTAGTTGGTATTCCAGCTAAAAGACAAGCTGTTGTTAATCCAGAAAATACTTTATTTGCTACTAAAAGATTAATTGGTAGAAAGTTTGAAGATAGTGAAGTTCAAAGAGATCTTAATCAAGTTCCATACAAGATTGTTAAACACGGCAACGGTGATGCTTGGTTAGAAGCTAGAGGTGAACAATATTCTCCACAACAAATTGGTGGGTTTGTTTTGAACAAGATGAAAGAAACTGCTGAAGCAGCTTTAAATAAAAAAATCACATCTGCTGTTGTTACTTGTCCAGCTTATTTCAATGATGCTCAAAGACAAGCTACTAAAGATGCTGGTAAAATTGTTGGTTTAAACGTTTTAAGAGTTGTTAATGAACCAACAGCTGCTGCATTAGCTTATGGTTTAGAAAAGAAAGATGGTGAAGTTGTTGCCGTTTTCGATTTAGGTGGTGGTACTTTTGATATCTCAATTTTAGATATTGGTGCAGGTGTTTTCGAAGTTAAATCAACCAATGGTGATACTCATTTAGGTGGTGAAGATTTCGATATTGCTTTAGTTAGAAACATTGTCGACAACTTTAAAAAAGAATCAGGTATTGATTTACAAAAAGATAGAATGGCTATTCAAAGAATTAGAGAAGCTGCTGAAAAAGCTAAAATTGAATTATCATCAACTGTTTCAACAGAAATAAATTTACCATTTATTACCGCTGATGCTTCAGGTCCAAAACATATTAATCAAAAAATTTCAAGAGCTCAATTTGAAAACTTGGTTGAACCATTAATCAAGAAAACTGTTGAACCATGTAAAAAAGCTTTGAAAGATGCTGGATTATCTACTTCAGATGTTTCAGAAGTTATCTTAGTTGGTGGTATGTCAAGAATGCCAAAAGTTGTCGAAACTGTTAAATCAATCTTTGGTAAAGAACCATCTAAAGCAGTCAACCCAGATGAAGCTGTTGCCATGGGTGCTGCCATTCAAGGTGGTATCTTAGCCGGTGAAGTCAAAGATGTTGTCTTATTAGATGTTACTCCATTATCATTAGGTATTGAAACCATGGGTGGTGTTTTTGCAAGATTAATTTCAAGAAATACTACTATTCCAGCTAAAAAATCTCAAGTTTTCTCAACTGCTTCTGCTGGTCAAACTTCGGTTGAAATCAGAGTTTTCCAAGGTGAAAGAGAATTAACTAGAGACAATAAATTAATTGGTAATTTCACTTTATCAGGTATTCCACCAGCTCCAAAAGGTGTTCCACAAATTGAAGTTACTTTTGATATTGATACCGATGGTATTATCAAAGTCTCAGCTAAAGATAAAGCTACTAATAAAGACGCTTCAATTACTGTTGCTGGTTCATCAGGTTTATCCGATAGCGAAATTGAAAAGATGGTTAACGATGCCGAAAAATACGCTGAATCAGATAAGCAAAGAAGACAAGCCATTGAATCAGCAAATAGAGCCGATCAATTATGTAATGATACTGAAAACTCATTAACTGAACATAAAGAAAAATTATCACCAGAAGCTGTTGAAAAAGTTCAAGAACAAATCACTAAATTAAGAGAAATCATTCTTAAAGCTCAAGCTGGTGAAGAAGTTGTTGCTGAAGAATTGAAACAAAAAACTGAAGAACTTCAAAACGAAGCAATCAACTTGTTCAAAGATTTATACAAAGACGGTGGTGAACAATCATCATCATCTGAAGAACCACCAAAAAACTAAGTTAAATAAAAAATTATTGTATTCTTGTATATAGTACTATATAATGTTAATTAAGAATTCTATTTTTCATCCTCGATAGATAAGCTACTTAAATTATGAGCTAAACCAAAGCTTCTCTTCAATGGAGAATTTATTTGACTAGCTTTAGTGTTTTTTCTCGATATTGTACCGTAAGTTTTCAATATTGAATTAGAATTAGAAAATTCACTTTCATAGATGCTGAAATTTTCGTCTTCATCTTCACTTGACAGATATTCCAACATGTCTCCCAACATTGATCTTCTATTCAATACTTTATTTGAAAAATCAGCTTCTTTGGAACTTGACGATGGGGAATCTGAATTTGCTGGATCTGAATCGACCGATGTGTATAAAGATGAAGTGGATTCGACATCTTCTATTTCTGACTTATCTGGTTTAAATGTTGGCAAGGCATTATCAGCTATATAGTTTTGGAATAATGTTATCTCATGTCTCAATTGTATTCTTTTAAATAATACTAGTTTCAAGTATGTATTCCATAAATGTTGAATGTTAAATGAAGAGTATTTTTGAAATGAAGTGTCCAAATGTTGTGGGATAGAAGGAGCCACGCTTTCATATTCACTTGACGTATAGTTGAAATTTGGTGATGGTAATTTGCTGTGAAATTCGCTATTTTCCAAAATTTGTTTTCTTTCATATTCATCCTTTTGTTGATTTATAAAGTTTGACAAATGATTGAATTTGTTGATATTCTCTTGATCTTTGTAATACATTTCATTTGCGTCTTGAACTGCGGCGATTTTCATCACTGGATCTTTACCCAACCCTGGGTTTGTTGTGGGATTCGATATCAAATTTTGACTAATCAATCTCTTCACATCTTTATTTTTAGGAAACTTTCGTTCTTTTCGAATCAATGTCGAACTTCTATTAACTTTCATACTTGGTTTTCTTTTATTTGAAACTTTAAACAATTTAAATTTAGCAACCATCTTTTTCAACACTAGTTTAAACCTATACCATTTAGAACCTTGTTTGATTTTGATAGCTTTGGACCGTTTTACAGTCAAAGAATTAACCGAAGACTGTCTTGTTAGTTGAACATTTGAAGATCTCGATTTACGTGTATACCATCTTCGTTTCTTCATCGGGATGAAAGTCGGATCAGAGTCTATTTCCTGTCTAGTTGAGAATATAGTTGCCTGAGATCCCATCGAATTGGAGATATCTCTGAACAGCGCAAGCCCATGGTTTCTCAATAATGGAGGAGTATCAATGGACTTTGTATCCACTTTGCGGGCAACCTGAGGCTGCTGCTGATCGATTATAAACTGTGAGAATCGTTTCGGTATAGGATTGTACACACTCTTGGTTTGGTGGGCCAATGGGTTCGGGTTCTTGGTGTTGTCGTACAAGTTGAGCGTATCCGACGAGCGTGGTTGGTGGTCTAAGTAGTACGCCGGGAACGATATAGCTAGTGACTTTGTTGACGTTGACTCAACTTCGAGCCTGTTCAATGAGGATTGTGTCATTATGTGTTGGTCTGATAGGTGCAGATTCTCATCCTCTTTTAAGTTGGGAACAGAAATACGTGGGGCACTCATCAGGCAATAAAGTTGTTAGACGATGGATCAAAGTAAACAAAAGGTGAATGTTTATTTGATCATGATTTTTAACTCATGGTGATGGCTGGTTGCAAAACGAATTTGGAGAAAAAAAATAAAAATATAATTCAAAATTTAACCAGCATTTATTTCTAAACTATTTTATCAAAACATTATTTTTAAATTTTAGCCGGTGCCAAACCAACTGCGTTTTTCTTTAAATCGTAAATAGAGTAATACTTTCTCAAAAAGGCATCTCCAACAATGGCTAAATCACCAATTGGCTCTGGGAAATCCATCGGAGTGAATGCAGAGATACATGATCCACTAACTTCCAAAGTATAATCATAAGCAGTCAAAGTGAAGTTGTAGCCTGAAAAAGTTAATGTCAAATCAGGTAATGAGTCTCTTTTACTACAATCAACTTGGTATTGACCTGACCATGATTTTGTAGCTCCAATCTTGGTATTGACAATTTCAGCTAAAGTTGATGGTAATGTGATCAATGAAGTACCAGTATCAATTGCAGCACCGGTTTTGGTCAATTGTGCATATTCATCTCCTAAACCTAACCCTTCAAATGAAACTTCCCAATATGCTTTTCTTCTAACTGGCAACCATGTGATTTTCCCTTGGAATTTGCTTTCATCATAACCACCAAAAGTAGCTAACCCACCATCATTTTCGTTCTTATTGGTATCACCCAAGTAAAATCCAAATTGTGGTGAATCTAATAATCCTTGATTTATAGCATTGTAAATAGGTGGAACAATTTTATTAACTGAAATGGTGTCATAAGCTAAACCTAAAATCCCATCGAATTTACCAAAGGCAAATGCTAAACCCGGTTCGGATGTGGCTTCGGCAAAATCTTGTTTTGGAATGATCAAATCACCAATAGATAAAGTATCTTGAGAAATGTAACCTTCCATTGAGCCTGAACCATATTGAATTGAGAATTCAGATCCATTAGCTTTATAAGTCGAACTTGAATCATGATCATATTTCGAATGTAAATAACAAGCCAACGAGCTACAATCTTGAGAAGGAACCCATAAATTACTCGACCCAGTATCTAAAATAACTTTGAATGGTTGTCCAGGAGTACCGAGTTGGATTTCAGTGAAATATTGAGCATTCAAATAGTTAGTTAATGGAGCTTCAAATTTACCTTTTGTTGGTTCAACAAACGGAACTTGAGCTTGAACGTGATTATTTGAAATAACTTGCTGACTTGGGTTACCCATCTTTTGATTAAACATGTTGATGTATTTATTGGTTAATCCAGCGGTGTATTCTTGGAAAATACTTGGGTTTAAAGTTTCTTCATTTGACACTCTGGTTAATTTGGTATCAAACTTTTTAGCATCGACAGGTAAAGCCAACAATGCAGTAGCAATGGTTGATAATAAGGATAATGAGAATTGCATCTTGAAAAAGGTAAAATTGTTGAATGATACCAAAGAACAAGGAAAGTAGTTGCAAGTCCAAAAATAATCAAGAAATAAATTGTGGGTTATAATTATCTATCAGCTTATGTAAGTGTAACAATAGTTTAAAGTGGCAATTCTTATGTAATAGCTGACAAAAAGATAGTAGTGCAATCTGTCACTATTGCTACTGGTTTAGTCCTGAAAATATCTAAATCTAGCGACTCCAACCCAAAGACCTTATACAGACCATGAATCACTGCAAATGTCTAAACTATAGAAAATTACTGAAATGATAAAACTAATGAGTTCAAGAGTAACATTACCGCCCTATGTTCTTATGCTAGAAAACAGCCATTAAATTTGCAACCAAACAAAGTCAGGTTTCTTTAAGCGGATTTATAAACCATAGGTGAATTTTACAAAAAGCATGCTAATACAATATTGAGTGCAGCACGTGAGACTCACTTTGAATTTATAATTCCTTTATAAATTAGACAAACCTTTGGTAAACAAAATCAACAACAGTATATTTCTTAGAGTTATTACCTACATTCTGTTTGTGTTTAATCCAGATTCATTTAGCTAATATTTGAACTGAACTGGAGATCATATAGTAAGGTATTTCGGCTATACTTTGTCGGATGTAATAATTTTTCTGCGTAACCCAAAATATTTCACAACCAAACTTACCATGAGTAGTTTCTTCAAATCTAGAGTTGAGAATTATATCCCTCGTTCTCCCGTCAAATTCAAATTAAGAACCGACGTCAATAAACTGACAAGCATACCTGAGATTATTTCAAATTCAATCGAAGAATTCCAACAAAATTATCAATTTTATATAAACCCAATTCTATCATCAGGCCATACTCAGACCGCATACACCGCAATCAACAAGTTTGAAAACCATCATCACGTATACTACAAACGTAAGATTATTCAAATTGAAAACAAAACTTATAAAATCCCCGAAACCAATGAAGAATTGAAGTATGATCAATGGGCGGGTGAAAGTACAATCGCTTTGGATTTTGTAATCAAGAAACCACAAGATGAAGTTAGTGACCCTTTCAAATACAAACCCGAGTCTCAAGATAACGAATTGCCACCAAGAACAGAATTTGCCGCACCAGACGATGATATCATCGAAAATAACAACGAAAAACCTTTATTAATTGTATTACATGGGTTAAGTGGAGGTTCGTACGAAGCTTACATAAGAGCAGTGTTGGAAAAAATCACCCAAGATCCATATGATTTTGATGCTATAGTGTTGAATTCAAGAGGGTGTGCGAAACATATCATTACTTCACCCCAATTATATAATGGTCTTTGGACGAATGATTTAAGGTATTTGATGAATGAAATTATTCCAAAGAAATATTCCAATAAAAGAATTTATTTAATGGGGTTTTCACTAGGTGGAGCCATATTAGCCAATTATTTAGGACAAGAAGGTTCACATATCTCCAAACAAATCAAAGGTGCTTGTTGTTTTGGAACTCCATGGGATTTTCCAGATGGTGCACACCATTTAAGAGAAAGTTTAATAGGTCATAATGTCTACTCACCAACCATGTGTTCGAATTTACTAAGATTATTGAACTCTCATGGAATATTACAATCTGATCAATTTATAGAAGATTACAAAAAGAATCCGTCAAATTATAATATCAAGTTCCTAAAAGATTTCGATGATTTCTTCACCTCAAAACTTTTTGGATTAAATTGTGCCGATGAATATTATCGATTAGCATCGCCGATACAAAGAGTATTGAAAGTCAGAGTACCTTTACTAATCATAAGTTCAAAAGATGATCCAATTACTGGGTCAAGATCCCTACCATATTCAGAAACCAAGCTAAACCCTTATATCACCATGGTTACAACCACAATAGGTGGTCATTTGGGTTGGTTTACATGGAACGGCCAAAGATGGTACACCAACCCTGTATGTAAATTTTTTAAAGAATTAGATTCTTGGGATATTGATAGTGACAGCATAACAAGTAAAGATCTACCACTTGACATTTCGACATCTTTTAAGTATGATAGATTGGTAAATGGAATGTTAGAATGATCTAGATACAAATACAACTAGAACTTTTATACTTTGTATAAATTATATTAGACATTTTTTTGTGCTCTGCTCATACTATCAGTGATGTATGGTCTGATCTTTGCGCAATTAATGTTAATTCCGACTTGAATCAGTGGTTAAGTTTCTATAGATAAATGAATATTGATAGAATACAGTACAATATCGTAAGTATAAAATAGTATAGGTATAATAAAAGTAAATAAAAGTATATCTCTTCAAAGTATTCTTCAATGACCAGCTTTAGCACCAACGGGCAGTGTACCAATTACAATTACTGAATTCCTGAATTTCGGAATAGAACATCATCCCTCTCTTCTCTTAAAAGATGTCAATCTTTGGTCTAAGCTTCTCTAACGATTTTGTATCGATAAAGTCAATTCATTTTGTGGTGAGCTTTCCATTTCGTCCAATGACTTCCAATATCCGTTTCTCAGCATTTCTAAGCGACTCTTTTAATTGGGATAGCGCTTGTTTTGGACCATCTTTGGTAAACGATTGAAAATTCAAATAGCTTTGTATAGAATCTTCAGCCAATTTAATAAACTTCCATTGGTTAATGATTTTAAAATCTTCTTTAGCAATCCGTTTGCCTTCTCTGTTCTACCGTTTGACATCGGGTGGTAGTTTGATGTCGTCAATAGCTTCTTTACTCCTAATGCAGCAATCTGAAATGATTTCATCTGAATAACCGTGAGTTTGGACAATACGACGTATAGTTTCGACTGCTGTATCAGAATCGAAGATGTTGTGGCTGTAGCATATAATAAACCAGTGACATGCTCCACTGCCACAAAGATATACTTTTCGTTATCTAAATTGGATGAAGTAGTGATTGGCCCAACATAGTCTACTCCCCATCGCTTAAAAGCTAATAAAGGTTCAATACTAATTAATTCTCTTGTTACATTTTGAAATGAGACAGTATCTAGCAGTATTAACATAAATTCACTACCTGTGTTATCAATGGGATTGCCTCTGGATGCCAAACGGTCTTGTTGCACATATAATAAGTAATCCTGATGGATGAATGAAATTCTTTATGTATGTCACTTGCAATGCCTATATATACTTCTCTTGATACCACCTTGATTAATCTATCCTCCAATACAACATGTAAAATATCATCCATTAATACAAATTGATCAATTGGGAAAGTATCTTCCATTTCTTCGTTAGTTTCAGCAGCAACTTCTGGTAAATTTGTTCAATATCTTGTTCATTAAGATTCGTTAATGATAAAATGTTTATAGTACCTGATGTGGCTTATGCGTATCTAGATCTCTTGTTACCAATGTAATTCAACTCTTCACTATCGTCAGCATCAATTGAATACCTTTCATCAGGAAAGACATTTGAATAAAAAAAAGGTTTCAATTGAGAAAACATGACAGTCGATATTGTTATCCCCTCAATTCCACAATGTCTAGCAAAGTTCATTTCTGTTCCGAAATACCTGCTAAGTTCGTTAAATATAAGATCTTTGATGATCTCTTTTTTTTCATCAGGTTGTGGAATCCTATGGTATCCTTCTTCAATTCTGGTAATCCAATCTACCACTTTCTCTGATGCATGGGGACAAAAAATACCCACCACTGTCTTGCTAAGCAACTTTTCATTTAAACGGAATAAATCCACTGCTTGTAATGCCATCATAACTGTATCTTTCCAACTCAAAGTATTTGATTTACTCTCTGGAAGGTATTGTTCATAGACAGCTTTGAGGTTTCCCTCCATGTAGGTAAGAGCTGCTTTACCCCATTTTTCTCATTTTAAATTAGCTGCTCTAAAATGCATTCGAATATTAAAAAGTTTATCAATAATTTCAAGATCACCATTACCATTAATCTTATACTTTTGGACCACTGGTGGAACTTTTGATGATCCTCTTGATGACTTATCAAATTCTTTTAAGATAAATCCTTTCAAGATTACCTTCATGTCCATCTTGGGTCTGTTGATAGCTCTATTCTATAACTCATCTGATTCTTGTTGTTGACGAACCATCTTGTCGTTTTTTTCGCTCTCTTATCAATTATGGCTCCACAACCAGACCGTAAATGGGTGAACCAACTACGTTTGCTACCTTCGAATCCAAACTCCAATGATTTCCTAAAATTAGAGTATTTAGATGTCAACTTAAATAATTCAAGAAAGTTGATAAACAATTTACACGAATTGACTAAAAATACAAACACTTATATTGACGATTTAAATACACAACTAAATGGAAATCTATCTCAATTGAAGCAAATCGAAAAAGAACTAGACTGGTTGCCTAACTGAATATGAAGGATTGTTACTTTAAACCAATGATTTTACGTGAACAAATAATCCTTCAAAAGAGAATTCAATGACACTGTCAATATGAAACTAATTGACCTTGATTATGGAACTTGTTAAATGCCATGACGTCTCGACGTCAAAATTATAAACAACTTATGGATTTTCTACTATGAGACTTATTCGGGATCAAAATCCAGTTCAAGGTACTTTGAAAGATAGTCCCGTCGGTTAGAGTACAGCTCAAGAATCACTTTTTAAAGTATATATCATCAATCATTCTTTGTAATCATTCTATAATAAATGTATATTGCATAAAATCTATATGTATAACCCAAATAACTCGCAAAGTAAGAAATAAAAAATTCCAACAGGATGATAACAATTCTTGTTTACTTACTATCATTATCATCTTCATCATCAGTGATTACAAACTCTTGCATGGCAATAGAATCATCCTCATTCACTTGCTCATATTTTCCATTTGTTTCAACATCCTTTGCACTATGATCAAATTTATTATCTGATTTCTCTGGTTTATATTTCAATATAATTATAGCATTACTTATAATCAAAAATATTCCCAAGAAACTTAATAACCCTGGTAAATGATGCCAGATTGTCAAATCCCAAACAATAGCAAAAATCATACCCGAATAAGCCATCAAACTTGCTCTGCTAGCTTTAACTCTCTGAATACCCGCAGTTAAACTAAATTGCATGAAAAACCCCGAGAATCCAATCACCAAAAATAAAAACCATTGATATGAATTGGTTGGTAAAATAAAAGATAACCCCGGTAATATCAAAATTGATATAAAGGTGATTATACAACATATTAATGCAAAATAACTAACTGACAACAAAGGATGAGCATTCATACCTATTTTTCTCAATACGATATAAACGGATGACGCTCCACAAACACCTATTAATCCAACAATAGTTGCCAATATACGTTTTTCCGAGCTTCCAGATTCTATTGATTCATCCAATGATTTAGTTTCATCATCTGATATTCTTCCAAATATGAATGACGGTTTTGCGATTAATAAAACACCACCGAGAGAAAATATTGAACATATTGCTTCTAATATTGAATATTTTTCTTTTAGTATCACGAATGCTAAAAACGCAGTCACCATTGGTATTAAAAATGTGAGTGCAACAGCATCTGATAAACTTAAATATTGTAATGAATAGTACATACCAAAAACACCGAAAAATCCAACTATCCCTCTCATTACTAATAATTTTCGAATTTTTTTAGGGCCAAAAGGAGCCTCAGGCACCGATCTCGTCAACCCCATATACGACAAACAACATATGTATGTTATAAGCATTCTAACAAATAAGATTTGTAATGGATGAATTGGCTTATTGAAGTCTTTGTCGGTGACTAATAATTTACAAGTAGTAACCATTATTGAATTTAGAAATTGGGATAATAGCAACAATGATATTCCAACATTTGGTAAGATCCAATTTTCAACAAAACTTTTAATTCTGTATTTTATCTTATCAAAATTGGATAATGTGTTGAAACTTGTTTCGAAATCTTCAATGTCTAATGAGAATGAGTTGAACGATGATAAGGAGTCTTTTTTGTGATTGGTGTGGTGAGACGTAGGTACAGCCAAAGGAGTGGACACACTAGAGGGTATTGGATCGTCTTGATCTCTTCCATTAGATATGATTATTGGATCTTGTACCAAAGGCTGGTTATGTAGCACTGTATTGGCAGTTTCATTCTTGTCATCGGACTCAAAAGATGACATGATATAGATATTTAGATTGTTTAAAACCTTGTTAGGATCAAAAGGTTGAAAAAAGTGGAAGTTGAATCAGTGGGTAGGCAATTTAAAAATGAAATTGCATGGCAAGTAAGAAAAAAAAGAGATAGAAAGTTAATATGGTTTAAGCAGTTAGCACTAGAGTCAAGACAGTCAATCCAGAGGTATACAGTTGAGGTATATATCAATAGCAACTGGTACTGCTTTAAGTATAAAGAAATAACCAGGTGATGAATAGTAGAAACAGAGGCTCCATCTGTAAGGGTAAAGATAACAAATGTGCTGCGAAATCTGAGCCATAGAAAAATTCTTGGTAATCGCTTACTCGAAAAATGATGAAATTGTGTTACTGCTTATATAATACTATCTACTACGTGATTGTTTAGTCTACTCGAGAGTGTCTACTCTTGTCTTGTATCAACAGTCTATAAAATTATACAACACCCATTTGCCAGCTTATCGCTGTGCAATAAACTTACCCTTGTAGCATATTCAAATATATCATCCACCCCTTCACCAGTTAATGCTGAGCTTTCCAAATAAGTTTTTGCCCCGATTTCTTGTGCCACTATTTCACCAAGACTATGTTGTATGAATCTTTTATCATCTCTCAAGCTGATTCTTAAATCTTTCTTTAGCCCACATAGTAAGTACGGTGTTCTTGGACAATATCTTTTAACTTCTTTAACCCATTTTGTCCTTGCATTCTCCAATGAATCCGGTGTATCAATACTGAATGCAATTAATATGACGTGCGAATTACTATAACTCAATGGTCTTAATCTTTCATATTCTTCTTGTCCTGCAGTGTCCCATAATGCTAGTTCAACAGGCTTGCCATCAATCCTACAATCAGTGACATAGTTTTCAAATACAGTTGGATGATATTCAGTTGGAAACTCTCCCAACGTAAACACATATAGTAGTGAGGTCTTACCACAAGCACCATCTCCAACAATAACTAACTTTCTTTTAAACACTTCTTTAGACATCGCTTATATGATGGTATTGATAACACGATGGGGAATTTTCAGTTCATGCGCAGCTTCTAAGATTAATAATTTTAGACTAAAAAAATTTGACTAAAACGTAAATCTCGACCCTGGTCTAAAAAATTATCAATTTTATCTATTGAGTGAAGAGAGACGTTATATATTTTGACATAAACAACAATATACTTTTACATGTAGTTGTATATAGCTTAGTTCCATAATCTACGTCCACAGCCTATTTGATCTCCATTATTTATATCTCTTATTGGATTTAAAAAATTCTCATCAAATAAATTTGCAGCAGATGATGTCTTACTACGGAATCCTGGAGGTGGCATTGTTTGATTCTGTGGTTGTATTTGAGGCGGAGGAGACGTTTTGAATCCGGCTAAACCAACTTTCATATGAGTAACTTTGCCAAATTCATCATAAATTAAATCGAATTGATAAGTTGAGTTTGAATGACAGCTATTTAAAAATTGATTAATTGTTAAATTTGGCTTATTCAATATGACTTTCACATTTTGAAATAATTTATTCAAAGTTGCAACTCCAAATTCTAATTGATTTGAATTTTGTAATATTTGAAAACAATTGTATGTTGCAGATTGAAGAATTTCATATTCATTTGCAGTATTGGTTGTTCCCCATAAGCCACCAGGATTTGTATTTGGATTATTTAATAAATCTGATTTCAAATCTGTGCTACCCCAAATTGAGTTTGAATTGGACGTTGATTGAGTATTGTTGTTACTTGTCGAATTCCAAATATTACTACTACTTGTAGGCGTGATAAATTGATCACTAGTCAATGGATCAGCAAAAGTATTGAATGGACTAAAATTATTCGTTTGAGTTGAAGGTTGAACACTATTTGCAGGTGGATTTGTAAATTGGGTCGTAGCCAAGAATGGATGATTTGGATTTGTTAATGAATTCAATCTAGATTTATTTGACCATGGGGATAATGTGTTGATTGATGGATTAATACCATTTAAATGATTATTTTCAGATCCATTCATCAAATTGATAGGCGTTGTTTGTGGAGAAACCATATTGGATTGTGGAAGTAAGTTGGCACTGGGATGAAAATCTTGAGGAATAAATTCATTTGAAGGAAATTTCGAAATTGAATCATGTTGTGATATTTGAACTGGAGCAGTGTTTATAGAAGAGTAACCAACGGATGATGGTGTGGTAGATACTGAACCTGGTCGAGCTTGATATAACTGGTTCAATAAATGATTATTCGTTTGCGGTTCGACAGGGATATGATTTTCATCTTCAAATTGTTTTTTGAAAACTGAGTTGATTTCAAAAGATTTAGGAATTGAATTTTCTTTAACTAATTGCTCTTCTTTTGCAAGTTTTAATTTTTCCCTTTCTTCTTCCTTTTGCTTTCTCAATAATTCCTTTTGCCTTTTCTCTTCTTCTTTTTGTTTCCTTTCCTCTTCCGCTTTCTTCTTACGTTCTTCTTTAATTTTCTTTGCTTCTTCTTCACGTTTTTGTTGTGCCTCTACTTTCTTCCTATGTTCCTCTTCTTTTCTCTTTGCTTCTTCCAATTTTTTCTTCTTCTCTTCTTCACGTTTCAATCTTGCTTCCTCTTTTTTCTTCTTCTGTTCTGCCTTTTGTAATTCTCTTTGAGTTTTCAATTCTTCCTCTTTAGCTTTTGCTTCTTCTTCTTTCTTTTTCCGTTCTTCTTCTTTTGCCAATTGTTGTAAACGTTTTTTCTCTTTTGCCTTTTCCTTTTGTTTCAATTTTTTCAATTCACGTTCTTTTTTAGCATTTTCTTCAGCTTCCAACTCTTCAATCAATTTTTGGGTACGATCTTGAGATAATTTTTCTTTATAAGCACTTTTCAACCTTTCTTGGAATAATTTTATAACTTGGATTAGGAACAAACGACGAATTTCTTGCATTTTTTCTTCTTCTGATATTTCAGACTCTGTATCACTTGCACCTTCATTATGATCTATATCTTCGTCTTCTTCATCTTCATCTTCCTCGTCATCGTCATCTTCATCTTCGTCATCTTCATCTTCATCTTCATACTCTTCGTCATCTTCATCCTCTTCGTCATCCTCGTCTTCATCCTCTTCGTCATCCTCATCCTCATCATCTTCATCGACCCAAGCTAAATTCTTTGCATGCTCCAATTCTTGTTCTTTCAATTCTTGGATTTGCTTTTGCTGTTGTAACTGAGCATGTTCATATATCTGCGATAAAATTTCAGGTTTTTCTCTCAACAATTCTTCACGAGCAGTTCTTGATTCTGATAATGTTTCCATCATGCTAATAAATGAATTACCATCATTTTTCAATAAATCTTCTGCAAAAGTCGATAATCCTTGTGATATTTGATCATTTACTCCTGGGGCAGCTGGATTATCAGGATTATTATTTAAAGATGCAAAATTTGAAAAAATCTTACCCATATTTTGTACATATGACATACTTTTCTCTAATTGAGTTCTATCTACGTTATTCAAATCTCGTACAATTTCTCTCAAAGATCCTGCTTTTTCAACCATTGTTATATGATTCATATTTTTTGGATCGAAATTAGCAACTTCTTTCATTTTTTGTATATCCATATTTTCCAACGCATCGAATAATTTAGGATCAAGTAATTTATTGAATAATTGATTCTCATTTGCATTTTGAGGGGCAATTTTTTGATATAATTCAGGAGAAATGTTTGGCAACTGTTCTGGAATAACATTTGACTCTGGTTGTTTCTGTATTATTTTTTGCTTTTCATTTAATTCAGATTTAGTAAATTCTTCATAATTTTTCTTTGCTATTTGATACTCTTTTTGCTTTTGAGCTGCAAGTTCGAATTTATCTCTCAATTGTTGTTGTCGTTTTTGTAATCTTCTTTCTTCTTCCAACATGTGAAACCCTCCAAATAATAAACCTGGCAAGGCATTCAAATCATTTATATCTCGTACTTCATGTATAAAATCGATTATATCATCAAAATGGTTATCATAGATGCTCTCCAATTCTTCTTCAATTATTGTATTTCGTCTACCACAGTATTTACAAGCACATCCATTTGTAGCTTGGGTTGAATTATTTGATGAATTTCCATTCAGTTGCTGCAGTAGTTGTTGTAAATGTTGTCTTGTTTCATTTTTGAACATTCTCATAATCGACAGCTTATCAATTTTAACTAGATCCAATTTCTGTCCATCACCTAAAGATTCCCAAAATTCTTTTAGTTTTTGTTGTTCCTCGATTGATGCTGAATCCCATAAACTATTATGTTCTGATAGATCAAGTTGTTGATTACTATCCAATTGTAAATGTCGTGGAGGATGATGTTTATGATGACTATGACTATGACTATGATTGTGACTATGATTATGATTATGATTATGATGTTTATCATGCGTATGGTTCTCATGGTCGTCTCCATCTTCGAATTCCTCCTCGTCTTCCAAACTTTCAACTATAACGTCTCCATTTGGTGCCTGCTTGATCACTCTTGAAGTGGGATAATCTTTTTCTGGATCATTTATATGAGCTTGCGATGTCGACAAGTTGGTACCCTTTTTCTTCTTTTTAGATTTCTTCTTTTTCGACGCTGCGTCTTGGTGATTTGACGATAATTGTGAAGTCTGTTGATGTTGGTCATGGTTGGTTATAGTTGTATCTTTGGAATTACTCGATGATAGCTCGAAATGTATATCATCACCCAATTTAAAATTAGATTTGTTATCCATATCTATCCCAATGATGAATTGTTATATTGTCAATAGGTAATACAAGTACTATCTTATGAATATTAATTTATTATGGTTGTAAAGTTTTTCCTCAAAATTTTTTTTCATACGTGGTAGACTACTGAGGTTTGGGTTTTTTTTTCTTGACCCATGAATTGTACAGGTTAAGCAAAGAGAGGTAAAAGAGAGGTAACGATATGAGTACATACGAGGGTCTAGAGTGATATGATTTAATTGGGATAATCTTGTGGATAAGATTATTCGGTATTTATTTTATTCTTCAACTCTTTGTTTTCAACCAACACCTGCTCGAGCATTTCAGTCAATTTATCTATCTTTTCATATATCTCGTAGAATTGCCAGTTCATACCCTTTTCGCTGGCTTTTTTTATCGGTTTCACAATCTGTTCGATTTCCTTCTCGAAGCTGTGAACGTTGATCATGAACTCGGGGTCCTGACGTTCACCCTCTCTTTGATCCCTGAGCTCTCGATTGACTTCGGCATTACGTTCTCTGATACCCTCTTGGACACTGTCTGCGTTGTTGTCGTCGGAAAACCCATCGGTTAGGTCCCACTCGGTGTCGTTTTCATTGGCGTCGTCAGGTAGGCGCTTGTACCGATTGTACTGGATCCTGCGTGCGTTCGACAACTCGTCGGTGGTGATGTACAACAACAACGGGGAGTAGATGACGAGCATGACGTAGTAGTTCAAGTCCTTGAACACCGTGTGGGGTAAGACGTACTCAAGTGGCGCGATGAATAACTCAACGAGATTGAATGGCGGGACGTATACATTCGCATCTGGTGCTCGGATGTACCTCAATGTTTTTTCACTGACCAAAGCGAGGTGTTCGTCGCTTGCATTGACGCTGATTGACGAATAAGCCTCTGCAAATAAGGCAATCAAGATGTTCATCAAGATGACTGACAACAAGAAGGAGTATAGGTAGTATAACACTGATGCATAAGGCGGGACTAGTTTCCCCATGTCTGTGAATGATGAACCGCCAATCACCGTCTTCAACAAGGAGATTAGGATCTTCATCGTGGCATCACTTTCTCCATCGGATGCATCTAATCCTAGGAACCCTTGGAGAAACCCAATAATGATCACTCCTAACAAGACAAAGAACAATATTGACTCCTTCATCATCACTTTCAATACAACAATCATTGCGCCGACGAATTTTTGAGCATCCAAATATAACAAGAGTCGTGACCACATTAAAGGTGAAGCACATGATAAGATTCGATAACTGATTTCATCATACCTTTCTCTCGTATGTCCATAATCATTAAGACTGAAGAATCTGAAAACTATAGCCACTGAGATGATAGAATACATGCAGTCGTTGAAGACATTCCAAAATCCTATATAATTGAACCCCACATGATAGAATTTAACAACTTCGTCCAAAACAGACCCCGCGGTGAATAAGTAGAATGTGATCTCAAATATATCCAAACTGGAATGAGTAGTGGTATGAGTATTCAAAATTATGGTAAACAAAATCAAGTAAATCACACTGAAGAATATCTCCAAGATATTCTGATACAAGGGAGTTTTAATTCTAGCAGGGTCAAAATGTGTTCTGATTGAATGTGATGCAGCTCCTTTATACAACACATACGAATGAGGGTCGGTTGAAGATTGAATAATCCAACCTCTCCATAACCATTTGATACATCTTTGATACCCTGATGAACCAATAACTATAGTCGAATGCATGTCCACAGCCATCTCCAAAGCATTTGTTGGAGTTTGATCACTACCATTTAAATAAATTGTATATCTATGACACAACATTCTTAAAAATAAGTATTCATCGTCTTTTTCCCTCTCGATGATGATTGCTGCTAACGTTTGTGCTGCAACCGCACGCAAGTCAAACAATTCATTATCACTTAGTTCGAACTCTGCTTGTTGCCAATACCAATCGCAAACTTTCAACAAGCAAAAGATTAAGCTTGCTTGATACTTGTACGAACTGGTCTCTTTCTTACCGTCTCCTATACCTCCAGCTGCTTTGTAAACCAAATCGATAACTTTCTCATTCAAGATTGATGAATCTGCTGCAAACAATTCCTTTTTATCGAAAACGATGGGAATCACTTTATCAATTAATAGTTTCAAATTGCAGCAAATTCGAAACACCTGACGAGAATTGGGACAGAATTGAGGGCCCTCACTGCCGTAGATGGATCCCTCATGGTTCTCGTCCACTTGTGATGGTGGTAACAAGGGGTTATTCTCTTCGAGATCAAAACCTTTCATTGGAGAAAAAAGAGGATAGAATTCAAATCAACACTAGCGATGGGTTGCCGTACTTTACAGAAACCTGCATTGTGAAGTTTTACACTCGCGGCATAAAATTCATCGCGTCTTGAATTACCAAACAAACCAGGTTTACGGGAATTGTTGAATACCGTATTTGGGTATAACTGCATCTCAAGAGTAAGAGCATTGGATGATGATAAATGGTACTTTGTTGATCAAAGTTTGATGGACCATCGTAGAAGCAGAAGGGTATTAGTGATAGCTTTATAATAGGCTAATTCAGTTAAGATTTACAGTTAATTAGTGTTTGAGCCTCTAACACTACTACCGTAACATAAATGCAATCTTTTCTTGGTCAGCCTCCATTCCACCTCGGTTACATTTGATCAAGACCAATTGAATGGTGTCGCTTAGCAGACTGATATCAAATGATTCTTCTCACCATGCAAGTTTCATCTCATTCCATTCCGATCAAATAGATAACGAAAAAAATGAAAATCTCAATACTATTGTCCTGGACAATGAATATCTTAATAGTCACCATGATTTAGATAGACAAGTCTCAGATGATTCAGATAGACTACCCAGCCCTACTATCCACTCCCCAGGAAGAAAACCACCACCAATATCTAAAACGGGCAGTAAAAAGTACGATTTGAAACCACTTCCCACGGAGAAAATCAACGAGTCAATAAGAAACTCAGTTAAAAGCCTCAAGAGTATTAAAAATAGATTCTCCATTCAAGGGCACAGCTATGATTCTACAAAATCAGAGTCTTCAAAATTGCTCGATTCATCAAGCTCATCATTTTTTACAACAGACAAACCCGAGGATGAAGAGATAGGTGAAAACATCCCTGGTGCTGAGTCTCCGTTTTGGAAGTATCATATTTTGAAATTTGGTAAGGATTTATACTTAACTACTAACCCAGATATGAAGCATGTGTTTTGTCGAAATGGCCCCAGTTTTTATATCGAAGTGGAAAGCAACTCTAATGATAAAAAGATCACTTCCCACGGGGGATATTCTTTGATTTTTAAATTTTCAGATAGCTTGGATGCTGATAAAATACCATTCATGGTTATAAATAAAAGTTCTAAAAAAGAAGGTGGTATGTTTTCTTTTCAAATTCAAAAAAATTACTACTCAGACAACGGTTCATTGATCAAGTACGAAGACTTGACTTTATTCAAAGGTGTTTTATTCAATCAAGTAATATCTGATAAATTTTTCCCATTCCAATTAATTCGAAATAAGAACCTCAAGTACTTTAAAAATTTCGAATTAAAAGATACCTATCAAAGAGTATGGAATGTGGGGTCGATACCTCGAGTACGAATTAGCAAGGTCAATAAAATTAAAGAATCGATCAAAAGATCATATCATGATTACTATGATGTATCTAATGAAAACGAATACAAATTAGTGGGGAAAAGAAACATTTATTTTCATCAAAATTATTCAAGCATCGAATCCAAATACCATGAAAATGATGTCAAGAAAATATATCTACACGATACAAAATCATATTTCCCACCGGTGTTAAGTATGTTTAGACCGTATGAAAACCGAATAAAGAAAAAAATGATTAAAAACGTTAAAAACTTGGGACAAGCCAATGAAAGTTATAAAACACATACTGATTTTGATTTTGAAACTGATTTTCGATATTTTCAAGGAAGTGATGGGTTGTACTTTCTGTCAACTACTCAAGATGACACACCCGATGAGAATAAGCTAGGTTGGTTAACTATTTATGAAGATTCTGACATTTTTGGTGGCACCGAAAATAGAGGAATGTTTGATATAGTGCTAGGAATGACATTAGCTGTTGGATATGACAGTTGTTTACATGAATAAAAGAATGATTTTAGGTTTTGATCTCAGTTTTTTGCATAACACAATGTTGATATTCCTTCTTCTTTGGTCCTTTGTTTTAGGATTACCTGATCAGTCACAATCTTGTGTCTCTAATATAAATATCCCTTTCACAGGGTACAAGATTGAGTATCAAATAGATATTCAAAAATGGAGTGGTTCCTACCATTTGTTATATTGTAATGATAATAAATTAATTTACGATTTAAATTTAAATGAAACTATTCCTTGGACTAGAACTATTGATTTCTACAATTCGATAAAATTTTCAGATCAAGAAGAATCTCAGATTGTAGTTTTAGCAAGAAGGAAATCTTTTGCATTGAGGAGTTTACCAATATATTTACCAAACACATTGATTGGATCTTTATACTACGGGAAAGAACTCGACGATGTAACCAGTGCAAGTTATAATTCATCGATAAAGTCAATTCCGTTACTTGCTTCTAATATTTTGAATAATTGGTTGGAGATGAATTATAGATTACAATTGGTATACCATATTCCCGTGTTAACTACTCCAGGGATTGATTCAAGAAGGTATAATTTTGGTTTTTTTGAAAATAGATACCATGAAAATAACTGGGACCAGTATATAAGTATTAAAGAGAATTACAATTACAATTTCGATTCAAGAGTGGTGAGTAGACAAGCTATTGATTCTGTTTTCAACCAATTAAGTAGAATCATTGACAGTTACAAGTTAATTAGTTTGAAGTTGAAAAAGACTTCATTTAATCAAACTACTGCTAAAATGTACTGGAAGTTGATCATGTTATCTAAACTTGTCAGTGGAAACGCTTTTGATAATGTACTTAATAAATTAGATAGCTATATGAAGTATTAATATATGGGTGCGAAAAAATTTCTTGCAGCCAACTTTGCAAATTACAGCATACCCAAAATGTCACAATTCGAATTATCAGAACATGGAGTCGATAAGATCAGCTTTATGGATTCAAACGAGTATGAAGAATTGCCAGTGCAAAGATATTTAGCTAGAATTTCGCAACGTCCAGGTATAGCAGCTATCAATGGTATCATCTCTTCATTCCCAGTATTGAAAATCTTTGTATCTAATGCTGTTCCTATTCTAGCTTCAAGAGCAGAAAAGAAAAATGCTTATGAAATAGACTAGTTAAATCACCTTTGCTATTAATATACACTTATAGGAAAATTCCATCTAGATCAGAATCAGCAAAATCTTCATCGTCACCATCACTCTCTGGAATCACTTTAAATTCCAGATTTCCATTATCTCCATCAATATCCAAAACTTCGGATTCTCTTGACAGCATTGAGATGTCGTCAACAATTTCCTCTACTGCATCAGCGACAGCTTGAGAATCAGTGAATTGAGAACCAAAAGCTTCTTGTGAATTGGAAGGCGTAATTTGAAAACTATCTGTCTGTCTTGTCAAAGGTAGAAAGTGCTTCTCTATTTTCGTAATTTGTATATGCTGGAAATGAGTTGACGACTTGGAATTGATTCGAATCGGTTTTCGATTCTGCACTTTCAAATTCACTAAATCAAACAGATCATCAACACTCAGCTTCTCTTTAAATTCCGTTTCCTGTATTTCTTTATCCATTTCCGGTTGCAACTTTTCTTGAATTGGTTTCTGAAGTGATGACGATTTCTTTGGTCTCGAAGGACCTCGTAGAAGCTTTGACTTAGATTCACTCTCCACGAAAGAGTTTATCACGGGTCGTTTAGATATCGAATTGAGATCGGTTGTCGCTTTCCTTTTCGTTATTTCAGGAGTACTACCATTCTTTTTAAATGCATTGGTGAGATCTTTTTCGTAGACACCAATGTGCTCTTGGATTTGTATAAGTAGATTCTTGTTTGGCAATTTGAATTCATTATCACTTTGTAGCCATTGATTCAACACTGTAGTCACAGGTTTATCTCTTGAAAAATCAGTCTGGATCACCATGTTACCATCATTGACAACCTCTAGCTTATTGTTAAACTCATAGAACCTGAGCTTCCCATCACTCCATTTCTTATCCTTTTGTAAGATCCTAGTTGAGTACAATATACTGTACTCATGGATGATTGAAATTTGAGACATAGAGCATTTCCACGCGCATCACTTTTTCATCGAATCGTTCTATTACTATTTACAATTTACTATTCAACATGTTTGATTGGTTTATAAAATGGGAACCCAAGACTGCTCAACAAAGTTTTAGCTTGAGAATCTGTTCTCGCTGTCGTTTTGAATGTAATATGCATACCGTTCAAGTTTGGATACAACTCTTGAAAATTCTCAATTTCAGGGAAAAACAAACAATCATCACCACTCAACCCAAAGGATATGTTACCATTGGTATCCCCAGCAGTTAGCTTTATACCTTCAAACGCTCTTATTCTTGGTAAGACGATCTCGGTCAATGTTGCGAGAAATTGGCTCATATCTCTATCAAAGAGTTCGACTTTTGCCCCACATTCCTTCCCCTTTCTGACTTTCCACGGTAAGATGTTTGACCTGTTGTAAAGTATCTTTGGTTTCTTATTTGTCATGGCTGCGAGTTGTGTTCTGGTACAGATGTTCAACCATGGCTTTTCCAACGCACCCTTGTTGTATGAGTTTATCACTATGCTCTCCAATCTAGGTATGTTTGTATCGGTGATTGGAATTATATTGCGTGTCTCGATGGTGGACCCCTTTGGTTTCTTCTTCCCCTTTCGAAACACTTTAAATGGCGAGTCTGAACCCCAGTCTCTTCGTTTCAACCCCAAAATCGTCTTTGCATCGTGCTCGTAGAACTTCAACAACAAATCCGACTCTAGAGTGTTGTAGTAGTGGTCAGACACTCTGTCTTGGCCAATTTCGGTCGGTTTGAACTTATTCGACCTGATGTCGTCGGCGGGTATCATGACGTCCTCATACGCTGGTTTCAATCTCGCCTTTTGAATCTTGACCAAATGATGCACCGGCTGGACACTGCCATAGCCAGGCTTCAAACACACACCACTGTGGGACAAGTGACGTACCGACTGTCTATACATTGATTGTCTGAAAAATTTTTACACTCATATTTTTTTTTGTCTTGTTTACCAGTAGTGTAGATACACATTTTAAATGTCAAATGAGGTTTGGGTTGCCTGCTAATTTCGAGATAGAGATTGATGATAGGGTTGATGGATGCAAGAGTGTTGTGGTTCCATTGAAGGAGGAACAGTTGGCATTGGTTACAATTCCAACTAAGAAGAAGACACTACAATCGATTGATTCCACCAGTCAAGTTGTGGTGTCTCCTTTTCAGGAGATCTATGCATCGATAATCAAGTATAGTAATAGTTTCATATGTGAGACTCAACAGCAATCTCAAGTGGAGAAGGAGAGACTACATAATATGATGAGAAGAAATCAAGCGTTGGAGCAATTAAGCGTGGAGACAATCACCAAAGCGTTTGATGATAACTTGAGTTTACAGAATGATGAGGTTGATGAATTGATACATAAGGAGAAGGAGCGAATAAAACAGGAGCAAATTCTACGAAAACAACAGGAAGAGGAAAGAAAGAGACGAGCTGAAGAAGAAAGAAAGAGAAAAGAATTGGAGATACAAAGGCAAAAGGAAGCTGAAGAGAAAAGACTTGCAGAGATTGAAACGAAAAAGAAACAAGAAGAGGAGGCGTTAATGAAGAGAAAACAACAAGAAGCTCTCAGAAAACAGGAAGAATTAGAAGCTAAGAGAAGAGAAGAAGAGTTGAAAAACTTCAAGTTCCACAATGAAACAGCAATTGAAAAAGAATTTTTGAAATACAAGCAAGATATCATAGACATTAAAACTAATGTAGTCACTCAGTTGAATGAGAATAAAGAATTGAAGAAAAACGTCATGCAATTTAAAAGAAAATTGAACCCGAAATTTGGTCAATTATCTAATTCCATATCACAATTGAATAAAATCAGCAGAGAAGTGATATCCATGATACAAGAAACTAAATCAAATGATCTTATTTTTAAATGGATATTAAATTTCATTGCTAAAGCGATTATAGACCAAGCAGAGACAGAAGTTATTGTAAGATCTTTTGCTGCTTTACCTTTAGCTCATTTATCATACTTTATCTTACAAGAGTTCCCAGAATTTGACTACTTTTTAAGTGCCAGATTTATAAAAAAGTGTCCTTATATAATAGGTTACACTTGTGCTATTGATAGCGAACAAGGAAGAGCAAACATGGGGTACAAAAGAAGTAAGGATGACGATAAATGGGAAGACGATACCAAGTACGACGAGAGAATGAGTGGAATAATCACTGTATGGTCGGTAATGACAAGACTACATCAAGGTAAACAAGTTGGATTTTATTCCTACGAAGCCAGTTGGAAATTTCTAGCAAGAATATCCAATACAGATTTGAGTTTATTAACTAATACTCATTTCGCTGTGTTGGGGAACTGGTGGGAAGCTACAGCAAGAGAATTTCTAGAAATTTTTGGTAATCAAGGTAGAAAGATTATGTTTTTAATTGCTGATCAATTGACAAATGCAGTCGCAAATAAGAAATATCCTTCAGCTGCAAGGTTAAGAATCATGGGGGAAGATTGGATACAAAATAGAAGAATAGAGTCATTGAAACAGATGGAACCGTAAATATATTAATATTCATCTGATGTGAATCCTTCGCTTTCTTCTGACTCGAGTTGATTTTTATAACTTACTTTGGATGTAGATCTAGAACTTTTCCTTGTAGATTCAACAGGTATCTTTGTTTTCTTTGTGGATGACTTTTTAATTTTCATTTTTTTATTTGAGGTTTGGGTTGTAGATTCGTTTTTCCTTTTGCCATGGATTTTCTTTCTTAGCAGACTTAATAATTTAATTTGGATATTTTCGGGTATGAAAATCTTACTAACAATTGATTGTGCTTCTTTTGCAGACGCCATGGGTACATAAATGTCAGTTGGTAAATTGATTTTACCCGGCCATGTTTGTATTATCCAATTTTTCGAATCACTATAATCTTTAATTATCAATTGAGCCAATTCAGCAATTTCATATAAAGCGATAACTTTGTTTGAATTTTCGTTTTCGTATTCCGCACTTGCTATTGTTGCATCTCTGAATTGTTTGACACGGCTAGCCAAGTAATACAATAACGAGACATTTTCAGGTTTGGCTATTAAATTGATGTAATAGATTAAAAAATTTGATACAAAAATATAGCTGTTGATTTTCTCTTCATCTGACTGATCACTAAGGTTGAACTGCTCGTGATGTGATAATATATGAATCAATCTGACTAAAGCCTTTTCAAATTTTATATCCTGCTTTGATTCTGCTCTTTTATACATAGATTGAATCCACATTGTTGCATTCTTTTTCAACTCCAGATTTGGTTCGATAGCACAAAATGCCATCAATGGTAAAAACTTCTCACTTATCAACTCTTGATTCAATTTCTTTTGTAAGTTATGCAAAAAATTAAATCTAACAAAATATTTGTCATCATTGACTAAAAATGACAATCTCCTTGTGCTTGCAGATAACATAGTTTCACTATAAACCGGGATCTTTGCAAGTTTGAGTAGACAAGTACCCGCCATGAGTCTTAGCCTCAGTTTATAACAATCTGGAGTTGGATAAGTTTCATTATCTTTATTTACTACCTCACCGTTATTACCAATAAATGATATTAGTAATCTGATAACTGGCGATGCCTTTTGCTTAGCTTCTTCGGCATTGAAACTGTCATTAGCGGCTAAACCTTTCAAATTATTTACAAATATTCTCAATGCATTGATTTTCTCACATAACAGTAGATAAACGCTGTTACTTTCCAAATCTTCATTGGTAACCCATTCTGTATCAAACTCCTTCTCTCTATCGTTGTTTCTGTTTTGTAAAAGGACTTCTTTAATAATGAATGGAGTTAGCTCATTTTCTTTTTCAGAAATCGAAAGTCTGTCAATTAGGAATAATTCTGCAATGGTACTGAGATGAGTTGCAAATTTCGGGCTATCCTTGTCCAATGGATATATTGAGGATATAATCGAAGCCGCCAGTAATTCTTTTCTATCACTGAATCCTATTATTTTAATGGAGTATTTTGCTTCTTGAGAAGATCCATTGATTGCAAAATTTTTCAACGCTTCGGTGAATGCAATTTCCTGTGGATATGCATCGGGATATCTTTTGACAAAATGATAAATTGTTTTAAGTATATTATCTTTTAAAGTGGTCTTGGATTCATTATCTATTACCAAGTTGACCAATGATCTGACATGGAATTTAAGAACATCTGGATTAACTGAAGAAATCTCTTCCAATATTTCATTAGCCGCTTGTTTGTATTCGCCATCTCTAGAAGATTTAATCAATTCTTCAACAATCACCTTGTTGAAAATTATTGGAGATCCTCGATATATCAACAATTTGATATTATACAACATGTCTTTTGAACTGATAACATTTCTACCTTCGTTTTCCACTTTAATATTTGACGGATCAGACAATTTATTGAATAACTCTTTCATTGAGTTTTTTATAGTACCATAATCACTCTCAGATGAGATTAAAACTCTCATCAAATTAAAAAATCTGGCTCGATTCAATT
Source organism: Insectozyma parachauliodis (assembly GCA_030565145.1). Lineage (NCBI taxonomy): Eukaryota > Fungi > Ascomycota > Pichiomycetes > Serinales > Debaryomycetaceae > Insectozyma > Insectozyma parachauliodis. The sequence goes on along the minus strand of JAJMBB010000022.1, from coordinate 88,169 downwards.
TGTAGAACCTTTCCAAACATGCATAAGTGTTGTACCCATCAGGGAACGACACACAGAGCCAATTTATAATCTTATCCAATTTTATAAACACTTCTTTCTTGGTATCACCATTCTCTTTATTATCATCAGCCAGGTTATATAATTCAATTGTATCTAAAAACGTTATCACCACTTTTGATATCTGTTGTTGTCTTTTGTTAATTGCAATAAACGCTTCTTTGCTTTTGGAATCTAGGTTTTGATATAGCTTTAATATGCGATTCACTCTTTTAATCGGCTCGGTTTCTGATAATGGTATCAATGATTCAAATAATGAGAAATCTACAATTGATGAAATATTTTTATCATTGATGTAGATCAACGATAAGATTTGATTTGGTATAGATAAGACTAGCTCTTTAACTTCTGAACCCCAATCTGATATATCCTCTTCCTGAAGGTATTGTGTATATAATGAAGTCAACACCTCGATTGAGACTTGTCTTATATTTGCATGTTTTTCTCGTATCAATTGGAAAAACGCTTTGATAATCTCAGTAGTTGTGATTCCTATAAAATGATTGAAGGGTATCTTCTTAATTGACTCACAAGCTGATTCTCTAACTTTTTCATCGGTATCGACTAAACATTTGTACACGCATGAAGCTAATACTTCATTCAACTCGGTGGTAAGATATTGGTTCTTGATCAAAATACCTGGAATTTCTTCAACCCATTTTCTTCTTACTAAAGAGTTTGAATCATATGGTTTCTTAACCCAGATTTGCCACGTTGTTTTATAATTAGTGAAGAAGTTTAATTTGTTTCCAGACCCTAGCATCTGTCCTATTGTTTTCGTTGCCAATACCCTAATTTCATCATTATCTGCGTTCAATTCGTCTTCAAATAGTGCCATGACTGACGATAACAACTGAGGTAGATATCTCCAAATCTGGACCGATAACTTATGGATCAAAAGTAAACTGTCCATTGAATTTTTTATATTCTCTGATGATTCCGAAGCGCTGGCGTATAATATCTCGGAGAAGTATTGTGCAACGATCCTTGACAATTTGTCTAGGTTGTTTTCGCAAATCACTAGACTAAATTTGAACCCTGGACTAGTGATATTAGATCCAATTAACTTATTATCAATGTGATTCAAAAACTTGTTCAAAATCAATTTAACAACCTCATGAGGGATAACCTCAGCTTCAGCTATGATTTCAGACAAGATGTCAGTTACGATGACATCCAACTCTTGTGAAAAGTTTTGCTTAGTAGCCAAGGTATAAATGGTATTGAATAAAAGTGTGATTAAAACTTCGGAGTCGGGTAAATCTGTGATTAATATAATCGATTTCGTCTCTGCTAATCGTTTCAACAAGTACAAGTAACGCGGATATAAACCTGACGTGTCGTTAGATTCAACCACTAATTTTGAGAATTGTTTGAAACACACTTTGAATATCTCAGAGAGCTCTTCAGGTGAGTAAGGAGCATTTGGGGCAAACAATCTTAAAATGTCGGCAATACAACATGATGTAATCACTTGGACAGCTAGATTGGTGTTGTTGAGTAATTTTTTATTAATCAAATCAGTCTTGATTGATGATAAATCAGATAGGTTTAGGTTGTCATCGTCTAGGACTGATAATTTATCCTGTAAATTTGATAATCTGTTGATCAACTCCTTGCTGGGTATAGTGTTTTTGATTGTGGATATGATAGGCTTGTCAAAGACAAATTTAGGCTTCTTGGTAGGTTTCGCCATGGTGAATCAAAGTGTGATATTTACAACTAATATTTACAACATAATATTTACGTGTACCTCAAATATACGCGTTTGGTTGGTAGCGCTAGCCTTTCCATGTAGTGATACAATATTAAAACAGATTTATCGAGATGTAATATGAGGATGTGATGGTATCAATGACGATGATTCACGAGAAGAAAATAAGAGTTGAGTTTGGAGTGTTGAAGAAGAAGTATAAGAATGAATGAGCTCAATCCGGGATAAGTTTTGAATCGATGTGAGCCTCTTGTATATGATTTCACTATTTTATGAAGCGATCGGCTGTTCTGTATCCGATGTGCTAGGGCCGAGATTTCCTGGTCATCAATTACGTAAGACCCCAAAACGTAAAGCGGCTCACAGTTACGGTGGATTTGGATCATACCTGATTTTGAAACCACCCTACGCATTTGTTGAACAATTCATAACTTGTCAGTACCATGGTTGATAAATTGACTTCCAACATCACTAAGTTTTCAACAAACATAGGTGATCATCTCAAGGATGCTTACCACACCACGGGGAACGAGTTCTCCAACTTATCTTACAATTTAAAAACTCATCTACCATTCAACCATAAATCCGGCTTTGACCAAGATGAAGAGATTATTGAACAGTACAAGTACAATTTGAAGCAGTCCATCAGTGGATTGAACTTTGTTCTCAAGCAGAATCACATCTTGTGCAAAACGGTTTTCCCAGTGCTACTATCCTCCAACATGAAGATTATACACACTTTTATTAGTCTCATTGGTCCAAACTCGTTAGAGTTCAAGGACATTGAGAGATTCTACCATGATTTCGATAAGTCCGAGTCTGTCCAAGAAATACCGCATGTTCATCCGAAAGAACAACAGTATTTGATCGATAGTATTAGCTCTCAATTGGTCACTTATCTACAATCTATTGACTCATTGAAAGTAGATTTAGAGTTTGATTGGAATGCTCATGATGAATCTTTGAAATTGAGAATCCAAGAGATGAATAAATATTTAAAAGGTACCGTTAAATTGATTAATAAACGTAATAAGAAGAAGCTAGAAAAGGATAAGTTTGAACACAAGATTGAAAAAATTAATACAAAGACTCCGCCATTGCTGGATAGTGATCAAGCACATTTGAAAACGTACCAATCTGAATTAAAATCCGTCAATATCAATTTTGAATACCTAAATACAAAGTGCTTGACAATTCTCCCCGCGGTGATAAGTTTCCTCGATGAATTTGTCGAAACCATCACACAAGTGATTCTTTGTCAGCAAAATGAGTCATATAGAAAGATTAAAGATACATTAGAGTATTTTTCTGTGTATTATGGTATGATTTCGAACAATATCCCTGAGTATCAAGAGATTATCGATGATTGGGAAACTTCATTCACTTCATCAAGGTTGATGATTGAAGCTTCGATTAGTTTTATTCATGATAAGAATCCAGAGCTAGTTAATACTGACATTAGTGAGGAAGATCAGTCATCAAATTTTAATAAGCTTTATACTAAGTGGAATCGAAAAATATTACATGATAAAAAACACGTAGTTAAAGCTAAAAATAAAACAAGTGTTTTTGATCCAATAATTGAGTTTAATGCTTCCAACTTCTTGGATTCAAAATTAAATATATTAGAATGCTATGAGCCACATAAAATCATAAATGCAAGTGAAATAAATCAATCACAGGTAACAAAGGTGAAACCTCCTCCATTGCCACCAAGAACAAATAGTACGATGTTGAGACCTATGTCTATGGGTCATCAATCGCAAACGCCAACAACCAGTAGACAAAGTTTTTATGAATTACCAGAAGATTCAATGGAGTCTTTGATTTTTTCAGATGAAGATAACGAAGATGCCATTTCTGTGAAATCGGGATCTTCCCTCAGTTCAATATCGTCACACTCCCCATTCTTCAGTAATTATGACAAGGATGTAAATCCATTTGATAAAAAATTGATCAAAATATACAACAATGCAAAGAATGAAATTCAAACGTGTCCAGTGACAACAAGTTTTCCTCAATACCGTATTAAAAATGACTTTGAAATATCAAGTTTGACGCAGAGATTGAATATTTTACAATCGTTTTTTAATAAACTCACTTCAACAAAGGAAATTAAACGTGCAAAATACGATTTCAAAGGTGTTGAAGTTGGGGATTTATCATTTCAACAAGATGATGAAATTGAAATTTTACTCGATTTTCAAGATTTCGATGTATTTTATAAAACAGATCATGAGAATTGGCTCATTGGGAGAATTAACGATAGAGTAGGATTTGTACCAAATAATTACGTGATTTAATCTATATCATTGTGTTCTAATAGATTGAATAAAGAGCCTAGTACTTTTTCTGGATCTGCTCTCAATCCATTATGAAAAAATTCAGATGTGATGTATTGTTTCAAATTACCTCTGGCAATAAACTTTTGCTTGACCTCTTTGCATAGCTCGTAATCGACATACTGGTCATTAACATATGTGGCTGCAACGATTGGAACTTTTTCCCACGTCACTTTTTTTAAAGTATCGACGTCATACAACTTTGACCATTTTTCATACTTGTGCAATTCATAAGCAAGATCTTTGAATGGAGTCAACTGAGAATATGTATCACTGTCGTACATAAATTTGAACACCATTTCACCGGTAAAGTAAATCTCGTTTTCATTAACATCGAATTTACCACTTTTTAACTTCTCCGCACTCCAATTTGATCTCATACCTTCTCCGTCACAATAGATAGCTTCTTGAAACAAAGCATATATCACGTTTGTATCAAACCCTAATGATTGTTCGACCTCAAGTAGAGAAGAATATGTAGGAGCACCAAACAATTGTAGATCGTGAGCTAATTTCGTAACTAATAAATGAACAGTATCAGTGCCACCAGTTGCACCAAATTGTAAACCCAATTGTAGAAATCTTTGGGGAGATAAAACACCTTTATTTGGTAACTCAACTTTATTCTCTTTTAGAAACTTACAAATGTCAATCACTTTTTTCCTATCCTGTGGGAATTTTTCATAGTAATGATAGTTTCTTTCTTCAGTTTGTTGATAAGTTGCTTTGTAAACATCATCCACTTTAAATCCAACGGGAGGAATACCGCCTGTTATGATAACCTCTTTTAAAGAGTCAGGGAAAAAACTCAAATAAGTAAAACAACAAAATCCACCAAATGATTGCCCCATAATTGACCATTTTCCATCTTTTAATAAATATTTTCTAATCAACTCCAAATCTTTGACAATTGAATCAGCTCTAAAATTTAAAATGTAATCCAATTGATTTTCAACTTTAGAATTACCATAAATTTCCCTCACATTCTGTATAAAAGTCTTTGCTTCAATTGGTGTGGAGTATCCTGTTCCTCGTTGGTCTAACCAAACGATTTGATAATCTTTGTCCAAAAGAACTTTGGTGACACCTGTGTTAGAAACAGGTGTTGCGCAAGGAAAACCTGGTCCTCCTTGTAAGTAAGCTATCAATTTTGGACGTTCTGGTAAAACAATAGTCTCAAATCCATTGGCTTGTTGAATGTGCGGTTGATATTTTTGAGTTATGTTGATGACAACTTGTATTTTATGAGACTTTGGATCCAGATGATTCAATGGGAGTTGAAAGCCAATTCTTTGGTTGACAACATCTTTTGTTCTAAAGTAATCAATAATCTGGTAACTCAACATACTTAAGAGTAGTGCAGTAACAAAGATTTGTATTGGATAATTAAATATGGGGAACTGTAGAGTATTACATAATACATACATTAATAGTTCAATGCATATTCTATGGCAGCTGTGTATCCATATACACCCAAACCACAAATGACAGCAACTGCCTTGTCGCTAAGATAGCTTTGATGTCTAAATGGTTCTCTTTGATGGACATTAGTTATATGGACTTCAATAAAGGGAATGGCTGTTCCTAATAAAGCATCTCTTATACCAATGGACGTATGAGTATATGCTCCTGCATTGATCACTATAAACCCAACTCCGTCTTGTTTAGCCTTGTGTATCTCATCAATGATAAATCCCTCTGTGTTGGATTGGTAAACGTACACTTTTGAATCGTTTTGCTTGCGAGTGGCTTGATTGATAGCAGCCTCCTCTATGTCTTTCAATGATGTTGTCCCGTACTTCTCAGGTTCCCTGGTTCCTAGTAAATTCAAGTTAGGACCGTTTATAAGTAATACTTTCTTAACCATGGTAATAGATGTGTTGACTCATAAATTGAGTCTGATTAGAAAACTTTTTTCTCAGCCAAAAAAGCCTTTATACTAAGAAGAAAACTTGTTAGTGATAACAATTACTACGAGTTTACTATACGCCGACCTATTCATGTACAAATGAGAAAGCTTGGAACTGGTTCTTGTGCAGAATACAAGTTTTTGGTAAAATAGCGGGTACAATAACCCAACAGACCATTTAACGACCCAAATATATTCTTTCGTGCCAGAATTGCCCGATAGTTTGATTTTTGCACCCACCATCTAGCCTCAGATATTTGTGCTAGGACGAGGAAAAAACTATATTTTGTCTAATGGTACGAACTTGTTATTCATTTCAGTGAAGTTTGAATAGAAGCTTCCATACTCTTGTTGGTTCCATCCATAGTCATGACAAGCTTGGGTATTTTACCTCGTGAATCCTGTTGATAATAAATATAGACATTTATGCCACTTGAGCTGATTACTGTCGAATAAATTTTACTCTACTAGTGAATGGTACTCCATGTTGTCCGAATGCCATATTTTCAATTCAAAAGGTTCAAAAGGAGATCAAATGAACCTGCGGCAACTGATTTTTTAATTTTGCACCTGCAACACATTGTAAAATTATTTTAGTACATAATACTAATTCAGATGCATAACATTTGGTAGCTCTGTTTAGATTGCTATGGGTCAATTTCTATCCTGCCAACTTAGTAATCTCAGTGAAAGCTCAACAGCATTATAAATACGTACGACTATTCTGTTCATGGCTTTAGCTAAATTAAGTCTATTCAGAGCTTGATGTATGTATTACTTGTAGTTACGTATCTCAGTGGTGCCGTAAGTTGCTGATTTGGGGTGAAATTGTAGAGTAACTTTTTTTGGGTGGACCTAAAGTTTGCGGTTATTTCGAGATCTTGCTAATCTTTTTAATCTCCTCCATTTCTTATTCTACGCTTGGTGTACAATGTTAAAATCTACTCCATCTGTATTGAGAAGATTTGTCAGATTCAACTCCAACAATGCCAAGTCTCCAACTGGTATTGTGTTTATGAACATGGGAGGTCCTTCCAAAGTTGATGAGACTTATGATTTCTTATTGAGATTGTTTTCCGACGGTGATTTAATCCCCTTTGGCAAGTACTTGCAAAAACCTTTAGCCAAATTCATCGCATACAGAAGAACACCAACCATTGAAAAGCATTACGAAGAAATAGGTGGTGGATCACCTATCAAGAAATGGTCAGAATATCAATGTGGTAAAGTATGTGAAATATTAGACAAAATCAACCCTGAAACCGCTCCTCATAAACCTTATGTTGCCTTCAGATACGCAAAGCCTTTGACAGAGGATACATTGGTTGAAATGCAGAAAGATGGTGTCAAGAAAGCAGTTGCTTTTTCACAATACCCTCAATTCTCTTATTCAACCACTGGGTCATCAATTAATGAGTTATACAGACAGACTTTAAAAGTCGATCCAAATAGATCCATTGAATGGTCGATGATTGATAGATGGCCTCAACAAACAGGGTTAACTGAAGCTTTTTCAAATAATATCAAGGAGAAATTGGCAGAGTTCCCACCTGAAATACGTGACGAGGTTATAATATTATTCTCTGCCCATTCATTACCAATGGATATTGTCAATTTGGGAGACTCATATCCTGCTGAAGTTGCAGCAACTGTTTATAAAATAATGGAAACTTTGAATTTTTCAAACCCATATAGATTGGTATGGCAATCGCAAGTTGGACCTAAACCTTGGTTAGGTGGCCAAACAGCTAAAATTATTGATAAATTGGAGAAAAGAGATGATGTTAAAGGGTTGGTTTTGGTTCCAGTTGCATTTACTTCCGATCATATTGAAACTTTACATGAATTAGATATCGAAATTATGGAAGACGCAACCAATCCTGAAAAAATTAAAAGAGCCGAATCTTTGAATGGTAATGAGATTTTCATTCAAGGCTTGGCAAATTTGGTTCAAGAACATTTGCAAAGTGGTAAGAAATATTCAAAGCAATTAGAATTAGATTGTATCTTAGGAGGTGAGAAAGCTCAGAATACTTTCAAGCACCCAAAAGAGTTCTTTAACCCTTAGATTATATACTTGTACATATATACATAGAAACATGGTTCATGTTAGTCTGATAGCTCGCTATCTGGATCGAATAAATCCAAATCTAGATTTTCTGGTTGTTGGACTTCAGTCTGCTTGGTATGATTTGATACTGGATTCTGGGCTTCCTTAACTTCTGCTTTAGGTTCAACAACAACTTCTTGTGCTTCTTCGATTTTTTCCTCCAGTTTGGAATCTAACTCCCCCAATTCTTGTTTGATAATTTCTTCAGCTTGGATTGAAGCTTGAGCCAACATTCCTCTTCTTAAACTATCTTCAGCTGGCCATATAAAATTATTTGGATGTAGTTGATATTGTAGATTTCCAATAGCAGCTGGAGCCTTTGTAAATTTAGCTAACTTCATTGAATATCTCAAAATCTCATCAATGTATAAGTCAGGTATTTTATCATCTTCTTTGGGTAACCTAGGTAACGATTTCAATTCATTTCTAAATACAACTAGCTGCTTCAATATTCCCTTGGATTTATTTTCCAATTCTTTATTCTTCTTGCTATGGTTCCCACTTTTGGTACTCAAATTCTTATGGTTATTTAAACTGTTAATCAACGACTCTAACTCTGAGTTGGTCTTTACAATATCTTTAGTTTTCTGATAAATCAAATCACTTTTGAAACTAGTTACATCATTGGATAGTTCGTCCAAAAGCAGTTGAAACTTATTTATACAATTGACAATGGGCAACTTTTCAAACTTTTCTAGGTCCTCTTTGGTTCTGATTTTGCTTTTGACATTGGTTGATGTTGTTGGTAAATTTTTCGACGGGTTCAAGGAGGATGTTATATATGTTGGTGTTTGAGCAGCAGAGCCACCGCCATTGGATTGTCCCAAATGACTTACTCGAGTGGACGACCCCACCCTCGATACGGGACTTGATCTATATGGCGAGTTAGGTCTATGAGGTAGCATAAATATTGAAGCCTATTTTTTTTCGGTATTTATGAAAAGACACAATGTGTTTGACCAATCTGAGGAAAATGAGATAAGACCTCCGTTGCCTAAGAAGAAAATCTTCAAACGACCTTCTGTTGAAATTATCGATGACGATAGTTTGGATTACATGAGCATTCAAATTGATGAAACAAATAAATCAAGAGATGGAGTTGATTACAAGCATGGAATTCACACTTCATTGTTTGAGAATCCAAACAAATCGGTAGGATTGTCAATTATGGAGAAAATGGGTTTCAAAGTTGGTGATTTTTTGGGTAAGTCCAATGCTGATGCCATTAAAGAACCTGTGAAAGTGAATTCAAATCAAGATCAGGTTGGGTTACGCGAAGATACTACTTTAAAAGACGAGCAGTTGACAGACATGAAAACAAAAAAGCTACAACAGAATAAGCTGAATCTCGAGTTGAAAGATTTGAAGAAGATTATGAAATTGTGTTTTGAATTAAGTGGTGAAGCTGAAAAATTCCATTCAGATAAGAACATAGATGAGATTGATGACTTATGGAAAGTCTATGCATCAGATATGATAAATCAAGAGAAATCTAAATTACTACAATCAAAAGAGTCGAAATATAAATCACTCAATGCTCAAAATGACTTTATCAACCTTGTTAAAGATCCAGAGCAAACTCTTGATAATTTGTTAATGTATTTGAGACGAGAGCATAATTATTGCTGGTATTGTGGGACTAAATATGAAGATGAAAAAGACTTAGAGGATTTCTGTCCAGGTTTAAATCGTAATAAACATTAATATACAGAACAATTTAACAACCGATTTCTATTCAGCTTTTTCCTTAAATATTCCTTGTTTATTTGGTTTACAGATCTTGGCTCGTTTTCACCCAACCTTCCCATTAACTGGTCTTGATTCGTTTGATTCAACAATATCTTGTCGTAATTGTTTGAAAAATACATCAATGGTGCTTTTTCACACTTTTCATATTTACTATCGTTCAATTTAGGTTGAAATTTGATACCATTGGAATCAACCTGTGTTGATCTGCCCCAGGTGACATTTATTGTACACTCGTTGATGAGCAATCCATTCAAATATAATACGGCCGATTCAGCGGACTCTCGTTGTAGAAACATAGCATAACACTCGTTCAAAGAAGTCGACAATTGAATATATATCAAATCGCCAAAACTCAAAAGAAGATGCTCCAATTCTTGTAATGTAAATTTCGAGGACAATCCGGATATCACCAAACTGGAGTTATTTGCATCTGTGTATTTATTCATGTCGGGTTGGTGTTGGATTAGATGGACTTTATGATAATCCAGCACCTTGTTGGTTGAAGTTGAGGTTGTAGATGAGTCTGAGCCGGCTGCAATTCCTAGTCGTATAGCTTTGGAGCCTATCATTAAACCTTGCATTTCATTCAAAGCATTCTCCATACAGGATGATTTATTGAATTTGATGAAGCCAAACCCTTTATGTTTCTGTGAAGCTTGATCTTTGATTATCTTAACCAGATGGATCTGATCAGGGTATTTTAAATTGAACTTTGCAAATAAAATGTTCTCATTGACTTCAGGTGCTAGATCTCCAACAAATAATGTGTATTGATTTTGATACAAATTCAGTCTAGCTTTATAGGATGAGGATGATGATTTGAACGAGGTTCGAGTTGGACCTTTAAAGTTGGACTGATTGTTGTTTCGTTGATCATTTCTATAATTTCTGGCTGGATACTGCCCATTCTTTGGTCTATAAGTTTGTTGTTGATACGGCATGATGAAACCTACCACTGTAATTTTTTTTAGTCTGCTGCAAAATCAATTTTATAATTCCAGAGGTATGAAAATAGGCCTTGATCATTGAGTCGAGGTGGCAGACAGTGATATGAGAGGTAGTATTATAGTATATACAAACAATGAGCTTTCACTTTATCTAATCTCGTATTCAAGCAAGACATTACTTAGTTTGGGTTCGAGATTTGATTTTTATAAAATCTTTCCAAACTTCTCTTATTCATATTGATCCATGGGTGGTCAAAACAGCTATCTATCTCATATCTCTCAGCAGGATCAACGACTAACAAACATGATATAAAGCTTTTTGCGGCTTTGCTAACAATTCGAAACTGTTTGGTGTGAAAATTCAACTCACCATGTCTCGAGTTCAACAAGATTTGACTCTTCAGAGTTGAATAAAACGGTGAGATCCCCGATAGTAAAATATGAGAAACCACCTAGTGACCAGATATCACATTTGAAATCATACGGTTTTGACGCTTTTGAGCCACCGGTACTGTTTTGAAATACCTCCGGTGCGCTGTATTCAATGGTTCCCACACATGTATTGGTACACTCTTTGGAGGTTAAATTTTTCGCAACGCCAAAGTCACATATGTATATCTGAGTTTTCGGCATTGGGACCTTCATTAAAATGTTATCTAGCTTGAGATCCCGGTGCACTATTGACAACTTCTTGTGTAGATACAGCAATGCTTTCATGATCTGATAGATAATCAATATGGATTCATTCTCAGATAAGGACCGCAAACACTCGCCATTGACCAAGTAGGAAAACAAGTCTCCGCCGCATACAATGTCCTGAAAAATATAAACCCTCGAGTTTTTATAAATTGTATCGTGAATTTTGATTATATTAGGCTGCAACGTTAGTACATAGTTTCAAACGGATACAATACATACATGATCAATTGATGTTAATAACTTGGATTCCTCGCACTTTGTTGAGTTGCAATTCAAAACTTTGACAGCGTAGAGTTTTGAATCTTGTGCCGCGATATAAATGGATCCAAATGACCCTGAACCAACTAGTTTATTAGTGACCTCCCACTTGTCAATCCAATTACTAATAAGACTAGAGTTTTTGTAATTGAGGTTCTTAAATTCAATAGTGCAAGCTGTTTGCAATTCGATTCTTACGTCTTGTTCGATTAGTTTGGTTGCATTACTCACGTATTCTGAGTCATTCAAAACAGCACCATTTCTTGAACTCACGTTAAGGTATATGATTGGTACAGAATCGGGATTGAATGCAACAGACCAAATGGTTACATGGTGGGCAGAAAGAGTTGGATTGTTTAAAATGATACAATTGGATCTAGCTCTGCCCAAGGTCAACACTTGTCGAGACAATAATAAAACTTCAATCCTGAATTTACCCGTGCGTTTGTATTTGATACGTTTAGACAACGAGATTGAAGTCTCTGGTTGTAATGTTATTGTCAAAATCCCTAATACATCCATCTTGGTTTTTACAACCAATTTTTTGCAACCCTATTTAAACAAATTACAACCCCAATAAAATCACACTTAGCTTCACCTCTACAAATCATTTGCTACATAGAGTCGAATCTCTACTAAATAGAACAGCCTCTGGTTCTTTAGCAACTAAACCTACTTTGTAGTCAGACGCTACCATTTTAGTAGTGTATGCTAGCCTATTAAAATTGAAATAAATTTGTTTACCAGAGTACAATTTTCTACTGTGAATAACAAGCTACAGTTGTAATGTTTTCCAAGACAGTGAAGAACCAGGCTAGACTAAATTTGAGAAGGTTCCAACATGCCAAAGCTGAGTCGGTCCCCGTTTCCACATTCACGAACAAGCACAACTTCAATTTGAGTCCACCTCCCACCCATGAGTACTGGAACTTTTTCAACTCCAGCGTATTATGGGCATTCATCCCTGTGTTCTTATCGGTTGGATATGTAACCAAGTACATGGTGACAAATTTGGACTATAATTTTACGTCGATGAGGACATTTTCAGAGAAAGAAGATTCACCATTGAAAAAGCTCACATTTGGGGACTATCAATCGAAAAAGGATTAACTGGGTTAAATATACAGCTGCAACTACAATTATCAATAGTTTCGTATCAAATAATGCATGCATTACGAAATAGACATCAGTGAAGAAATACATCATTTATCGCATATTCAAGTTCTTCTCTTTGATTCGCGTAGATATAATAGACATCGGTCAAATAGACTACTGAATAGTGCTGAGGTCTTCTTCTCTACTGGTAGTGCGTCAGATGGATATATTTTGATAGTTGATAATTTTTTTCTCAGTTATTTTTATTGGTTGAAAATCAATCTAGCTACTCTATCCATGATTTCAAGATTAGCTTCAAGGTCAATAAGATCCTCAGCAACCGGTAGTCAACTCATCAAGACCTCCTCAATTGCTAGAGTTGGATCATGGAGAACATACGCAACCAATGAAAAACCAGCAACGATCTATGATCAAACAACGGGTGAAACAATTGTATTGGCCGACCCTAAACACCCAGAATACGCAGACTACAAGACCTTCACACCGACTTTTGCTCAGAAAAGAGACCCGTATGCCAAATACGACGACCAACAGAATAGAAGGAACAAGAACCAACCGGTGAGCATGGACGAAGATCTATACGATATATGGTCACCAGACGTGTACGACTTCAGATCAAACCAAACCGCTTTAAAACAGATTGGTATTTTTTTTGGCCTGATATTCGTCGCTTCTTACATCGTTTATTACTTCCAATTGAATCCTGAGAAACCAGGTAATATAAAATCATATCCTTACAATGGTTTGGCCCAGGAGTTAGGCTCGGTCTCAGAGGCAAAAGATTATTTGTATCAGGCTCAACCTGATTCAACAGCTGAAGAAGAGTGTGGTGTTTTACCTCCCGATGAAACTATCGAACAAAACAGATCGGTTTACATAACAGAAAACAAAGATTTTATAACCACTGCTGAAAATGTAAAATAGACATCAACCTAGCATCCAAATATACGATTAAAATATAATCCAGCTTTACTCATAGATCAGTACAAGTATTTACTCTAGTCGCATTTAAAACTCGCAAATTTTTATTTTTTTCAGATAGTGTTTTAATAGATAGTACCACTGAGAATGCCTGAACATGGTAGAACAAGGCGATCATCATCAAGACTAAGTCAGAATGGTTCTTCTAAGATAGACTACAATCAAGAGATTCCAACAAACAAGAAATCATCAGCTACGAATACAAACAAGAGAAGTAGTCAAACTCAACAGAGTAATCAAAAGAGGCGAAAGATTCAAACCAAACAAGATCAATTAAGCTCCATAATAACCAAATTCAACTTAGCCATCAACGAGTTATTCCAACTACAAACGTTCCAATCAGCAGTGTATTGGGATCCTCTGGAAAATAGCTTGGCTTTGAATAACAACGTATCTGAATCATTCCTTGATTTCATAGACAATGAAAAATTTAAAATGAAATGGGACGATGCAATTGAAAATAACGATGAGTTTAAGAACCTACCGTTACGTTTCCAAAAGAAGAAGCTAATGGAAATTGAAAATAAATTGAATGAAAAGTATAAATTTAGACAAGATGTGATAAATAACAGCAAAGAATTGGAAAAGAAAATACTAAATGGTTTGAATGACAATGTGCAAGTGAAAAGTACTATACGTGATAAAAAAGAATCAGCACCAAAAGTTAAAAAACAAATTTTGAAACGAGGTAAATCAGCTAAAGCTGAACCAGAGATCCTAGATAGTGACGAAATTCTGGAAGACGAGATTCTGGATATTGAAGATGAAGCCAATGACGTTGAAGACAGCGATGATTCAAGTGACGACCTCAAGATTAATTCTAGAGTTAAAAGCATCAAATATTCTCTTCCGATACCTTTAGTCACCCATCCTTCCCACATTCCAAAATGGAGAACCCAACCAGCAGAGAAGATGAACCTTGATGATAGAATATCCGACGACGCTGATCATGTCAATAATATATTAGAATTTGATCCTGTCCCACTTACAATTACTAAATATCAAGACCAAGAATTAGTAGCACCTGAAGTAGCTACAAAGCTACAATTATTTTTGGAACTGAATTGCAAAACTCCAATAATAGATGAAAGCAATATGCCAGATTTCAATTTCACCGAAGAAGAATATAATAAAATCACCCAACAACAAAAATCACTATTGCATACAATCACTGAAAAGATTAACATTGAAAATAGTCTTGAATTGAATGTTGATAAAATTGAAAGGAGGAAGATTATCTTACCTCAATCGAATATTAAATTATCCGACCCTTTCAGAACCACTTCTTCTGTCACTCCGAAAATACAAGGTATTGCTAACAATTTGACTCATCAAGATCACTTAATTGCTCAAGGTTTAGCGTTTTCCAAAATTCATCAACAAATGCGTAAACAGCATCAGCTTAAGACTAGAAAAGTGGCGAGTATGATTGAACAACATTTCAAAAAGAAAGCTGGAGAAAAAGAAAGATTAATAAAAGAAAGAGAACAGAATTTGAAGAAAGTTAGTAGGTTAGCAATTCAAGCGGTGAAAAAAAGATGGAATCAAGCATTCAAAGTTTATCAAATCATACAGAATGAAAAACAAGAACAATTAAAAACGATACAAGGCAGAGAGCACTTGAGTCAAATGTTGGAGCATTCTACTCAATTATTAGAAGCGCAATTAACCTCATCAAGAGAAGCCACTGAAGATATTGAAAGTACCCATGATACTGAGAATACAAATGAAAGTCTTGATGAAGACAACGATTCAGAAAACATTTCCAGTTCTGAGGACGACGAGCTTGAGTATAAAAAAGATGATAATGATATGAGCTTATCTGTTGATGAATTAAAGAAAAAGTACGCTGTTTTACAGAAGGAAGTCGAGTCTATAGATGGAGAAATTGAATCTGACAAAGAATCACTTAAAGACCTATCATCTTATAACGGTGGTTTGAATTTACCCAATTCTAAAGCTATAAACTTAAATTTAGAATACAATGAAGATCAAAAAAACTTGATTGAAAAATTCAATGAAGATTCTGATACTGCAAAGAATTCATTATTAGATTCTGATGAAAGCGAGTCCATGACAGATAGTGAAAGTGACTCTGAATCTGATGATACAGAATTAAACGGTACTACTAAAAAATACAATTCAGGTGGTCTAGCCAGCTTACTATCCAATCTGATTGAAGATGATGAAGATTTAGATGCAGAAGTTGAGTCTGATTCTGACGAGAGTGATGCTGACATGGGTGAAAGTGATCAAGAGGGCAGTAGAGTTATTACAGAAGATGAAGGTGATGTTGAGATTATTAACGGGTCTAAAGTTAGAGATGTTCCGATTCCATCACTACTTAGAGGAACTTTAAGACCTTACCAAAAGCAAGGGTTGAACTGGTTAGCAAGCTTGTATAATAACAGCACCAACGGAATATTAGCTGATGAAATGGGTTTAGGTAAGACAATACAAACGATTTCCGTATTAGCTTATTTAGCTTGTGAAAAGCATATATGGGGTCCCCATTTGATTATTGTTCCAACTTCTGTTATGTTGAATTGGGAAATGGAGTTCAAAAAATTTGCACCTGGTTTTAAAGTTTTAACGTATTATGGTTCACCTCAACAAAGAGCACAAAAAAGAAAAGGTTGGAACAAACCAGATGCTTTCCATGTTTGTATTACTTCTTATCAATTGGTAGTACAAGATCAACAATCATTTAAACGAAGAAGATGGAGATACATGATTTTAGATGAGGCTCATAATATCAAAAATTTTAGATCCACCAGATGGAAAGCTCTACTTAATTTCAACACTGAAAATAGATTACTATTAACTGGTACTCCATTACAAAATAATTTAATGGAATTGTGGTCATTACTATATTTTTTGATGCCTTCTTCCAAAGTCAATCAAACAATGCCTGAAGGTTTTGCTAACTTGAATGATTTTCAGCAATGGTTCGGAAGACCGGTGGATAAAATATTAGAACAAACTACGCTAGGGACTAATTCTGATTTGATTGATGAAAATGAAAAAACAACATCAAAGATGGATGAGGAAACAAGAAATACCGTAGCAAGGTTGCATCAAGTGCTAAGACCGTATCTTTTACGTCGTTTGAAAAAAGACGTTGAGAAGCAAATGCCAGGAAAGTATGAGCATATTGTTTATTGTCGTTTGTCTAAAAGACAAAGATTTTTGTATGATGATTTCATGTCAAGGGCAAAAACTAAAGAGACTTTAGCATCAGGTAACTTTTTATCAATCATTAATTGTTTAATGCAATTAAGAAAAGTTTGTAATCATCCTGATTTATTTGAGGTTCGTCCGATTGTCACATCTTTAGCATTGCCTAAGCTGGTGTCCTCATCTTTCAAACAAACGGATAATTTAATCAGAAACAAAGTTACAGAAATTGACAATAAAATAAACTTTGATGTCTTGAATTTGAACATTACAAATTTCGAAAATTCGAATTACTTTGTGTCTCAATCTAGTGATATATTAAAATCTTCCAAAGAAATACAAGCTCAAATCGATGAGTTGGGATTATTGGACAGTGGTTTGGGTAAAAACGATTTGACCGATTATGTAACGTATTACCAACATTTAAAGTTGGAAGATCAACTCGAGATTAAAGAAAAATTAAAGCAAAGATTATACTTGAATAATTTGAGATGTGGGAGAAAACCTATATATGGTGAAGGTTTATTGAAATTTTTAACGTTACCTAACCAAAACCTTGCCAAAGATCCTGCTTTAAATAAGTTTGTTACAACAATTCCACAAAGGTTGGAAAATATGAATGATGAAATTGAAAAATATTCAATCATAACACCTTCAGTTGTTGCCTTAGATATGAAGGATCAATTAATTCCTTTGCAAGTTCAAAGAAAAATTAAAAACGAAGTTGCTACTAATCAAATTGAAAACCCTTATCATAAATCTCAAGTCAAATTATCTATTGCCTTTCCTGACAAATCTTTATTACAATACGATTGTGGAAAGCTACAAAAGTTAGCAACATTGTTACAAACTCTAACGTCAGAAGGACATAGAGCGTTAATATTCACTCAAATGACCAAAGTATTGGATATTTTAGAACAGTTCTTAAACATTCATGGCTACAAATATATGAGATTGGATGGTGCTACAAAAATTGAAGATAGACAATTGTTGACTGAGAAATTCAATCGTGATTCAAGAATACCTGTTTTTATTTTATCAACTAGATCAGGTGGTTTAGGTATCAATTTGACAGGTGCGGACACTGTAATATTTTACGATTCAGACTGGAACCCTGCAATGGACAAACAATGTCAAGATCGTTGTCATAGAATTGGTCAAGTTAGAGATGTCCATATCTATAGATTTGTGTCGGAGTTTACCATCGAATCGAACATCATAAAGAAAGCAAACCAAAAGAGGCAATTGGATAACGTGGTTATTCAAGAAGGTGAGTTTACAACTGATTATTTTGGTAAGTTTTCGGTAAGAGATCTAGTTAGTGATGCGAACATAGGCAAAGAAATTACTGATCGAACCATTGATTTTTCAGGAGACGCCAAAATGTCGAAAGTTTTTGCACAAGCTGAAGATGAAGAGGATCGAAAAGCTACCGGTGTAGCATTGCAAGAAGTTCAAGTTGATGAGCAAGATTTTGATGAAGAAGGTAAATCTTTGGAAGACGTGGTCAAAAAAACAAAAGAAAGCCAAGATGATGAAGACGATGCAGATTTTGAAGAAGGATTTGGTCATATTGATGAATACATGTTAAGGTTCATTTCAGATGGCTATTATAATTGATGTTGTATATATTTTAATTAATGACATATTAAATAGAGTTCTATTTACTTAGACACCTCTGAAAACGTTTAAGTACTTTGTTGCAAATTTCTACACTCAATAACCATATGGTAGCGTATATTGCTTACATAATATCATTTCGTTCAACAACCAAATAGTTTATCAATTTAATTTTCTAATTCAAACTAAACCCATTTACACTCGCAACAAGTCTAAAATGTCATCGGGTATCCAATCATTGTTGAAAACAGAAAAAGAAGCTGCGGAAATTGTAAACGAAGCAAGAAAATATAGAACCAATAAATTAAAGTTAGCTAAACAAGATGCCCAAAGTGAAATCGATGAATACAAAAAGTCAAAAGAGCAAGATTTAACTAAATTTGAGAAAGATCACGAAGGCTTGAATGAAAAAATTGATAAAGAAGCAGATGAGAAAGTTGAAAAGGAAATCAAAGAAATAAAGGCTAAATTTGAAGCAAAGAAATCTGAAGTTATAAAATTATTAGTTGATGCCACTATCAAACCAAACCCTCAATTGCATATAAATGCAACAACCAACTGATAAAATCAGCACTTTTTATTTCTTAAACATGATTTTTATTAAATTATATATTCAATCATCAATCAATAATACAAATTTAAGCTCCACCTTTAGCTAATGTCTTTATAGCATTTATTTTAGCCCAAACTCTACCATCGTAACCTGCTGTATTCAAGCACTTGACAAAATTCCAAGCTTTCTTGTCATCTTTAATTGGATAGTCTATAGGTGGCGGAATACTTGTTTGAACTCCTAAAAATCTCAAATAAGGCTTATCCATAATAATTGATTTTGCATTACATAACCCTGTTAACCCTTCTTCTCCACCAAACTTTCCATATCCTGACTTTTTCGTCCCACCAAAAGGTAATTGTGCAACATAATAAGTTGCAAAGTCGTTAATAGCAACATTGCCAGATTCTAATCTATTTGCTATCTCATCAATTTGAGCAAAATTACTTCCGAAAATTGAGTTTCCCAATCCATATTCAGTAGAGTTTGATAATTTTACCGCTTCGTCTATATCATCAGCTTTGATCATTGTTAAAACAGGCCCAAAAACCTCTTCATTGAAAATTTTCATCGTTTGGTCTACATTTATTAATAACGTAGGTTCAAAATAATGTCCCTGAGGGTAATTTGGATGTTGGTATCTCTTACCACCATGAATTAGCTTTGCTCCTTTTGATACTGCATCTTCAATCAATGATTCTATTTGGTCAAACCTATTATCTGAGATCATGGCTCCTATATCTATTTCATCTAGTTGATCAATATCAGATCCGAGTCTAAACTCTTTTATACGTTTACTAAATATATCCACTAGTGAATTGTAGGCTTTTGGTAAACATATCACTCTTTCAATCCCAATACAATTTTGGCCAGCACTTTGAAATGTCCCCCTTAGTATTACTGAAGATAAAGCTTTTATATCTTTAACGTCATCCATCACAATAACAGAATCTTTTCCACCCAACTCGACGACACAAGGAGTCAATTGTTTTGATGCACTATTTACAACGTGATGTGCAACGGGTTTTGATCCTATGAAAGTGATATGACTTATACTTGGGTGCGATGTGAAATGATCTGCGTCTTTTGGAAAACAACAAACCAATTGAACCAAATTTTGATCTAGATCTAACAATTTAAGACTCTCTTTGATCATATTGATGAACCATGATGAAGACCATATCACTTGTTCCGAACATTTGACAACAATTGCGTTACCAGTAAATAACGCCGCAATTATCGGACCCATCAAATTGTGAAAAGGATAATTCCATGATATTATAGCACCTACAACTCCAAGAGGTTCGTACCTAACTTCAGCATTTTTCATCAACCCAATTAAGAAATTTGCGGGGCCTGGTCTTTGACTTGGTCTTAAAGCTCGTTCTCCATTGCTAACTATCCAACTTATTTTCTCTAAAGTCACCATTATTTCACCCATTGAAGCATCCAATTTGGTTTTACCAGAATCTCTACAAGCAATTCTCGCTAGATTTTCTTGATTTTCTAGGATAAATCTAGCTATTGTTTTAAGAAGCTTTCTTCTCACTATGAAACTAGATTTGGACCATATAACTTGTGCTTCTTTTGCTGATTGAATTAAAATATCCATTTGCTCTTTTGACGTTGTATCGAAAGTGCCTAGATATTGACCTGTGGCGGGACAGTAACTTTGTAACTTGTCTGTATCAGTCGGTAAGAATATAGAAGGTGGATACAATCTTTTACCTTTCCAATGTGGTTGAGCTTCTGCAGGTACATTGATGTGCAATTTGACTGCTTCTTCTAGTTTATTGTAATTATTTGGTGATTTGCTGATGTATTTACAATGAACATAGTACAATATGGGCACTATCACACAAGCAAAAAACGTGGTGGATATTTGATACTGCCACTGCCAGTGCCTAAATTCAAGATCAATTGCAATCATAAACTTGAAAAGTTTAAAGTGTTTGTTTTTTCAACTTGTTGATGTTCGGAGGTAACAAGTTTTTGTTGCAAAACAGCTCTGGTGTTCGTTTGACACGCAACTCAGATGCGACACGACATCGTGGTAGCACTAGGTCAGTTATGGAAGAATATTCCTATACTATGAGAATACAAATCTGGATGCATTTTTAAATAGTGGACTTTAAATCTCAATTTGCAGCTTACAAGCGCCATTATCATTTATTAAGAATAAACTAATAATGTGTTTGCAGTTGCAAAATTCTGGAACAATTCTAAAAATGTGATCCATAGAGATAAACGAGCATTACGAAAAACAGAATCTAAATTTAGAGGTCTTTATTGTTATCGTCACTTAGATTTTAATTTACTGTTCTTGTTATGTCAATATGTACTAGTTCTCTTCTTCTTGACCTTGATTTTCGACTTCTTCAATATTTTGATTTTCAAGTTGTCGTATCATTTCTTCGAATCCGGAATCAGCTGTTCTCGTTTGAATAATGGTACCTAGAAGATTTTGATCAACATAATCTAATAAACCATCAGTTATCTTTTTAGGATTCAAAGATTCTAAAACTATTTCAGTTTCTTCTTTTGGTGGTAGCAAATCATACTCAAATGTATCGTTACTTAACCAAACTTTCTGTGGTAATTTAGCCATGATTTTATTTTCTCCTGATAAAATAGCAAACCTGATCAAGTTATACGGAAGGTGTTGATCATTTTCTTCGTGATCATTAGATATTTTAATTAAATCATATATGTACTGTTTGAGCCCGCCTTTTTTTGTAGCTTTATATTGATCAAACAATAACTGCAATTGGTCAAGTAAAAATTGCTTGTTTGTCGTATCATGCCACAATAACTTAGCTCTAACCAAATAAGTCTCTGCAGAAATTTTCATTTCCGATGTAAGCTTGAAATCATTTTCAGTCAAATTAACACCAGATAATCCTAATTGTTCATACAATTTGAAAGCTACATAAGGATGTGCTTCAAAAGCTTCATTTAATGCGATTTTAGCTTGTACTTCTTTATTTAATTTCAAGTAAGCCAATACTGTTGAAAACGCAATTCCGGGAGTAAACCATTTCCGGTATGTTTTAACCAACGGTGACTCGTTCAATTGGACAAGATATTCGAATTCTTCACTCATTATACAATAAAAATCAATAAAGTATCTAACTCCTAATGGATCCTCTGCTGGTGACAATGAAAGTAAAAACTTACAATACGACAATGCTGTAAAAAATGTGGATCTTTCTCCTAAAGCAATAATATATCTGAATAAACATAAATAGAATTGACGATTTAAAAAACTTTCGTACGGTAATCTCATCAACCCTGTTTTTGAAGCTAATAGCAATTCATGAAACGATTTGTGAAAAGACCTATCAAAGGTGAATAAGCTTTTTTCAATCAAAGCATTAGAAGTTGCTTTGTTGTCGCCTTGCCTTAGTAGCACCATTGCAACTTGTAATAAGGTTTCGGTATGGTAAGGGTATTGTTGTAGTAACTGCATCAATGACTCAGCATCTGGAGTCATGACCACACTTGCATAGAACCTAGTGTTGGCAACCCTATCACTGATATTATTCAATTTATTAAATTTGAAATATTTCACACCCAATTCCTTTTCTTTGATTATTTTGATTCTTAATTGATCACTCTCCAAATCATCCTCTTTATATAAATAATATTCTAGTATCTCATCTATTGATTTAATTTCTTCCATGTTCATTGGTTTTATTTGCGTGGGCAACCAATCATCTCTGATTCTTGACAATAATAATTTTCTAGTAGATCCTGGGACGTTTTTTCGATCTTTTCCACCCCAACCTCTAGTCAATTTTGCCAATTTTTTGAATTGTTGTAATAATTCTGGTGAAATAGCCAAAGAAGTTGTGGAATTTGCATCTTCGATTGTATCTAAAGATAACGAATTGCCAAACAAATTTTTGTATTCATTATCTTGATCCAAATTTAAAATAGATTTTATGGATAACAAAGATAACGATTGTTTTAATTTGGTGCTTGTGAAATATTCAAAATTTGAGTCGTAGTAAGTGATAGGTTTCGCAACCGAGTCATACTCTTCTTCAAAATCAAAATCAATGACATATTGATCTGAGCTATCTTCCTTTTGGCTCAAAATTTTTTGATCTTTCAATTTAGCTTCTTCTAGAATTCGATCCAATTCGTCATCACTGGTATCTTTATTTTTTGTAGTTTTTTTATTCTTCTTCTTCTTCAGTTTCTTTCGTGATTTATTCACTTCAACGTTGGGTTTTATTACTTCTGGTGATTTTGACTCGTTGTCGCCGTCGCTTTCTTCTTCTTCTTCATTTCCACCTTCATCTAGTAAATCAAACGCATTGAATTTTGTTCCTTGAGACAATGATTCTTGATCACTATTGACATCAGGTATCAGCTTCTGATCAGATAAATCTTCCTCGAGTCTTTGCCTTTCCAACCTCCTCAACGCTCTCGAGCTCATCTACAAGTATGAATTTAAAATGATTTGTAACTTAAATTTTCAGATATTTTTTCTATTGCTGCATAATTTAGAATCTTAATATTTGTGTTGCAAAAATATCAAGATAGATCAAATGGAAAAAGCCAGAACATGGAACTCTCTAATATTATCAAGCTTCAGCAAAGATGAATTGTTGCATGAGGCTATTATATTTAACACAATTGTCACTAGTCCTCATCTACCCAAAAACATCAAGGCATTGAAATCAAATTCAAAAACCAGTCTTTTACAACTAACTTCGTCAGTTAGCGATTTGATTTCACCGAAACCTGATGTGTCATACTCTCCTCAGAATTCTGATCAATTCCTTGTACAAAGAAATTTGTTTTATATCATCAATGAGATAATCTACTCTGAAAAAGTGTATTACAATCAGATTAAAAGTTTGCAAGACAATTATTACAAAGAATTGATTGAAAATACATACTTTGAGTTACCTACGCCTATCTTGAATACAAACATAATTTTGAGCAATTTGATTGATTCTCATAAATATCTATTCAGGAAGCTTATGGATATTTCAAATGACGTCAACATGAGTATCAAATCAAGACAAATTGCAGATTTGATTGCAGAGTTTGGAATAATTGTGTATTGGTACAGATGGTACTGCTCACAACATGAAAACATGTCTCAGCTAATTCAAGATTTAAAAATTTTAGACAACAATATCAAATCAAACGATCAACAAGTCTACACTACTTGGTTAAAAGGGTGGCAGAATTTCTTGGAGGGTGCTCAACCTCCAAATAATCATAAAGATTTTTCGTTCATGTCTTTGCTGTATAAGCCGATAGATCGTATCACCAAATATAAACTATTCCTTGAGAGTATTAAAAAAAGTTATATAAAGCTAGGTGACATGGGTCTTGAAGCCATTGAAAGAAATGTACATGAAATCAAAACCAAATTGAACCTCATAAATGAGGATACAAAAATAATACAAGCTAATTCCAATTCATACCAAACTGAATTTGCTAAATTGATCTGGATTGACATAAAATACATAACTTATAAGAACTTCAATGATTTACGGTTTTTTGGTCAACCAATTTTTGTTGGGATAACATCAGTCATATTTGTAAAATGTTTAACGCCCGTTCTTGAAATATGCCCTGTGATTCTATTCAAAAGTCATTTGATAATCTGTCAATATGAAAAATATCATTATTATTATTCAATGAAGAAATATTCAATCAAGTTTATAATACCTTTGGTGAAATGTCAATTGTATTCAAACTTAAGCGGCGAAACGCCAAACCAAATATTCGGATTATATCTTGATTATCCTTACAGTGTTAAAATTGTTTTTGCAATTGATTTAGTTGAATATGAGATAATGTTTTGCTACTTCAATGAGAAAGAGTACCATTTATGGTTTAGTGAGCTTAGTTGTTTGATTGATTTCGTTAACGAAGATGGAAACGACAACAATGACTCAGTGCATTATTTAAGTCAAATTCCTGACTCTGTGTCTCCAATGAATATAAATCTAAATTCTCTGAAATTTGAAAAACTAAAACAATCATGTTACTTCAACAAATTATTACTAGTGCACATTCAAGTGGATTTACATTTGAAACCTATTTTAGATTTTCCAGAACAAATACAAAATTTCTCCTATGAGGGAAAAGTTTTAGTTGTCAAGAAGCAAGATTTGATGATGAATGAGAAATACTTCCATAACTTAATAGATGAGAAATTGACATCATATACCGATTTCGAAGAAACCAAAAACCCATTCAAATTGATTAAAAGTCTTTCCATGAAGAGAAGGTAAAAAAATGTCATGCAATAATTTTATATATTTTTAAATATGAATCACTAATTACCAGTGTTACCAGCACCGATTGAATCGTTATGAGATCCGATTTTACCAGCTACTTGAGCATTAGATTTGTCATCACCTTTTTCCAAAATGATCTTTATAGCTTCGTCCGCGTTCTTAGTGCCAAATTCGTTTTCTAAATCTAATTTGGATGCTTCATCTAAAATACCATCGACTCCACCTTGTCTATTGACAAATACTTTGAATATAGAGACAATGTCAATGATTGGAATTGTGGTGTCACCTTTTTGATATTTTTCTAACAATGAAGTGTTGTCTATGAATATGACGAAATCAGTTTCGTTACCTTTGTAAAATAATTTATGAGGAGAGTTAGTCATTGTTGTGGGCTATGTATGAATTGAGAATAATATGGGAATCAGACGTTGGACCAATTGGGGGTTTATATACTAGTTGAAAAAATAAAAGGTGTGTCCACCCATAGAGCAATTATATTATTTCACCATTGGCAATTTGCCAAATAAAATAAAAATTAACTTTGATGGAGTGAACAATATGCCACCCAAGCAATTAGTGTGTGTTATTGTGTCTACTCTTGGCTCTCGACAATCGCAGACCCACTGTCATAATACATCAAAACGTCTAAAGTTGGTCAGCTTTTGTGTATCAGATTGAGTATTATAATTGCTGTTCGTATGGGTTTCGAAAAAATAGGTTGCAAAAAACACCACAGATTTTTTCTTTTGATTTGTTGCTGAACAAAATTGCTGCTTAATAGAAGTTCAAAAAATACCCAACGTATTGCACAACTTCTTATTCTAATTGCATTTTGAAGTGATACACTAAAGTTTAAAAAGTCTATGGTTACGCTTTTGTTTGTCAAGACTATTCTATCCCAGAGTTAAACATACCTGAGAAATTTAGGTCAGGTATTACGTCATGCTATACCAAATGAATTGTTAGTCCTGTTCAGTGATATTTTCTAATTTATTTAGATTATGAGAATAATTTCATCATGTTGGAATACAAGCTTCCATAACAATTTATGTATGCTATTACAACACCGCTTGTGAAATAATTTTGTCAAAAGTTTGAGAAAAAAGAATTGAACTCTTGCTTCAAGTCTATCTCAGACAAAATGTAGAAAACGGTCGTACGCTATGTGCTGGTGGGCCTGAAAAATTGGCACAAAAAAACCACCGCTGGCTTCCATCATGCGTCCGCACAAAGTATATATATCCGAATAACAATTCTTAAAGCGAGTAGTACCAAGCTAAATTCAATAATTTATACATTTGTCTACTTATTCGCCTTTCTTATCTAAACGATTTTTTAATTCTTGTTGTATTTCTTCTTTCTCTTTTAGAAACTCGTCTTTTGTGCTTCTGAAAATTTCATTAATCTCATTTGTAAAGTTATTGTATGCATCTTTAAGGCCCTCAAAATCATCGTCACCAACTGAGTTTCTACGACTTTTGAAACTCGTCCAGGCTTTTCTTAAATCTTTTATTTCGTTATCAATTTCCTCTTGATCTATATTTTGAAGATCATCAATAGAAAATAATCCCAATGCCGGCGAATCGTAATTCTTCTCTAATTTTTGTTGCACTGCTTGGTGGACAATCTTATGTTCATGAGTATTCAATTTATACTTGCCCGTGTCATTATCTTTCTTCTCTTCAGCTGATGGATATAGTGATCTCAAGAATTTTGTTACTGGCTTTTTGATCGGACCAGAAAATGTAAAGAATGATAAAGCAATAACTAGCACCAACCAATAATATACAGTTGCCCAACATTTTAACGACTTTGTGAAATCCAATATTACAAACGGCTGTACAAAAAATCCAAAAGCTAATTGAGTATTTATCCAACAAATAACGTCATAGATCTTTTTGGAAGGTTTAGGGGTTTTTCCATCCGATTTCAAGAATATAGGCCTGAAATTTCTTCTGAAGAACTTTCCAACCGTCTGTAACAAAGCTCCTACTATGAATGTCAAGTAGTAGCCTGGTCTAGTTCCATGCCAAAAAGCACTGGTTGCAAAAGTAAACATTGTACTTTTGAACCCTGGCTTTTTACCTGGTTTTGCAACTCTTAAATAGACATAATATTTTAACCATTTATTGGTATTCTGATTCCAAGCCTCCAAACATGCGTGTACATTTTGACCAAGCTCGAATGCAAAAGGATCTATGTTTTGTACTCTGTTCCACTTGATCTCTCCTGTTTCTTCATCATAGCCGTTGTAGCCAATACCGCAAACTATACAAGCACCCTCAGCAATAGTCCAAATTGTGTAATATTTCAATCTGAATGAGAAACCCAAAAGCCACATGTACACAATTCTATATATCAAATTATGCTTGGTGATAAAATCTTGAGTAAACATGTAGTCTATATCAACGAATTTTGGTAATTGGAATAATAAAAATGCCCAAAAAAAACCCAAACATACCTTTTTAAATGCCTGTATTCCACTTTTTGGAATTTTTCTTTTTCTTGTCCTACCTGGTCTTTTATCTTCTGGTAAATCATCAAATAAAGTTGAATGAATGAATTTTTCATAATCAATGTAATCAAAAGCTGGACCAGTAAGTAGCGACGCATAAAAAAATGAGTATCCTATATATGGCAAAAGGTTGGGATGCTTGTAAACAGCTCTTGATTTGTTGTAGCTACTCAATTTCTCTGGAGATTGTTTACCATCATGGACATTCCAACCAAAAGCCGACAATTTCATCACTAGAATCATTTGAGCCCCTGTGATATCAATTGAGGTTGGATCATACTCAGTGAAGAATTGAAGTTTGAAATGTGAATATGCCATGTGTATCATTAAAAAAAGGAAATTAACCCATGGCATATTTGGTGTTCTTAAATATCTTGTTATGAAATATGATCCCAAACTTGATATCAACAAGGTGACCAATCCACCTGTTAAACCACATATTCCGAAAATATAAAATGATGAAACGGCTACGTTGTATAAGTTTTTCAACAAATAATTTTGATCTGGTAATCTTTTGAAGATTATACTAAAAGGAAAGGACAACAAAGTACAAACCAAAACTTTCAAGCTTGCTTCATCCAATCCAACACTCAATGATAACTTACTGATTTGATCTTGTATGATGGAGATCATATCAAAACAATCACTGTTTTTTTTTTCTTGATAGAAATTGTATATTGGTTTTCTATAAAGAGCTTTCCATGTTAATAACGACCTGTATATAACTACGCAGTAATATAAATTGATTAATGATGCATCAGAGTTCATGAGCGAGTAACTTCATAACAGATTTGTTGAGTCTCTTTAAACTTAGAAATTTGATTTGCAAACTCAAAGGTGCTGGCTTTATTTTATCTTTACATGTTCGAAATCCTTTTGCAACCTGGTTGGATTCGACTTTTCAACCAAAATTGAACCTATGGTAAATACAATTTGGATATAATAATCTTCACAAAATATCTGCTGCAGAAATTTCTTTGTTATAAACGATAATTTAAAGTTTGTAGATCTGACAGTTACAAAAAGATGTTTCTATAAATAGCTATAATTTCATTCACTCTTTGGAAGCAACCATTTTGTACCCAGCTTCTAAAGCTGATGTGATTGCTTCAGACTTATATGGAATTGTGTTCAATACAAATGCAACATCTGTCCATTGTTGTTTCAGTTGACATTTATTCAACCTCACTAATAATTTCTCACTCAATTGTTTTTGATGCTTATCTTTATCGATAAACCCAACGAGAAACTTAATAATCTTTTTCATCTCTTCTTTAGGTAAAGTCTCGTCGTTTGACAATCCACTGAAAATATCAATAAAACCATTGTAAATGGCATTATCTTTAGTTGCCAATTCGGCAAAAAATAACTTGCACATATCACTTATTCCTTGGTCGGGATTTTCTAAACATTTCGCCATTGAAGATAGCTGACCTTTTACTTTCACTTGTCCTGCCAAAATCAAAAATGTAACTGTCATTAAACACGTTCTTTGTACCATTAATGATTCATCGGTCAATCTTCTGTAGATAAAATCGGTATTTTCATCGACTATATTATTGAAACAAACAGCCATATCACCCAAACCTAGAACACAATTACACCTTACTATTGGATCTTTATGCGTTTCCATGATCTTCAATAATAGCGGCAAATTTTCTTCACAATAAACTGACGAAATGCACATTAATTTAACCATACACAAGGATGCAGATCTTTGTAATCTAATATCAGGATACTTTTTAAATTTTGAGCAAATCTCTTTGACCATAAGACCAAATCTTGTTAATAGCGAAGTGTTTCCAAATAAAAGCTCTTGTTCTTTGACTTTAGCAACTCTATCTGCGAAATCATCCTCCGAAGTCCCACCAATCATCTCCAATTCTTCATCACCAGTTGGATCTCCTTGAGTAGCTGTAGGTTTTTTACTTGTTTCGGCCGCATGTTTCTTCTTTTTAAATTGACCTTCTAGATCTTCAATATATACAACAATTTTAATAGCCACATGTCCAACAATAAATAATAATTGTGATAATGAGTTCAGCTGGAATTCAGGATCTCCTTCAAATACCAAATGACTTTTGGTTTTGATAATATCGGTACAAACTTCTTCCGGTCTTGATGAAGATTGAAAGATTGCACCTATCGCTTGCTCAGCAACCGTGTACCACTCCGAATTATCGTTGTACTCAACTAAAATATCTTTCAACTTTTTTATTAAATCATCTTCTCTGTCTATTCTTGTCATTGATGTGTTTTTACTAGGAACAATTCTTTGTAATGCAACACATGTGTAACAACATAAAGTTAAATCTTGTTTGCCTTTCTCACCCAAACCAATACTTAATAAAGCATCAATATTTTTTGAAGCAATCAGATGATCTTCAAGCGCAAGCATGCCTAAAATTATTATTGATCCCCTTCTTTGTTTAGTTAATGCTTCTTCAAGGTGCTGATCTTGTTCATTTATATTTAATGAGTAAATTTGCCATAAAACTGTAATAACTTCGCTGTTTATATAATTTCCAGTATACATCAATCCTAATAGTTTTTCTAGTGAAGCTAAATCAGCAACCGAGGTATCAAAAGTTAATTGTATCAAATTTTTAGCTATGTGAGTTGCAATTTCTACCTTAGAACTTGATTGTGGAGCAATTAAAAATAATGTTTTGTAACAGTCTATCAAATGAGCCGAAACAGATTTACCTTCATCTGATGAACCTTTCATCCATACTAAATGCAACATTTTCTTTATGCCTAGGTTGGCATTATCTATACCGTAAGCATCTGCCAATACAAGATAATCCATTGAGTCAATTGCTTCATTTCTATTCTTTGAAAACAACAATCTTGAAATAACTTCAGTACCATGTTGCAAAGCTTCGATGAATACAACTGCGTCTTTAAAATAATTTACTTTTAATTTTGCTCTTGCTAATTCAGTTCTATCAGGTAAGTTCAGAATTGTAATTGCGTTAGAATGATCTTTTTCTTCGTTGATCTCAGCTTCCATATCTATATCCATCCTATCTTCTTGATCAACATTGTCGTCATTTTCTTGATCTATTTCCATATCTTCATTGGGTTCCAAGGAGCCCTCGGTCACATTAACGTCTTTATTATTTTCATTTTTATTTTCATTGAGTTCGTTTTCATGATCAATTTCTTCATGAATTAAAGGTAAATATCGTTTCAAATCAATCTCAGCTTCATCCAAGTTTTTTCTCCAATAATCATAATTCAACCGAGTATTTGGATTTGACTTAAACTGATGATTTAAAAGCAATTTTGATATAAGCTTGATAGAGTTTCTTCTCACCAAAGTACTTCTATCATCTAGGAACGTAACAGCCAAGATTATCATTTTCTGTCTTCTTGCAGTTAGTTTAATTTTTAGTTCAATAACTTTAGTGTATGCTTGAATTGCTTTTGTTCGAACAAAAGGATTTTGATCTAAAAATCTCTCTTCTAATAGATCTAATAATTTATCTGCCTGTTGATCATAATTTTCTGATTCGTTAGTTTCATCAAGATGATCAGAATGCTTTAAAATATCTACAACAATATTTCCACAAGTTTCAACAACGGAGCAACGTAAAGTTGGATTACTGTTGTCTAACAACTGTGATATACTGGTCATTTGTCTTAAAATTAGTTTAGGACTGAGTTGAGATAATTTGACTAAAAACTCTGAAATTGCTTTGGGACCAGTTGTATCATTAGAATTGAAATGAGTTTGTGAAATTTCTCTCAATACTTCTTCAGTCAATACGCTATAATCATAATCTTCGGACATAGTCTTTAATAACAATGCCATATGTTGAGGTAGATGAGCATAGTAAGTTAGACCTTGTATTATCGAATGTTGTATTGCTGCTCCGTGTCCGTGTTTTGTAACCGATATACTGAGTACATTGAAAATCAGTAGTTTGATTGGCACTAATTTCATTCGCTCTGGAGATTCCATTAAATTCATTATGGGTCTTGCAAACAAATCTAGAAACAAAGTTCTTTCAGGAGTAGTGATAAATATCTTACTTAAATTTATTTTCAAAGCTGTTTTAATTGACTCTAATGCATTTTCAACCTCAGTACAATTACTTGACCAATCGGCTAGAAGTTGTTTTGGAACCGATTTTTGAGACCTTGAATTTCCAATACTTGAGAAATCTTCTTTACCTAAAAATTTCAATATGACAAATATAAGATAACCATATTTTTCTAACAAATCTTTATACTGATTTATGTTTTCCAAGTCATCATTTTCTATACTGTTGTAAATCTGCTGCCCTGTTGTGTTGAAGGAAGAAATTATCAAGTATGCTAGATGTTTCTGCTGCTTAGAGTTTAAATTTTTGAAATAATGTGTCAAATCAATGAGATCTTCTAGTAGTTCATCATTCAGTTGTATGGACTCAGGGTTGTTGGCTAGTAGTTCTGTGATTGTATCTATTTTATCATCAACATTTGATACCTGTAGCTCATAATCTTTATTAATATCAAACGCATTGAATAGTGTATTTAAATTGAAATCCATGTATATTAACACTTGATTTATTTATTTCTTGTTTGTTTTTATTTCAAAAGTTTTGCCGCAACACGCATCATGTTGTTTCATACATTTAATACTACACAAGGTCCTAATCTTTAAGTTTAGCATACCCTTTGACATATGCATTTTTGGTAGCTTTCTTTTCATTTTCAATTGCTGCTAGTAAATCTTTCAAAACAATTGAGTTTCCAGATCTGATTTCTCTAAATCTTAAACCATTATCGCCCCTTATTGACATCACAGGGCTCTGTTTGCCATGGTCCTTCTCACCACTTCCATTCTTAGCTCCTGCTATATCACCACCACCGCCAGAACCATTGGATGTCATCCAACTGTATTTTTTCTTAGAGCTAGAGGTCATCATAGCTGCTGTTGCGTTTGCAGCTCTATGCAATGTTTCTTCTGCACCGGCTTTGTTGCTATTTTCATCATTTTCATTCCCTTTCTCCAATCCTAGAATTATCCTTTTCTGAACTCGTTTCTCCTCGAGCTCTTTCTGCTTTTGAGCTAGGTTTTTTAGCTCTTTTGAGACTTCTGACCTGGGCAAATTACCTAAGAATTTCTTATTAAGATTAGGTATACCTCTTCTCCTATGTCTTGAAAATATCATTGTCTTGGTGGCAATATTAGCTATCCAGTTTTCGCAAGCGGCACTCATCAATTCCAAAATTTGACCATCTTGTAAAAAGTTTTGATTTATTCCATTCTCTCTAGCCACTTTACCCAAAAAGGATGCCAAATGATAGTTATTTAAAAATGCTGGTGGTTTGGATACTTTTACCAATGACGAAACTCCATCTTCATTATATACTCTCCTGTTGAGCTGTTGTTGTAGGAGCAAATCTTCCTCCTGTTGAATATCAACTCCTGCTGCAAACAATGCGTCGTTTAGCTTCGCCGTGTCGTTTTGATTAGACTGTTTCTGTACAGACAGATTGGATTCTGTATTATTTGCATTATCTTTCTGAACCAATAATAAATTTTTCGCATCAAATTGATTGGAGTTAGCTTTGGATCGCTTTATATCATCATTTTCTAGTGTGCTGTTTGTTCTCTTCAACGATTGATTGATTCTGTCTTGAGGACTACTCATTAATGTACAATGTAGTTGAAATTGTTTATTCACAATATTCAGAGTCGTGTAATTTCAAACTGCTCAGATTAAGCTCAGACGCACAATTACCTAATAAAGTAGATGAGCTTGAATATTTGTATGAAAAATAATTAGTCTGTGAGATATGTCTGCAAAACAGAGTAGCATCACCACATTTGAAGGGCATAAGAACTTTAGACTAAGATTGGTGTTATCTGTATTATCTGGGAAACCGATAAAGATTTCAAAAATCAGGTCAAACGAACTAAATCCAGGTTTAAAAGATTATGAAGTATCCTTTTTAAGATTATTAGAAAGTGTTACTAATGGCTCACACATAGAGATTTCATACACTGGTACCACCATCATATTCAAACCGGGAATCATCGTTGGAGGAGATATAACACATAATTGTCCAAACTCCAAACCAATAGGTTATTTTGCTGAATTCATATTGATGCTAGCTCCATTTTCTAAAAAGAAATTCAACATAATTTTCAAAGGTTTGACAAACTCACAAGATAATCAAGATTCAGGCATTGATTTAGTGAAATGGGGACTCTTGTCAATTTTGGAAAAGTTTGGTGTGAGGGAAGTTAGTTTGCATATATTGAAGAGAGGCAACCCTCCATTGGGAGGAGGAGAGGTGCATCTTCAATGTAACTCGTTAATTCAACAACCTTTAACTTTGCATTCTATAGATATACCTAAATTCTCAGTCATTAGAGGAATCGCATATTGTACCAGAGTATCACCTTCCGTGGTGAACAGGATGATTGATACAGCGAGAAAAATTTTGAAACCTACTGGTTGTGAAGTCAATATCACCGCTGATGTTTGGAGAGGTGAAAATTCCGGTAAGTCGCCTGGATTCGGTTTGACTTTAATAGCTGAAAATAAACGAGGATGGAGAGTTCTTTGTGAAAATACAGGGAAAGCAAATGAGTTGCCGGAAGATTTGAGTGAAATGACAACATATCAATTGCTAGAAGAAGTTACAAAAAGCGGTTGTGTTGGTAGATACCAAATGTTATTATGCTTGGTATTCATGAGTATTGGTAGAGAAGACATTGGTAGAATAATAATACATAAGGATCAAATCGACGAGAGTTTCATCGAGTACCTAAGGGATATCAAAACCATTTTAGGAACAGAGGCTTATTTGAAAGAAGACGACCAAGATAGTAATTTCACCATTGTCAATGTTAAAGGAATTGGTTTTACAAATATATCTAAAAAAGTTGCTTAGTTCAATATACAGTAATTACCAAAAGGAGCACCAACCAATATAATGTTGACACAAATTCTCAACACTTGTAGCTTGTTGTATTAGTTTATCAACTTGTGCAGGTACATTTAAATTTTTCAATCTTTTGATATCATTACCAGTTAATTTATCAGTAATTCTTTTCAACACTAGAGCAGCCCTTGCATTTCTAATTTCAAGCTCGTTTTGTTTTTGTAATTTTAACGCTTCTTGTTCATCAATTTGACCTCGTTTCAATAAATCTTGTACATTAATCTGCGGTACTTTTATACCTGTTGCTTCCGCTACGGCTTTAGTAGGGAAATCAAAACCCCAATTAATTAAAGGATCATAAGCAAAAGCTTCAAGAATGGCAATCAATGATTCTTTATTGTCACGAAGAACTCTCATAACATGCTCACATGTTATTCTAAATGAACCTTCAATCCCACTCACTTCCATCGCATAGTTCAACATTCGTGTCAATCTAAATGGTACTTTTTCTGGATATTTTTCTCTTAATATGGCGGCTTCAAAACAATCTCCAAAATCTATATGAGTCACTTGACCACTTATCCTATCCAACATCAAATTTGAAGGATGTCTATCACCCAAACCCAAAATATATCCAACCATAGACATAACAGCCAAAGACCTAGTATATGTTGTTCTTCTATCTAGCCAAGCTTCAGACGATTTCGACTTCAACCATAAAACCTTGTATAGATCTTGACCTCTAGTATTATCCAAGGCACTAGTGAACACTTCTACTTTTTGTAAAAGTGTTAAAATATCATAATCTGGTGCCATTTGTAATAATAACCTATGCTCGATATTCAACATGATACTTCTTGATTCTCTATAAGCTTTAATTAAAACATGGAAGGTATCACTATTTGGAACCCAACTAAGTAGACCCACTTTTGGTGATAATGGTGTAGCTGAATATCTTTGAATGTCCAAATGTCGTTTGAAACACTCGGGATCATTGGTTAATAAAGTGTTTACTAAACCAAATAATTGCATCACTAAATTATCTTGTCTTATATCCTCGTGACCTTTCAAAGCATAAGCATATTCTTTACCATCACTACCAATACATTTCAATTCCCTTGGTCTTTGTTTTGAAGATATAACCAAAAATACAGGTTCAAATTTGATAATTCTGATCACAGGCTTACCCGCTTTATAAGTACCAGGTGCTGCCAATTCTAAATCATAGGCTTTTTCCAAGCTTGGTGAAACATATTGCAATTCTAGCTTAGTCAATTGTGGCAATTGTCTAGTGATTCTTCGGAAAACATTATAATAAATATCCCAAGCTTGATTTAAATTTGTAATATCCTTGGTTCGTTTGAAATTTAAAACCCATTCAAAAGCATCTGCTAATTCTCGACCATAAGTATTTGCAAAAGCTTGCTCTCTCATTGTCTCTGGACCCTTTTGTAACATTTGATGTAATGGTTCTAGAACTTCAAACATTTTATCAGTATTATGTTCACCAAAGAATAATCTAGAAGCATCTTCTAAACCTTCGTACCATATTTCATGCCATAATACAGCTACTCTAATCAATTCTCTACTGACTAATTCAGATTGATCAACTAAAACTGGTGAATGAAGTCTCATTTTCTCAATAATAGACAATGCAGCTTTTTTCCTCAGTGCAGACTCAGAAGTTATTGCAACAGCCAATGGATAAACCAAAGCTTGTGGGTGCGCTTTACCCAATTCGGTTAACAAACCAAATAAAGAAGTACTAACAATAGCATTAGGTTGATGAATTCTAGAAATTAATTGAGGTATAACTTCTAGCCAATTATCTATTTTAACCATATTAAAACCTTCATTCATTGCTTGAGCAGCTTCGGGTATACCACCAAATTTGAACCATAAAGTTAATAATCTTAACATATCTTGTAAAGAATTTGAATTAGATAATGCAATAGAATGGAAAAATCCTTTAATAGATGGAATGACATGTCTTTGTACAGCTTCAATTGATATTATATTAGATTGTTGATTACTCTTCTTTTGCTCTGATTCATCTTCTCCATTTACTTGTTCATCAATTACTTCAATTTTGTTGTTGTTGGTACTTTGACTTGTAAATAACGAAATCACTTCAAAGTTAGCTAATGCCCAATTATGCCAAGCCTTATACCATTTATTATCAAAATGTGTTGCTAATAAGTAAGCACCTAATATGATCTCGGAAGTTTCAGATCTCCAATTATGGTTCAATGCAATCTGCCATTCACCTTGTTTTAAGAAACACCTAGCCAATAACTTTGTATATTCTTCAACATGTTTAGGAATACCTGGACCTTCGGAAGGTAATGGCTGAGTTATTAAATCATTTGGGTTTAAGCCCAAATCTTGAGACATTCTTGTTGTAAAATCAACTAGATGTCTTAAAGCTTCAGGACGTTGCCCTTTAGCCCACATGTATTTCAATTGAGCATATACAACTTGTGGTGGAGCTCTTGATGGATTTTCAGGAGATCCCTCTTCTAGTAATAAATTCAATGATTTTTCAGCTAAATTCAATCTACCTGATTTTCGACACAAGTTTGCAAATTTTATCCACATATCCATATCTTGTTTTGGTTTGATTACTAAAGCTCTCACTTTTAGCATTCTTTGCCAAATATCAACATTCCTCTGACAACCTAATAATCTTGTGTTCCAAGTTTTTCTCATAATTGCTCTCTTTTCGGAGCTCTGAGGCAAACGCTTGTATTGAATAATTTCTTCCAATTCTGCCAACATTTGAACTCTAACCACTACACCATAGGCTCTATTATAACTTTCACTAACTAAAGCAGTAACTTCAGTGACTAATAAATCTCTTGCTTGAACTATATGCTCAGCTGCATCTTTGAAATTATTTCTATGTAAACTCAAAATAGCATTGAAAAACGATTTGTCGGGTGATTCTGCCTTCATGACTTTAATACAAGTATCCATTCTATCCCATTGTCCAAGACCCCAAGATGCTGCCGCTGCTAATGGAGCAACACTTCTTTTAATCTCACTTGAAGAAGTATCCCATTTACTTCTAGCCAATTCCGATAATTGCTCCCATTCACCCAAAGCATGCAAACATCTCATTTTACCCATGGTTATTTCTATATTATCTGGTTCAACCTTCTCACGTTCATTATACGCTTTCAATGCATCATCCCAACGTTGTAATTTTTCGTACCAAGTTTCTTTCAATTGTAGATCATGATGCATTTGAGCATGTTTCAAAATACCAATTGCTGCATCTGATTGTTGCAACTGATTATTAATACTTATTAATGACTCAATGGTAGGTGTGGTAGGTTCTTCATAAAATTCCAATTCTTTATAATGCAATGCCTTTGCAAAAGCATGACATCTTTGGGCATATTGACCTAAAGTTGGAATAGCAATAGGTAATGCTTTATCATCATGCTCCATGAATTCAGCCAAGTTTAATAAAACTTGATGGATCTCTGGTGGATTCGTTGGCGAACTCAATGCAATACAAAATGATTGAACTAGTTCTTCTTTATGTTGAGAGTATAACTCATTCCAACAACTTGCAAAACTTGCATTGAATAAATCTTTGGCTAATGGATGATAATCAGAGGCTAAACCAGCACATGCTCTGATTGCATGAGAAGGACTTTGTAATAGTAATTCTTTGCTTAATCTACCTATCCATTCTTGCCAGTCTTCTTTGGTTCGTCTTTGTGATGCGTCCCATGAAGCTTTTAAAGATGCTTGATTAACGGGTAATTTTTTAGAAGGCATGTCCAGATCGGTAAAATCAAAAGAATGAAACTCATAATCTTTATAATAACCCAAATTCAAAGGTAATGGATCTTCATTTAATAATTTATTGAGTAATTGTTCAAATTTTGGTGCATGAATATTCTTTTGTAAGAATGTTTTCTTGATAACTGGAACAAATACTATAAATTCAAGACCCAATTGAATTAATAAATAACTCAATGTAGTTATACATGGTTCTTTCAACTCATCTAAACCACTTCCTAAAATTCTTAAAATTGGATGTATAATTCTGGAAGCCATATCATTCAACATGACTGATCGGGATAGTCTACCAATTGTTTCTATTGCTTGTTTTCTCAACTCTATTGGCCCAGATTCAAACATCCTCACTACTGTTGGTATAATGATATCAACAAATTCCTCGATATTACTACCGAACACAACAAAACTTCTTAAAACATGTATAGATGCTGATCTTTTGGCTGATTTTTCTTCTTCAAAAACTCCAAGTAAAAGTACCAAAATGTCAGGCAAATACGATTTGAACTCTCCCTCTAATGATCTTGATACAGACTGGATCACACCAATGATTGTAACTTGAAATTGTTGATTCACATAAAAAAATTTCTTAATTACATTGAAAATGTCAACCAAAAATGGTCTTATATGTTGTTTAACTATTAGGATTATGTCACCCAATTGTTGGAAATAAAACTTCAACATTGATTGTTCACAAGAATACATCACATTAATAACACCAGGTATAATTTGTGGTAAAAAGGATACACATTTCAATCCCAATGTTTGAAATATGTACATGATCGCTTGAATAACTTTTGTATGATGAATGCTTAATGATGGATCTTTTAATATCTTCATTAAATTGCTAATTGCAACTGTTGGATAATATTCATCAACAGATGGTGACATACCATTCATTAATAATGCAACATCTATAGGAGGAGCATTTTGTTCTGCTGGAATGCTTTTTGATGTTTGCTCAACTTCTCTATGTTTAAAAGGATCTAAAGCTCCTAGTATACCTAAAAGTCTGACAACTTCTCTTCTTATATCAGCTGAATTATCAGATTTTAAAATACCAGTTAATGAACCTAATAATTGTGGATAATCTAATAAAGGTTGAATAACATAACCAGAAGACGATGCGATTTGACCCAAGGTTTTTAGAGCTGCATCTCTTTTAAATGATGAACTTTGATCTTGAAATGTTTCTAATAACAATGGCATCAATTCATGAATAAAAGGCTTCAAGTCTGGACCTACAACAACGGCCAATTCTCCTATACAATGTATAGCACTTGCTGCAACAGATGAGCTGATATCTTTGGTTCTAGGTATCAATGCTTCTACTATTGGTTTTACATGAGGTCTTGTCAATTCTTTTGAGTTACTTATTAACAAAGATAATAAATTTGCACTTTCTTCCTTTTTTCTACTTGTTGTTGAATAATCCAATTTTGATAACAATTGAATCAAGGTTTTACGAAGTGATGGAACAATGTAAGCAGGATTAATTGATGACAATTTACCAAGCATTTTAATTGCAATTTTCTTCACACCAAAAATTTCATCATTTAATGCTATGAATAATAATCTTACATTATCTGATTGAGATAATTGAGGATAAAAACTTTCAGCAACAGACAAGCAATTCAATCCAGCTAGTCTTATTTCTGCTTTTATATCAGTGATTGATAAAGATAATAGTTTTGATAAAACTTCATTTACAGCATTCAAAGCATTAACACTAACTTGTTGACAAATTGGGTCTTTAGAAAATATTTCACATGAAGTTACCACTGCTGTTAATCTAACTTTTGGATTATCATGCTCTAGGTATGTTATTGTGCAAAATCTAACAAATTCATTAAGATGATAATTTTCAAATTTGAAAAAAGCCAACATTTTCAAAGCTTGTATTAGAATTTTACTATCCAAGTTGTCATATTGTTGTTGGTTGGAAAGAATATTATTGATACTGATACCTGTGTCTCTAGAAATCATGATTAACCTGCAATCTCTAGCCAATGATTGATTGATTTTAAGAGTTCCATATGGTGAGCCAGGTTGTTGAAACCCTTTACCTGACAAAACCAAGCTTAATAAAGTTAAAAGTTTTTCATTAATCAAATTTGTCAAAGTTGGGATGTTAATAATTAAAGTTTGCAAAACTTCTTGCATATGCACTGATAAAGAACAATTGGTAAACATCATATCTAGAATGTCTCGTTGTAGATGTTTTGTCAAAGCTGGGCCGACTGCAATAGATAATTTACCAATACAATCAAATATAGCAGGCTCTGTTTCTTTTCTACTAGCAGTATACTTTGAACCTGATGTTAAATTTGCAATATTGGTTGTATTTAGAACATTTAAAGCGTCGGATCCATTCATACTTGAAGAATTCACAGCATTAGCCAAAAGCAGCAGTTGTGATCCAAAATTGGATGAATAGGACAAACTTTCTCTAATGTTATCCAATGTCGCATCTAGATACGCTGCCATTTGATTACCAACTTCTAATGCAATTAATCCAATACTTTTAAAAATGCAACTTTTATCAGCATTTGCAACTTCATTATGCTGATTTTTATATTTTTTCAATTGTGATAGATAATATAATAATGTTCTATGCAAATATTTTTCAACCAAAACATCCGGATTCACTTTACATAATAGTGGGAATATTCTAGTTAGCTCCTGCCTTATGATAGGCAATTTATGTTGCTTATATAGCATGGTGTTTTCATAAATATGATCAAATCTTGAGATTATGTATGGATTCTTATAGTAAATCAATAATTCTCTATAAACCAACAATGACCCATGTATATTTTCACTAGATTGAGAAATTGAAGGTATCAAGTTGTAAGATGATGAATTGTCATTGTCATGTTTTTCGTCATTATCATTTAGTATCTTTGATGCTAGATCAATAAATTTTTTAATCCATAAATTTTTTGCACCTTGATCTCTATCATTGAGTATTTTCATACATATTTTTAAAGTCAAAGCCGAATCTAGTCGTATAATTAATTTACTATCTCTTAGTGGTAACCACAAATTTTCTAGAATTTGATTCACTAACGGGAACAATAAACTTGGAGAATTTTCAGCTAATGCGGTTACAATCAAAATAGCTGCATGTCTTCGATTCTCATGTTGTTTTGAATTTTTATTATCACTTTGAAGCCATTCAATAGCTCTCCTACCTTCATAATCGACAAAATCACCAGTTAAAGTTCCTCCTAAGGTTGCTAATTTTCCCAATGTTCGAGTAGCTTGTTTCATGATGTTTAAATCATTTGATAATATCAAAGATCCCAAATAGTTGGAGAACCTAGCCGTTTTACTTGCATTTTCTTTACCTACTCCATAATTAAAATCAATCAATGAATTTAACGCAGCTATTCCTCCCAAAACTTCTGAAGTCTTATCTCCATGTAACAAATCAAACACAGATTTGTTAATCTCATTATTATATCTATTGAATTGTTCTGATGATAAATCTCTCGCTATTGAAGATAAATAATTGAGTAATTCTTGGGCGAATTTCGATCTTTCTTCCTCACTATTGGATATTAATCCTTTAAATATCTCATTTACAGCTACACCATCAACTACCTGTAGCTGAGTCGATGCGGGTGCTGACATTTATTAATTTAAATTTGAGTAGTTGGTTTTGAATATTTTCAATTTTGATAACATAAATTTTGAGTGCGCACCAAACACTACTAAAATACAGTACAAAATATATTTATATTTAATTATGGTACAGAAAATAAAGAAAAGTTTCTAACTATACTTGGACCGTATTCATCATAATCTTTCTTAGTGTAACAGTAACTTTTGAATTCAGAAGTTTGTGCTAACAATGAACCTCCAAACCAAACAGCATTTCTTTGTTTTTTATGTGAGATAACTTGAACCTCAACCCCAGTTGACCTAGCTCCACTCAATTTTTCACTAGCTCCAACTCTTTCATTAACAATACTTTTCAAATCTCTTTGTAATCTTTTTCCGAAATCTTTAAACATGGTTGAACCCCCACTCAAAACGATATTTTTATACAATTTCTTTCTTACATCGATTGGTGAAGCTTGTATTACTTGATCAACAACTATTGGCAAAGGAGTTAAGAAATCCGATGAACATATTTCTGGATTGAAAAAAATTTCAGGAGCTAAAAATCTTTCGTAACCAACATCAACGACCGTTTTCTTGTTTTTATCGGCATATTCAACAATATATTGAGCAAATTTTTCTTGAGGATATTGATCAAATCTACTAAATTCTTGTACAATATCAGGACAAACATAACAAAATTGTTGTTTTATTTTTTCAGCGGTTTGTAAACTAGTATCACTTTCACCTCTATCTCTTAATAATTGTTGGATGAATAAAGTGATGTCTCGACCAGCCAATGGAATATTTTTAATGGCACCACCAATCACATAACCTTCAGCAACGGGAATGACATGAGTAACACCATCCCCTGAATCAATGACTGTACCACTTAAAGATCTATCTTGTACTTTTGGAGATGTCCAAGAAGCAGCCAAAGCTAAAACTGCTTGCACAGCAATATACAACCCGGCACAGTTGAAACTTTCAAACATAATCTCAGCTGTGCTTTCTCTATTTTCTGGAGGATTCAATGGAGGTTCAGTCAAAAGAAAATAATGGTCCTCTGGTTCACATCTTAAATATTTGAAAATCGAGCTTTCCCAAAATCTCTCCATTTGATCCCAATCTTCTATTTGACCATGTTTTATCGGATAATGTAAACTATATTGTGATCCTTGTGCTGCGTCCAAAGCTTCATCACCAATGTAAAAATCCAAGTCTTCTAAACCACGCTTTGAAGCTAAATTAGTCGAGCGTATTCCTTTAGATGCTTTTGAAGATACTGATGAAGTAGCAATTGCTGTGGGGAATACAAATGATGGTGAATCATTA
This sequence comes from Insectozyma parachauliodis, assembly GCA_030565145.1. Classification (NCBI taxonomy): domain Eukaryota; kingdom Fungi; phylum Ascomycota; class Pichiomycetes; order Serinales; family Debaryomycetaceae; genus Insectozyma; species Insectozyma parachauliodis. The sequence continues at coordinate 44,517 of JAJMBB010000022.1, read as the reverse complement.
CCTGCAAACCCTAATTTAGTTAATCCAGTACCGTTGTCCATGACAACTGCTGGAGTTCCCATACTCATTTTAAAAAACTATCAAATCGAAACTAAAAGACTTTGGTTATAAGAATAATCAATTGATTAAAGATGATGTGGTTCCTTCTAAGGTTGAGTTCTATATCAAGGCCGGTAAAATAAATCCAACCTTCAAAAGTGCGAACAAAATTCAACATTGCACGACATAAGAATAATCTCAGACATATCTATATTATATACTAACCTATTAATAGTCATCTTTCCCACTGATTATAACATCATTGATTTTCAAAATCATTCTTGTCAACTGAGTAGCTAACAACAATTGTTGTTTTTTACCAATTAATGGGTCAATAACAAACAACTCTTTCATATCATTTGTACCTTTTCCTAAACAATCTACACCCAATTGGCTATTATTTTCATTTATTTGTTTTGCTTTCAAACTTGATAAAGTTTCAATTGGATCCAAACCAGAGTTTTCGGCTAAAATCATTGGGATTTGATCCAATGCTGTTGCAAAAGATCTGAATGCATATTGATCTATACCTTTTTGCTTATCAGCAGCCTCAGTTACTGCCAATGAACATGATAATTCTGCTGCACCACCACCATAAACAATTCTATCATCTCTTACCAAATTACGTACCACGCATAAAGAATCGTGCAACGCTCTAACACCTTCGGCAACAATCATTTCATTTGAACCTCTTATAAAACATGTGACGGCTTTTGTGTTGGAACAATCCTCAACAACAATCATACGATCTTTTGTTGTACCAAATTCTAACTCCCTTATAATACCTGCTGTACCTAATTTTTCAGGACTTAAATCTTCAAATCTTGGGACTATTCTACCATTTGTCGCTATTGCTAATAATTCTAATTCAGAGCCTCCAATCCATCTTATAGCATTCAAACCATGAGATAACAATAAATGGTTTGCTTCGTCGTCGAATCCCCATTGACATGCAACAATGTTGGCACCAGATTGTTTAACTAAATCTATCATTTCTTTAAATTTCTTTTGTTCATACTCTTGTAAAGCTTTGAATTCCTCAACATTATTGATATCTAACTTGTGTTTGGTTTTTGGTTTTGGAGGTTCAAATGGACATGTTAAAATTGCAATTTTACAATTTTTAATTTCTTTTGGCATTTGTGGATGTGAAAAATCTTTATCCAAAAGGACACCTTTGATTAATTTTGAATCTTCTATTGGACCACCAACTTTTTTCTCAATTTTGATTAATTCAAAATCAACATCTTTTCTTTTGAAATCGGCAACGTCTAAAACAGCATCAACTGCCATTTGAGCGAAATGATCATGTGACTTTGAAACGATCTTTGAACCTAAAGAAGTCTTTGCAGCTTTTAGTAAATTTGATTTATCTTCAATTGGTACCGAGTCTGCGATTTTATCTAATTGATCAACTGCTATTCTACATGCTTCATCGAATCCATTAGCTATTTTTATAGGGTGTATACCTTTATCAATAAGTTCTAATGCTTGATCTAGTAATGCACTAGCTAAAACCACAACACCGGTGGTACCATCACCAATTTCATCATCTTGAGATCTAGATAATTCAACTAATAATTTAGCTATTTGGTTATCCAAATCCATCTGTGATAATATTGTTGCACCGTCGTTTGTTATGGTGATATCACCGTCTGGACTTATTAATATTTTGTCTAAACCTCTAGGTCCGAGTGAAGTTTTAACTATTGAAGCTACTGATCTAGCAGCTAATATATGAGACTTTGTTGCTTCGATTCCGTGTTTTCTTTGCTTTTTACCTTGATCTCTGACAATTATAAAAGGTCTTCCCATCTCGTCTTGAGCTACTATCGCATTGGACATATCAGGCATTCCTTGAGGTGCAGCCATCTTGATTCAATTTGTACTGATTGTATTGAAAAGTTTTTATATTTTTTCTCAGGCAAAAAACAATTATTCTCCCATATTCCACTACAGAAAGTGTATCAGGACTAAGATGGATACAAGGTCATGAAGATAGACACAAGGTTATCTTGGTATGTGATATCTATAGATTCAAGTTTAGAAGAGTTATGACCGGCGGATATAAATATTGAGTATTAAAAACCTCAGCTTATTCAAGAAAATTTGCATACTATTTTGTAGACATTTTAACATCAACCATGATTAAACCATTTCTAAATAGTAAATTCTCTCAATCTACGTTTTTTACAACTGTCTCAATATCAATCTCATCTCCATCTTGGATCGATTGAAAAATTATGTATTGAGAAAAAAAAATATCTACATTACTATATACACATCTTTAAACTGCAATGTCTGTGGTTGGCTCTTTGATATTCTGCAATTACTGTGGGAATTTACTAGATTTACACTCGTCATCACTTCATATTGAATGTAATTTGTGTTCACAAAAATATCCAAAATCATCTTTTGAAAATTTAAAAGTTATAACGAAAAGTTCCGATGATGCATTTCCTTCCAAACTAAAGTCAAATAGATCATTGGTCAAAACTACCTTGAAGAATGATGAGCTAGATGAGGGTGCAACTATCAAAGAAAAATGTCCAAAATGTGGTAATGAAGAAATGCAATATCACACTTTACAATTAAGAAGTGCAGATGAGGGTGCAACAGTGTTTTATACATGTACCAAATGTGGGTACCGTTTTAAAACTAACAATTAGAGATTTCAATATACAAAACAGTCATGATATTTTATTTAACAGCGGCGTATTCCAACTCGTTTGAATTTTCGTACTCATACATATCTAAAGCTACAATAGCAGATTCTCTAACTACTTGTTCATCATCAGTCAAGAAAGATTTCAACACAGGCAACACTTCGTCTGTAGCAATTGAGCCTAAAGCTTCTGCTGCTTCGTGTCTGACCATTCCTGCTTCTGTATTATCTTTTAATACTTTGATTAATGCAGGCACGGTGACTGGATTACTCATTTGACCGAAAACATAAGCAATTTCGTGTTTGAATAAAGCACTTGGGTCATCGAAACCACTAGCTAAAGCTAAACACGCTTCATCAGTGCCAATATCTCTTAATCTGAACATGGCTCTGTATCTTTCGAATAATGGCTTGGTTTGGTCGTTCAATATATCTTGTAATTTGTCTATTTTGGAAGTAGATTGATCGGTTGCTAATGGTGGGGCTGGATCTATTGATGTGTATAATGATTTTTCCAAGATTTCAGTTTTTGATAAATCGGATTCCTCCCATTTTATTCTTTCTATAGCTAATTCACAAGTTTGTCTGATTTCAATAGAAGGGTCATTTTTATAATAATCTTGTAGTAATTGTAAGCTTTCTTTATCACCTAAAGCTCCTAATGCTTCAGCAGCTTCATGTCTAACCATGACTTGTTGTTGTTTGTTTGTCAAACAATCTCTTAAAAATGGTGCAGCGTATAAATCTTTAGTTTGACCTAGAACATAGGCAACTTCATGTTTCAACAACTCTGAGGAATCTTGAAAACAGTCAGCTATAAATCTTATAGCCTTGTGTGCTTCTTCTTTATCTTGAGATTCTGCACCAATAGATTTCAAATTGAATAAAGCTCTGAATCTGTTAGATAATTTCACATCCCCAGTCTTGTTACATAATACATCTCTTAGTTCTTCTAATGTAGCTGTGTCTATATCAATCTCTTGAGTCATTGGTATTTGAGTTTGGTAATGCAAATTAGAAATTTTTTATCAGATGAGATTTCAATCACAAAACCAAAACCGAAATAGGTGAGGCAGAAAATTTAAAAATTTTACACTTCATATCAAGTTAAATTCAACTTTCTGCTCTTTTTCTCGGAACCTGTAATTAATGTACCTACTTTATTTCTTGATACCATCCATGTTTATAAGCTCCGTTGATGTTATTCTTAATGTGTTGAAATCAATCTTACTTAGACACTACAATTTCAAAATAAATAAGTTTATAGAACGCTCAGAGTTATGTTTGTACAATTTGTATTTCTTATCGAACCCTACTGAAATTGATACTGTTGATAGTGAATTTTTTTATTCCATCTGAGCCATTACTGTTTAACGAAGCCATACTATTATTCAAGTTGTAATTTAATATCAAATTATCTCTACTACCGGAATTAGACTTGTTATTATCATCCATTTGATTTTGTATCGTACCAGACGACCTTGATCTTTTTAAAAATTCCTTATTTGGATAATAATTGGAATTGATTTTATTTATATTCGATTCAGCTTCGTTCCCACTATTAGAGCTCCTTAGACTGCTCGTTGACGAACTGTTATTTAGATAATTTGAAGCGCTGGGAGATTTCGATGGTGATTTATTATAACCTCTTTTCAGGGGACTTTCAGGAATATTTGAAGATGACCTTTGAGGATTGAAAGCAACCTTACCAGCAATGGATGAAGTAGAAGATGTTCTTCTTGGATTTGGAGCTGTATTCTTTATAAAAGATTCTTGAGATGGTGATGAGTAGTTGTTTACTTGTTCTACACTATCATTACTAACTAAAGGCCAGGAATCTGAATTTATTGAAGGTAATGCGCTTGTTTTTGAAAATGAAGATGATTTTTTACGTTGGTGATTATGAATCTTGTTGTTTAGTTTATGATTTGGCGAGACTCTCAAGACTGATGATGCAGTGGAAAGCACTGATTGAGGTGAGTTTGGCTCGTCGTCTAAACCTATCGGATCATTTGTATACAAGCTTCGTACTGAGGGTGAGATTGTGACCGATTTCAAAGATGGGGTTTTATTCAATTGTGGTGTCAATGGTGTCAATGGCATGATTGGTGTTGAAGTGAACAGATTTGGTTTTGACAAATCATTTGATGATTTATTGATATTATTTTTATATGATGTTTGTGGGTTAAAGTTTGAAAGTGGTGGTGGTTTGAATGTGTACAGAGTATTTGATCTTTTCCTTATATCTTGTACAAGTTTTTCATTTTGATCGCTGCCGGGTAGAGATTGAGATTTTGATTTTCTCGTTCTAGGAATGAATTTGATATCTTCAGGTGTAGTTGGAGAGGTTTGTAAAGACATTGAGACAATTGGAGATGTCAAGACTTTATTCTCATCCAATAGAGATATCTGTGAGTTATTACCGTGGTTAATGATGTTGAAATTTGGTGAGCTTGACTTTGAATGATTTTGTATCAACTCCTTGGTCAATTCTTCATATTGATTCAATAATTCAAAACTTGATGAATAATCTTTGGCGACCCAATCTTGATTATTTTTCAAATTTTGAAAAGTTTCAATCTCCAAGCTTGCCTCCTGTTTTGAATTCTGTAAGATGTATTTCACAAGCTCTTTTATACATCCGATGCTTCCGTATTGGAAACATAAATGTAAACAAGTGTTGCCATTAATATCAGTTTGGAGATAATCGGCGCCAAACTCCAACAACAATTTGGTACCTTCTTTAAAATTGTGAATGCAAGCGTAATGTAAAGGCGTCCGATTCAAATCTGAACATTTTGAATTTATCCATAAAGTAGTTGAGAATTCTTGTAATAAATAATGTAACGTTTGTGAATGATGGTGTTCCATACACAAATGTAGAACGGTTTTGTTATCAAAGGTCAATAAATCTAGCTTGGATAGATTTTCATATTGGACTTGACAATTATCATCTTTGATGAACGATACCAAGTAGAAACATATTAGATAGTGTCCGTAATATGAGGAATAATGTAAATTGGACCAGCCGTTGTTGTTTGCATCTACGTTCAACCAAAGGTCTGGATACCTAGATAGTATTCTTTTAATCCCAGGCAAGTTCCCATCGATTATTGCTTTTCTCAAACGACTAGAAGGATCCAACATTAAAGCGTTATAAATTGTCACAGTTGATAATCAATGGGTTTTGGTCATGCAATGAGGTTTGAATTTCAGTTTTTGCTTCGGGTAGATATTTTGAGGTTCCTTAGCTGATATGATGAGGTTAAGAAGTGGCAGCTTGCACTTGTGATATGTTTAGCTTCTTCCGTGATATGGTTGAGGTGAAGGAATGGTAATGTTAAAAAGAATAAAAAAAGACTACACAAAATTAGATTGAAATTTCAGGTCAGGAGACGTGACTGCGACGTTGAGTTGACAATACTAATCTATGATAATTGACAAGTGTAACAACTCCTGGATGGAAACATTCGAGTATCTACAAAAGTAATCAAAGGTTAGATGATTGCATGGGTCGATGGTTGCATCATCAGGATCACATAACTTTGCTCAAGATAATACACGGCATGGGATGAGTGTAGATTGGGGAAAAAAATAAAGTTTATCCCAAGATTATTCAATCTACGAGTCCAATTTCGTAAATACTTTGTTCAATCTAACATTGAAGTAATTGTGAGCTTGCACATTAGTTGAAGGAGAGTCCTCATCGTTGGTATTCTCATAATTCAAGATGTCATAATACGATGTTAGCTCAAACAATATTAGTAACGATATATGCATTTATATTTACCTGGTCTACTAAGTTGCTACACCTAATATAACAACCACTCAAGGTTCTTGTCTTGTAAAATTCCACTTCTCACTTTAATGACTTTCAAATGGTTTTTTCAATCCAAACATGACTGGGCCTTCTTCTTTTATTCTCAACATGATCCAAAACCACATGGTTGCACCCATTGCTTTTGAACCCCAGTGAATTAACGGACTAACGTGTGGTTTTGCTACTGGAGCATGACGTACGTATTTAGCAATATGAGCAGCTGCCATAGTACACTCTAATATGTTATACTTTGAGGTTAACTGTTTTTCTCACCTTTTTTTTAAAATAGTTTTGGTTGGTGCAGAAATTTGACAGGTACACGATAAAATATAAATTGCTGTGAATCAAATCAAGCATAAAGCATAGATCAAGATGGATGGTGACAGAATCAAAATCGAAATAAGTCAACTCAAGAGTCGATTTGTGTTGGATGTTTGATGATTGTAGGAAAATTAATCATACTAATAGATCAAAGTGTAACCTGGGCAGGAAGTAAGATTAGCTCAATGTTCGCGTATGAGTTGAACCAGAAAAAATCATTCTAAAGGCGTCAATTACTTTTTGCAGCCTGCTGCATCGTACTAAAATTTAGACCGCTGTTACTGCAACTGGCGGACACCATAGGCAGGGAATAGAAATATAATATTAAATCATAACCCGAGTATTAAAAATTATTAGCTGAGCACATTCTAAAGTTTAAATAGTTTTAGTAAATATAATCATAGAGATTTTGAAGCAAAAAACACAGATGAGGATAAAATTGTAAAGACTAGTTTAGCTAATGTACGTAAACTGAATCAGTTAAATATGATCACGTGACTTAAAAAGATCTTACTAGAAAGTATGGTTAAAATAAAGTACATTATTATCAGAATTTCAAATGGGGTTTTAGTAATATGCTTTAGCTGCTCTTAGGTTGTTTATTTCATCAATAATAAACTTCATTAGTCTTTCGCATAAAACTGAACATTCTTCGTAAAGTGTGCGCAAGAGCGGAAGATTCCAAAAAGCGTAAAATTAATACTCAATAACAATAAATTACTCCAGTAACTTTTAAAAAATCAATGCGCGTTTAATTTTGTTCATTATTGACTAATGGTTGAAAATATGATTTACACGTGTCAAACAAGCATAAAAATACCTTCACACAGTTACCTCTATATCGAGACATTTCACAAAATAAAATGAAAACCCTGTTTTCTACAATTGTGTTGAATGCTACCTAACGCAAACTCGTACTTGCTACCATGATTATTAATCCTCGCAAGTAAATACTACGTGAATTCATGGTTTCCGGGGCTTTGGATAAAATGGTTATGAATATTTTTGTATCTTCGGTTAAAATCGCTTTGTAGATTATATCTAAAAATTTAAATTTACTTGTGATTTTGCTATTGAGACAAACATCAAAACACTTGCAAGACTTGATTGGAAACTAAAAATCTGGAAATTTAAAATTCAAGCTCTGCAACCCTGTAGATGAAGTTTGCAGTAAATTTAATTAAGTTTGATACATAAAGTAGTATGATATCAAGTAAGGACAATCTTCAATTATGTAAATCTGAAAGATTAAAGGGCTTGTTTTCCGATCTGTAAGGGATAAACTTTGTTCCTGTTTCTTTTAATAAAAAGAAATATGAGGGTACTCATGCATATACTAAATATGGCTTATATTCAGAGCAGAACAAACCAGGGAACTTTATTGCAAGTAAGAAAGATTTCGTCTATAATTAAGACCTCATGCACATTTGAGAATTGAAAATTTCATTCGTAAATAGAAATAGTCGACTTTTGTTCATCTCTCGCCTTATGTTTAAATTTTTTCTCGTGTGACTTGGCATAGAAAACTAAAAATAGGCCCACGGATTAAGCTAACTTAGTTTTACTGCATTGAGAAAGCGAAATTTAAATAAACCATGTCAGCTGCATGAATTTAACACTTGAGGTTAACACAATCTACATGTCTCGCCTATACTTTATCATCTGTTTTTAGATTTAGCATTTGCTACATTATTAACGGAATTAAGCTGTACCTAAAGGTTTATGAGAAGGGTACCTAAATGCTCAGCAATCCATACAAACTGATAAATTCATCAACCACAAGAATGAGGTTGAATAAATAATGCAATTGTAATTATTTTGAAATCATATTAATTGTAGATATCATGTTGCACTCTTGTTTTTCTAACCTTAATGACAAATATAATCATGAATTTGCAGGTACTTGTAAAATGACTATTCAAAAGGTCATTCTGTATGATACAATTTTATGTTTTTCCGAGATATTCTAGAATCATTAAATCTTATTCCTGTTTTTATTGTTTTCTAATTTAATTTTCAATTATATGTAAGGAGTTATTTATGCAAATCAAGCAAAAATTACAAAGCAGTAACTAAAATTTCTATTATTTCAAAATTATACCAAGATACTTGATTTTTACAACTTACAGCTGCATGTTGTGGAAAATATAATTAAAATAGAAATAAAAGAACCTCATTTCATGTAAACCAAAATTTGGCTTGACAATCAAGTACATTCTTCTGACATCTCGAGCTACCCAGGGTTTTAATGAATATTTACATTGTAATAATTATTCAAGACTGAAATGGTATTTGTTTCTGCTGTTTGGCGTACAGAGTTTGCTTTATTTATTCTTAGGAGGTAATTGATTTTTTCCGAAACTCTTGAGTAGCTCATAATTTTTCGCCTAACAATTCTCACAACCTTGAATTAATCCCTTTCTAAGCGACAAAATCTATTTACAAAGAGTAGAAATATACTTGATAACGAAATGATTTTTGAAATTTTATACTATTAAAATACTTTTTGAAAACTAGAATTAAAAATAAATCCACGATTATTAGTACTGATTGGAATTACTATTCTTAGTGACTAAATAATCATTAAATGAAGCTCTAGACAATGATTGTGTCGATTGCATTGAATTTTGAATTGATAAATTATGTAATAAATTAGTTGATTGATTTCCATGAGACAATTTCTCATCAAACCTCTTTTGATCTCGCTCGTGTAACCTATAATGTCTAGTCATATTCGATTTGACTGAGAATAATTTGCCACAACCATCCCACTCACACTTGAATATTTTTTCCCCTGTGTGAGAATAATAATGAGTTTGTAAAGATGATGGTCGTTTGAATTGTTTGTTACAAATTCTGCAACGATTTCTTTCTGCTGTTTCTGGAGTCATATCATGTACAGTTGCGGTGTGTCTTCTTTTTCTACCTTTTCTTATTGGTGATGAATTTGATATTGATTTAGATGTAGGTATTGAGAATTGATTATCATTTGGTTTCAACATCAAGTTTGTAGATGGACAACTAGATGATGGATTTGAAAAGGAATCAAACAGTTCTGAATTGATATTCAGATTAGTAGGATGGAATGGAACTGCAAGATAATTATACAGGTCTTGGTAATTATGAGAATAATCATTTATTGATTTTGTTTGTGATTCTTGTTGCAACGGTTGTGAAATTTGTTTGTATTGACTCTTATCATCTGAATTTGTTTGCTTAGATGAATCTAAAACCGAATACTGCAGCAAATTCAAATTATTTTGACCTAAAACATATGAATTAAGGTTTTTAGATGATTGGTATTGAAATTCACCATGATTAGGTTGTTGATGCAAATATGCTGTTGTATTTGGTGGTGACGATGCAAATTGATATTGTTGTTGAGGCAACATTTGTTGAGATTGTGACAGCTGATGTGGTAGTGGTTGGTTTTGTTGCAACTGCACTTGGAATGGGAACGATGGTTGTGGGGGTAACGAATGTGGGAACCCATGATTATGATGAAAGTTGAATAATTGAGGGTACGTCTGTTGAGAGTAATCCATCATTGGATTAAAACTTGGCTGAACTTGTGAATAAAGCATGGTATTATTATTATTATTATTATTATTATTATTGTTATTATTGTTATTATTATTATTATTATTATTAATATCGAGAGATCTATTAATTCTATTCTTGGTACTATTATAATCTGAGGGTATACTTATTGGATATTTATCTAGATTATTTTGGTTAAAACTATTTGACATTACCTTGATCTTAATACATAGTCAAAGTATCAATGATTAAAAAGTATATTGGAAACTTGAATTAAAAATGGAAGATGTCTTTGTGAAAACTATACTTTGTTATTAAATAGTAATAAATTTACCTCTGGGTTCAAAATTTTATAGTCAAAGGTTTACATATTTAAATAGTTGACTTTCAACTGTCATGATGAATCTACATTTGGTAACCATATCTGTAAATGTACAAGTACCAAAATAATTGTATTACATATATTATTGTAACTGGATTTGAAATAAAAAATAAAAAGATTGCAAAATAATTTACGCTGCCTGTTTAAATTTAATTTTGTAACTGCAAAAAATAAAAAAAATATAATCAAATTTGTTACCCTTATTAATCATCAAGCCTGAAAACAAAAACAAAGAATAAACAACAGAATATAGTTGGATTTACAAGATTTCAATCACAGTATTTTGATGTATTTTAGATTTCTGTCAATATTGATGAGATTTTCAATACTATTCGAAAAGGATACCTCAAGGCTTATATTATAAAAGTTTACAAGTTGAAGGGTTGCGCTGTCAGTAGTGTTTCTGATGACAACAATTGGAAAAGTCTCTCGCTTGACACCGCTTTGGCGAGTCATGAGTGATTGATTTTATTTGAATTCCAGTATAGCGGCTACACGCAACAGCTAATTTTATAAAAAATTAAAACTATTTTTATTCTATAATTAAATTCATCTATCTAAAAGATAAATTCTACAACCTTGTGGCTAAACCCTGTGAAATAAAAAGCTCTAGCCCAATCTAGTCAAATTTTGGAAATTTAAACTATCTGGTCTTTTTTTTAGTATTATTATATAATCGTTGCCCTACATGTATTGCATTTCGCAGCTTATTTTCTAAGTGGTCTAATTTCGAAGTACACAAGCATTTTGTAATCATTTTGTAATCATTTATAATTGACGGATAAATATCTATTCCAAGTTATCTATACCAAAGTATAAAAAACTAATACTTTTTTTTTCACTACTGCATTTGTGCTGAAATTAAAAATTTTTTGTTTGTCACTTTAAGATGATACCTTCAAGAACTTTTAAAATCATTGAAAGAGTCAAAGAAGGTATAAAATATTATTGAGAGAGTCAAAGAATGTATAAAGTATTGAGAGTCAAAGAAAGTATAAAATATTCTATTTTATAATAGCGCTTAAAATTTTAAGCACTATCTCTTGTATTAAAAAACCTCTGGCTCTATTTAATTCTACAATTACAATCTTTAATCAGGCACCTTTTTAGCCTAAAAAAGATACAAATTCCATGTTATTATTATTACCTGCAAATATATACCCTGAGAAGTAAAGCATGAAATAATAAAGCCATGGTATATAATAGTGCTTGGTTTTAATGCAGTGTCCTGAGATAATATCGTGGTGTAATTTAAATGAAATAGTGAATAAAGAAAGAAAAGGTGTACCTGGAATACTGTAACCTGTGTTATTTTGAATTGATAAAATATAGAGGCTCACGCATTTCTTTCAGATTTTCCATGTCAGAAATATTGGTAAAAGGTATATATTTTGAGTTTCCGCGTGAGTTGAAAGATGGCAAAAACTTCAAGTCGTAACATTAGCAAATGTATGTGTATTCATGTTTATTAACTTGAAATGTGAGAAGCACGAAAAATCATACTTTGCACTATTTGTACTTGTACCAACTAGGAATAATTTTCATATGACATTCGTAATTTGTTGCTACTTGTTTGACGCTTGGGAGTATTTTTATTTTTTTCCTATTTTGTGTGTCTAGAAGCTAAACGACCCTGGCGAGAAGAAAAAAGAATAGACAAAGAAACATCAGCCCAGTTTAAGATTATAACTTTGATTGTTACAAACTTTTGATTGAAATGCTGCCCTTTTTTGAAATTATTTCATCTTTATTTTACTTCATGAGCCGCTTACTTCTAGTGTATACATTGTTAGCTCAATATAGTTTCTCAAGACCACGGTTCTGATATTTCAATATGTGACTAATTAGGAAACAAGGAATAACAGTAAAAACCGAAAGCTGCATAAACTTGTTCTCCTTGCAGCAGTTAGCAGCCCTGTCTATTTTGTATGACAAAACTGTTATTCTCATTTTCAATAAATAATAAATTGAAATAACTTTGAGATAAAATAATTCTATGGATTTCTCTATGGATTAACTTTATAGATTACTCTATGGAATAACCCTATATAATTAATCTTGAGTATTCCAACACCATGGTAGAAAGTTAGATTTCCAAATTAATTTTAAAATTTTGTGTTGAGACTTCATTTAGGTATCTTACTTTCGACATGGAAAACCCTGACTGATGTTTAAAGCAATAATTCATTTTTTAGGTGTGTTTACACAACACACACATGATGGAAAATTGATTAAAAGAATAAAATAATACTCAGCTATTTTGTTCAATTACACTTTTTCTCTTGGAAAAAAAATTTTTAGCGAGCTCGGTACAATTGTTAATATATGCATTCAAGGCTATTTTATCTTTCTCTAACTAATCTTGTTATTAGCATTTTACTATTATTATTACTATTATTAATATTATAAATGTTTATGATATTATTTTAGGTGTGATGATCTAATACAGTTTGAGTTACAGTATATTCTATCATAAACGTAATCGTGGTGATTGTCAGAATTGTTCGTGATGAGTTATTTTTTTACGTGTCTTAAATTGTCTTATCACGGGGAGCTCCCGGTTTTGTTTTTGTACAAAATAATCACTAGCCTTGCTTACACTTTATTATTTGACGATTAATATTCTTTCAACATTGTTTGACAATATCTTTTGGCACAAAATTTGACATTGTTGTTCTATATTTGCTAGTTTGGAATCTGTATCAGTATCCTCTAAGAATCAAATTCATTACCAAGAGCTTAAAATTGGGTATACTTTTACCCTCAACTTGATACCCACGGCTTTGTCATTTCTCATGTACGATTACAACAAACATTTATAATTCATTCAACAAAAGTATCATGATTTATATTGTTTATAGTATCATCGAGATCATTCAATCACCATCTTCAAAATACTAATTTAAACATACTTTTTACAATTTTAAACAGAAGTGTTTGGATGAATGTTAGCAGTATTTTGATAAACAAGTTGTTCCAACGTTTAAACGCATATTTCTCGTGCTCGATTGTTTTTCAATTTATTATAACTCGACATTGCAAATATTTATTGTTGTTTTTTTTGAAATACAAGACTTGCACCGTTTGATTGTCGCATATGATTTTCAAAAGGTTCTAGATAGATTCAGTATGCAAACACGCTTGAAATTACTATAAAGTTGATGGTTGCAACACACTCGTATCTAGAGGTGATAGTATTTGTTTTGTGGAACGGCTGAAGGCATTTTTACTTTCATGTGTAAAAAAATATTTCTTCGGGGTTTACCATCAAAGTGAGCACAAAACATTTTAGTAAAACCTTAATAACAACGCCACTATTCCAGCCTTAGCCTCGCGAAAGATAATTGCAAAGTTTACTAGTATATTTTTTAAAGACACAAATTTATGATGTTATTTATGGAGGCAGATAAAATAATCAAATTGCGTTATTGCTAAGTTATGAGTTATGAGTCCCGTAAGTATTTTTAGCTTGGAGTATCTAAAATTAGATTCCCAGGTAGTAATTTGTGTATTAGAAATAGTAGAATCACAATGTTATGAAAGAAAAGTGTAAATTTAGCTGTTATTTTTAGATTTGAAGTGGTCTAAATTTAGATAGACTTTGATCAAGTGTATTTGACAAGTAGATGGAATTATTCCGATGGCCAAAAACAAATAGTATGCTTTTAGTTTCAACTAATTCAATCTGATTCAAAATTTATGTTTGAGATTATGTACAGAGTGACAAATCTTTCTCTACGAATTACGTAGATGTTTTTATCAAAGCTAATGATATGACATAAATTGAGCTTGATCAGATTGTTGTATTAAGTTTCCCAATTAATGCCAAGGGTAACGTTTTAAATCAAAGTGTAAATAAATGGCTGCAAGTCGTGTCTGTTACATTTGGCTGCGAAATTACAAATCGAGTATCAGCAGTTGACTTTTTATTCTGTACATAAATTTTTGATTCTTTTGACTCGAAGTTGTATTTGCTACATAGTAGAATATGATTTTAGTATACATCTCACTAATATGAATATCTGATGCATGCAATACCAACTACAATTAAAGCTAATCGTTTTTTAATCCTTGGTTGTTTGTTTTACCGTACTTTAAATTTATGCGATTAAAAAAAAAAAAAGCGAATGGTTTTCCATCACCTAATGGTACAATATATGAAAAAACTACCAATAGACTTTGCCTTGGAACGGATGTCATCGTTGGAAATAATGTTACAAAAGATAACTGACTTGGAGGACTAAGCAGAAAAATAATTTGGTTCAGATGTGATTTGTATTAAATAAAATATTTAAATTCTGTTGTGAAATTGTAGAATCCATTGATAATCATTTGACTTGAGTAAGAGCTAGTATTTAATGATCTCTAATGAGTGAGGAGCCATCAAATCTTTCAATAAATTGAATAACCACAAAGCTCAAACCATAATTATTTTCTGTTTATTCTAACCCGCTTATCATTTTATAAGTACTATGCTTCAAGTTGCAATTCCAATCTTTTTTCTTCAGTAAGTAAATTTGTATACTCTCGTGAGGTTTGTCTAAGTGTATTTAATGAAAACCATGCCATGTAGCTTACTCAGAATAAATTGACAATTCGAGTACATTTTAAACTTGGCTCTAATTATCTCTTGACAATATGAGAAATTTAAAATTTACAATTGAAGAGAATTACCACTTTAAACGTTGTAGGTGCTAAACAGTATATTATTTGAATTCAGAGGCTAAATTGATCAAACCCTACATTGTTCATTTTCGCAGCCAAATTAAGTTTCTATGAGTTTAATAGATGTCCCAACCAAATTAAAGTTCTATAAATATAATAGAAGAGCTGGTGTGCAAGTAAATTGATTCAAAAGGCAGCATCAAATAAATAAGTATATGAGCGGAGAAAATCAAAAATAAATCGAATGAATTTCCCAAATGAAATTTCAATCAAGTATTACTTGTTTAACATATTTAATCATTACCTTTTCGAAGCATGAATACCGTAAGATTGTTCACCTGTGTTGATTAATTTTTACAAGTATTGGGGTTCTCTACGAAACCAACATCTTAATTAAATAAATAACTTTATATTCTTGCTCAATCCGAACAATGGACTAAGTTTGAATAATGTGTTTATCAATAAAACAAATTGTAATCATTCAACAAGGGTTTATAACCATTTTACCAATAATTTGCAAAAATGTTTACTTTATCTGAAAAGGCAAAAGTGAGATATTGTAGAACAAAATCATTTAGTTTAAAAAAAAGGTCTTTTAAAAATGCATCGGTTAGATGATTGATTTTAAAATTTGTAGGCTGTATAGATTACGCTCATAATGTGATATTATTAAAATCTAAAAGTCAAGGCTCTTTGTCTTTAAGCCTTGATAATTTATCATGAGACAACAATTTAATGATTCGATTACACATTTGCCTTGGATGTCGGTGTCGAAATCATCGACATTTGAAATCAATCTGAAGCAACCAAAGTCCAATGATAGCAAACCAATATCTAAATGCATATTAACAATATGGGAGT
This sequence comes from Insectozyma parachauliodis, assembly GCA_030565145.1. Classification (NCBI taxonomy): domain Eukaryota; kingdom Fungi; phylum Ascomycota; class Pichiomycetes; order Serinales; family Debaryomycetaceae; genus Insectozyma; species Insectozyma parachauliodis. The sequence continues at coordinate 28,224 of JAJMBB010000022.1, read as the reverse complement.
GGTAGCGATACGTTTGTCATCAGAATGATAACCAGCATTTAAAACAAGGGAAAATTTAAATTGCCAGCATAAATTTTAATTTGTGCCTTGATAGAATTACACAAAATATCACGACTGATTCAATTGCTGGTTAGTTGATGTTTGAACAGAGAATCTATGACAGACTTTGCATCTTGACACTTAAGCTTGAAGTTCAAGGAGATCATCCAAGGTTCGACTTTGGATCTTGATTCGATGTAGTTGAAGAGAAAATAAACGACCCCTTTTCAATACTGCATAGAGTAATCAGATTTATAGCAAATCATTTTGATCCAATCTGTTCCAAAATCATCAGCTTGTACGTCATTGCACGTCTTGCCCGATTACTGTCAACAGACAAGCTTTTTCTTACCTCTTTGACAGTAAACCCTAGGCACACTCTGCCTTTTCTTACATGGACATTGATAGATTATACCCCTGAAAGTAAACTCTTGGATCAATTCCTTCCCATCCTACTTTGATTGCCCCCTTTCTTGCCGTTGGTTTGCTTTGTTTCATGTTTGTCGTCTGCTGGTGCTCAATTTTCCGTGCCGTTTTGATTTTTCTGCTGGCCCATTTTATTTGTAGAGGTAAAATGTAAACAGAGATCATTACTTAACCCTTTCGGGTCAAATTGATTGCATCATACTTTAAAGTTTATTTTTAGTACATTTCATTTTGTATTATACTATGATTGACCAATGGAGAGTAAACATTATGTTGGAAAACAGCCAGCATAGATCGTAGAACACAATAGCAACAACGCTTTGATCCTATTGATTTGTTCCTGTCTCAATCCCACGATCTTCCACTATTGTGATTCCATGTTATGCATTTGATCTAAAGCTAGCGGAGGCTATGATTTCTTTGCTCCTGAAACTCCTAGACTAGTATATAAACACCTTGCTATTCCTCTCACTCTCCCTCTCACTCTTTTTCAATCAAGTAAATTTCATCATGAAGTATTCTACATTCGTTACAATTGCATCAGTATTGTCAACCACTTTTGGTGCTGCCCTCCCAGCTTCCAACTTCTCAACATTGACTCCAACCGCAACCGCTCCTTCTGGTGCAACCACCGATTATACAAAAAGCTTCGGTTTCCAAATTGAAACCGTAGAGGCTGCATCGGCATTATCTACAGACACTGCCACCTCGACATTGTCATTGAAGAGTAAAAGAGATGGTGTTGTCAACGCCTTGTCTGACGGACAACCAAATCACATCACCTCAAGTTCTTATGCCACTCCAACAGCTGCTTCAGTCGTTGCTCAGATAAGTGATGGACAAATCCAGAATCAAAAATCAGCAGCTGCCGTATCTGTCGTTAATCAAATTGGTGACGGTCAAATTCAAAACCAAAAATCAGCCTCTGCTGTATCGGTTGTAAACCAAATTGGTGATGGACAAATTCAAAATCAAAAAACTGCCACAGCAGCTTCAATTGTGAATCAAATCGGTGACGGTCAAGTACAAAACAATCCTAAACCAACCACAGCAGCTTCTGTTGTTAATCAAATCGGTGATGGACAAATCCAAAACAATCCAAAAACTGCTGCAAACTCAACTGTTGCCGCTATAAACCAAATTTCAGATGGTCAAATTCAAAACAATCCAACCTCATCAGTCAATGGTGCTAAACAAATCAGTGATGGTCAAGTCCAAGTCACCGAAACACCAACCGCATCAGGCGCTGTTAAAGCTCAACTGGATGGCCAAGCTATTGAAACTGCTTCTGCTACTAAAGCAAGTGACAATGACGATGCTGTACAAACTGCTTGTGTTTCAGATTCAAACTTGGTAATGAACTTGAAAGATGGTGTTTTGAGAGACGCTCAAGGTAGAATTGGAAGTATTGTTGCTAACTACCAACTCCAATTTGACGCTGGTACTCAAGCTGGTGCCATATATGGTGCAGGTTGGTCTATCTACGAAGGTTACTTGTATTTGGGAGATGACAACGTCTTCTACCAATGTTTATCAGGTGACTTCTACAATTTGTACAACAAAAACATTGGTGCTCAATGTAATGCTATCAAATTGAAGATTATTGATTTCGTCAAGTGTTAGGAAAGGGTTACTAGGGATGATTTATGTATAAGAAACGTGACAACATTTTCGGTTATAGATATTAGGTAATGAACAAATATATTGCAAATGATTTCTCTAAAATACTGCATTTTTTCTCATACTTGCGTGGCGCGTCATATACAAAAAGCATACCTAATGTCTCGATGACTCCGAAGAAACAAAGTACTTCGAGCCACTTCTTCACAAGCTCTAAACATCTAGACAAAGGAAAACTAGCTTCAGAGATAGAGTCTCAGAAAAATGCAACAATTGAAAAATTTGCTTTCGAAAACAGTAATCCCGGCAACGAGTCCAATGATGGGTTGGTAAATATAAACAGAAAGCATAAGTTGGATTTCTCAAATGTGGCAAATTCCAAAAGAAGTAGAACTAAAACTAAATCAAAAACAATGACTCCTTTGGAAAAGCAGATCGTTCAATTGACAGAAGATAATCTGGATAAAGTCCTTTTGATTCAAGTTGGCTACAAGTATCGAGTATTCGGTGAAAATGCAAAAATAGTTTCTCGAATTTTAAATATAATGTATATTGAGAATGATTCCGATAATAGATTCAGTTATTGTTCCTTCCCTGACGTGAGGTTGCATATAAACTTACAGAGAATTTTAAATTATGGTGGTATTAAAGTTGGTGTTGTCAAACAAATGGAATCAGCAATTATAAAAGAGGTTGAAAAATCATCAAAATCTTCTGAATTAATGAAACGAGAGATAACTGGGATTTATACCAAAGGTACTTATATGGGTGATGAGTTTGTTGAATCAAATTTGATACCGAATACAGCAGAACTGGAGAATCCAGATTATATCATTAGCATTCATGAAAGTACAAACACTAAACAGTTTGGTTTGGTTGCAGTTCAACCATTGACAGGTGAAATCATCTATGATGTGTTTACAAATGATATAGGTCGCGAAGAACTAGAAACCAGATTATTATACCTTCGACCTAGTGAAATTATTATTGTAAATAACGAAAATGAAATCAATTCAACTACGTTGAAATGTTTAAAATCGATAAATTCAGATTTAAAATTTATGCATGTAAAAGAACAAGGTGATTTAAATTTAATGTTAGAACCGAATTTGGTCGAATATTATACAATTAATTTTCCAAGAAACATACAAGTTTGTATATCTGAGTTGGTTAAATATTTAACAGAATTTAAATTAAACAATATATTTTCAATTCCACAAAACATTAGTAACTTTCAAGATTCGAGAAAATTTATGATACTTCCAGCAAATACATTATCCGCGTTGGAGATATTTGTTAATGCAACTAATCCAGAATTACAAAAGGGAACTTTAATTTGGTTATTGAACCATACAAGAACGAGGTTTGGTAGTAGATTGTTAAATAAATGGATATCAAGACCATTGATTGAAAAATCAAAAATTGAAGAAAGGTATCAAGCAATTGAGGATTTATCCAATGGTTACAATCATGTTATAGACTCGTTGATGAATCAATTAGGTAAGATTGGAAAAGCTTTGGATTTAGAAGAGATTTTAATCAAAATTCACTATTCTTCATCACTCAATTCAAAAAGAATTAATAGAAAACAAGTATTTTTGATGCTTGAATCGTTTGATGATCTTTTGAAGTTAACCAAATCTTTTGAAAAATCTATATCAAATCTAGATATTACCTCGCCTTTGCTTAAAAATTTATTCAAAGATATTTTAGAATTATCTAAAACAGATGTTGTTCCTGATTTACTTAATATGCTTAATCCTGCTTACTTATTAAATGAATCAAAAGATACAAATGATCAAAAAACAACATTTTTCAATCTAGCATATGAAGATGAGGGATTTGAAAGAATAATTAATGTCAAAAATGAAATTAAAAACATTGAATTTCTACTAGAGGAAGAGTTGTTGAAAATTAAAGAATTATTAAAACGACCACAATTAAAATATATTACTAATAATAAAGAACCTTACTTGATTGAAATACGAAACGGAAAGTCAACTGATGAATTACCTTCAAATTTTATCAAAATAAGCGGTACTAATACTGTTAGCCGTTTTAGAAATAAACAAGTTTCAGATTTATATAAACTATTGCAATATCATCAAGAAGTATTGATACAAAAATGTGATGAGATATTTCAAGAGTTTTTATTAAAAATTGATTCAAAATATGATTTTTTCCACAAGATTATCAAGCATTTGGCTATATTTGATTGCTTACTTTCATTAACTGCTGCTAGTAGTTTGAAAAATAAATCCAAGCCAAAATTAATTGATGAGTTGATCATTGATGTAAAAAATGCTAAAAACCCAATAATTGAAGTACTTCGTGAAAATTATGTTGCTAATGATATAAATATTCAATATGATCAAAATAGAGCTATAATTATAACTGGTCCAAACATGGGTGGTAAATCTTGTTATGTTAAAACTGTAGCATTATTAGTTATTTTAACTCAAATTGGTTGTTATTTACCTTGTGATCAGGCTACTATGGGTATTTTTGATTCAATTTTTATAAGAATGGGAGCAAGTGATAATATTTTAAAAGGAAATTCAACCTTTATGACGGAAATGTTAGAATGCAGTAATATAATTTCAAGATTAACATCGAGATCATTAGTGATTTTGGATGAAATTGGAAGAGGAACAGGTACAACTGATGGAATAGCATTAGCTTATTCTATTTTGAAATATTTGATTGATTCATCAATGAAACCTTTATTAATGTTTATAACTCATTACCCATCAATACATGTTTTAGAATATGACTATCCAGGTATAGTCAATAATTTCCATATGGGGTTTGAAGAAATTCAAAATCCAAATTCAAATTTTCCAGAAGTTGTGTTTTTGTATACTTTGTGCAAAGGTGTGGTTAATAATCTGTATGGTTTAAATGTAGCCAAACTAGCTAATATTCCAAACGATATAATCAATAAAGCTTTTGATATAAGTATCAAACAAAAATTAATAGATCATATCGTACACTCAATTTCACAAGAGAATATTACACCTTAGATTTGAATTTAAGTTCTTAGCTGAAAAGTGGTTTACAAAGATTGAACTTAAAGTTGCACATTATATTTTATACATTTAATTCAACTGCAAGAAATCTTTGACTAATTGATTAAATTTATCAGGATTATCCAAGTAAATGTGATGTCCAGCATTTTTTATTACTTCGAATCGGGATAATTGGCTATCTTTTTCAAAAATTTGTTCATGAATATGCTTTCCACCATTTTCATTCATCCAATCCTGTTCACCATAAATCCATAAACATTTAACTTTGTCATCAACTAAACAATCTATCAACCCACGATCACATAATGGCAACCTTGCTAATATCTCATGGTTGATTAATTTCGTTATCGCCAATTCACCAGAACCTTGAAATTGATTAAATATTGAATACGAATAATCATGTAATTTCAAAATTAATTCCATTGTATTATCGTCTTGATTAAAATTCTTAAACCTTTGAAATGACCAATAAGATAAGATCTTTGAGTATAAAGGGCCAGATTTTTGTAGAATTTCAAATGGAGATTTATTACTTTCCCATAATTTTTGTAGAATATAATTTTTAGGAAATCTAGGCTTACCTAATTTATTCCAAATTTCTGTAATTTCTTCATTAACATAAATATCATCATTATTATTTTCAAAATGTAATTCTTCAAACGGATTGATTTTTGAGTGTAAATTAATTTGATAGCTCGGATTATTGATCAAACTTACTTCACTTGATTCTGTACCCATAGGACTAACAATAACTATTTCATCAACCAAGTTATAATCCAATTGCTTATTGTATTTCATCAAATAACAACACGATAAATACGCACCCATTGAATGAGCTATTATGCTAAATTTCTCTAGTTTTCTTGTCAACCTCCAATTTTCTATTCGATCTATAAACCAATTTTCAATATCTAATATTTGTTTAATTTGTTCACTCAATATTTTAGGCTGAGTTAAAAATGCTGAAGGAAATTTAGGTCTCATGGAATTTCCAAAACCTGGTAAATCAATTAAATGTAAATGAACTCCAGGTACGCTAATCAAATCTTCTATATTTTTGATAAAATAACCCAATGCTGCCATGTACCCGTGAATAATAACTACATGTTTCTCCTTGGTATCATTATTCACATCAATGTTTTTCAAATATAATTCATGAATTATTGTGCCATCATCTAATTCAACATCAATTAATTCTCCTATCTTGTGACTATCATTTTTCGATTCTTTATCCTTAATTGGGTGAATTATGTGGATATCAGATGGTAAAAGAGCTTTGAACAATTCATACTCTATTAGTTTATTTTTCAAAGTTGCTTTTAGATATGTCTCGTTATCTATTCGAGCTTTTGATACATTGTCCGTTTCAACGATCAATTGTCGAGGACTTGACCACCAATCCTTGAAAGATTTCACATAAGAAATTGAATTGATGTTATCGGTGGAAATTTTGTTGGATGTATTATCAGATTTAAGCGTATACTCATTGGGATTTCCCATAGTTTTTATTGAATCTGTTATAAGTGAAGCCATTTCAATTTGTTATTCAAAATAAGTATCTCGGGTTACAACTTTGATCTTGTCCTTATCTCCCAAGGCTAAAAATATATTTTTTCGTGTCTTTCTTATCAATATCTCTGATATCTTGTGACTAGAAACAAACTGTACTAAATTCTATAACATTAGAAACTGAATAGTATTAAGTATAGCTTACAATTTCAGCGAGATTAGAGAAACGTGGATTGAACATTCATATAGAAAAGTTGAATCCGATAAGATCTATTCGTATGTATACCAAATGAAACGTTTTAAATTTGAAAATATTTATTACTGAATTTGAAATTTTCATTTAAATTACTTTGTCATAAGTTATCAAAACTGTTATTAAAGTAACCTCATGACAATAGGTACCTTAGTTTACTTGTTCAACTAAATCGCTTGCATTTTCAAGAAAACTTTATTCTCACCACATGAGTTTTGATCATGGAGCTAATAAATTTCAAATCGTCAATTGGTTTGGAATGTAATGACAAAATTTTTGGTATTTATTTTACCTTTGTGAAAAAATATTTAATGTGATGTAGAAGAAATCGGGGCTTTTAAAGATTCATGCTTTACTTCAATTAAATGCAACCTTCTAGATTCAAGATCTTGCTAGATATTGTGGGCTTGTAAATTCATAATCATTTTGATAAACACTTAATCTGTCCTGCAAAAATTTTAATAATTCTTCTACCTCCAGGATTAAAACACTTACACTGATGTTATCCATAGAAGTCTGTGCAATCAACCCTGGAAATATTATCAACATCCTCAACAAATGTTCTATCCCGTATACCTTTGATTGTTTAACGTCTTGATTTATCACATCATCTTTTAAGAGATTCAAATATTGTAGATTCTCATATTTATATAACAAAAGCAAACTCAAAGATTTATTGAAATAAGTTTCTAGACCAGTTAGTATTTCAATTAAAATTGACAATTGATTTTTCAACAATTTCTTGGTTCTATAGCTTTTATAATCTTTCAAAATGTTGTTAATAGGGTATTTGCTAGGTAATTGTACAATCTTTTTATCCTTAGTTACAAATTCCCAATCATTAACTAATAAATATTTAAGCTCTGGAGAAAATTTCAAATTAATTGTCTTTTTGATAACTTTACTGTTGGTTGATATAGATGGGAGATTGTTTAATTTTTGCTTTTTGGAACTCGATGATGACGTTTGATTGGGTTGATTGTTTTTAGTATCAACGTTATTACTAATATTTTCCTTCTTTATTGTTTTCTTCTTTCTAGTTAGCTGATCTAGTTCGACCTTTTTGAATTTATTTTCTTCATTATGTTCCAAGATTCTGTCAACTCCTACCCACTCATCCCACTTTGAGTTCCATCCTTGATAGTGTAAGTAATAGCAAGATGTGCGATCCCATTTATCAGCTTCGTATCGTGGTGCGTTATCTTCAATTGATTCTTTTTGATTCTCGGTGTTTGTAATAAAGTCATCGGTTGCATACTTGACTTTCAAGATCTTAGCTTCATATATCAATGGCCCATGATAAGCGTATACTATTTGGTTAGGTTTAAACTCTACCATAAGGTATCAAACTAGATGAGAAAATATAAATTGTTTTTTTTTACATGAAAATTACAACCTGAAAGATTACTTACAATTTGATAAATTAAAACAACAAGCAATTCATGTTCAATTGGAAGTAGCATTTCTTCTTCCATATTCGAATCGATATTGGTAAAACTTCAATAAAATTAGATTCTCTTCCAGTTCATCTGTTGCTTATCATGAGAAATAACCTACTCTACAACCACCTCATCAAGAATTATCATTTCGATTTCGTTTGCTCCTTAACCTTGTTTCACTGAAGATGTGAGAAGCCAATTTCAGTCTAAGCAAGCACACCGTCTCTAGGTTGACTGTGGATCTGTATCATGCCTCTATCGAACTCTACACTTGCACCACTGTATATTACTTGAGTTGAGGAAAATTTTTAGTCAAAAAAAAAGAAAATCAAATTATATAATTTTGAAAACATAAATAAAAAAAAGGTTGTAGTAAGAGTTAGCATTCGAATTATCATATCCCCAAAGATCTACCAATGCAATGTCTCAATCGTCAAGCACAGTTGGGGTTCATTACAAGGTTGGCAAGAAAATAGGCGAAGGCTCGTTTGGCATAATATTCGAAGGTATCAATATATTGAATAATCAACAGGTTGCTATCAAGTTTGAGCCGCGGAAGTGTGAAGCACCACAGTTGCGAGACGAATATCGATCATATAGAATATTAAACAACACTGAGGGGATACCTCAAGCTTATTTTTTCGGTCAAGAAGGGGTTCATTCGATCTTGATAATTGATTTATTGGGTCCGAGTTTAGAAGATCTTTTTGATTGGTGTCATCGAAAGTTTAGTGTAAAGACGGTTATTCAAGTTGCAAAACAAATGATCCAAAGAGTCGAATCAATTCATGAGCATAATTTGATCTATAGAGATATTAAACCTGATAATTTTTTAATTGGTAAACCAGATACTCCAGAATCAAATCAAGTTTATGTTGTTGATTTTGGTATGGCTAAACAATATAGGGATCCAAAAACAAAAGTGCATATACCTTATAGGGAAAAGAAAGCTTTGAGTGGTACGGCAAGATATATGTCAATCAATACACATTTAGGTAGAGAACAGCTGAGAAGAGATGATTTAGAAAGTTTAGGTCATGTTTTCATGTATTTTTTAAGAGGTTCTTTACCATGGCAAGGTTTAAAAGCACCTACCAATAAACAAAAGTATGAAAAAATCGGTATGAAGAAGCAAACTACATCTATAAATGAATTATGTTTTGGTTTCCCAATACAATTTGCACAATATTTAACTTATGTACGTAACCTAAAGTTTGATGAACTTCCTGATTATAATTATCTAATTAATTTAATGGATAAAGCCATGATCTCAGCTTCAATTGAAGAAGATGGACATTTTGATTGGATGGATTTAAATGGTGGTAAAGGTTGGGATGCTGCTTTGAATAAAAAAGCAAATTTGCATGGTTATGGTAATCCACATCCACCTCCACATCGTCGACAACAACAACAATTACAACAGCAACTACAAAATCATCAAAATCAATTTGAACAAAATAATAAATCAAATCAACAACAACCATTATTAAACAAGGATTCGAATTATTCAAGGATGAAAAAATTTGGTTATCAATCAATACCTAAAGATACAAAAAATGAAAGGTTCTTGAATAAATCATCTCAAAATCAGAATCCATTTATTTCACAATCTCAACAGCTGACACAACAACAAAGACAATTATATATTCAATCAAATGGTATGATGCCAGATAGAGATTACGAAGATTTACACTCAGATACATCAAGTTTCAATAGAAAGAATAATAAAGGATTATTCTCATGGATATTTTGCTGTTGCTATTAAATCACGTAAATTTTTTCAATTCATCTTTTAATTATATATTAAATACACATAATTTAATTGAACTTATTCTTCGTTTGAAGAGGTGGTTGCGTCACTGTTAAATCTAGGACGATTCAACTTATCAATATCAACTTCATCTGCTGATCCAACACTATTTGATCGACCTGCATCAGGTATTAATTTTGATTTTTCAAAGTCTGCTTTCGACATCCAATAATTATTATTATTGGGAGTTGAATGGTAGCTATACCATTTACCTGTATTGACTTGCGAGCTACCGCCATAATGATGAATGGTGTGGCCACCACTGAATTTTGTGCCAATCTTATTAAAGAAATTATCGAATAAATCTGGCATAGTTAATTAACAGAGTAAGATAATTGTAGTTGTTTTTATAATTTATAAAAAGAGGAGAGTTTAAGGATATAATTTGATTACGTTATCATCAGAAAGCTAGTAATAATTTCTTTTGTAATATAATATGTAGTCAAACGTTGGGTATTTGAATTGTGGAGTATTTGTAAAAAATAGAACTTTATAATATTCTTGTCATCATGCAACTCTTGATTTTTCTACACTAAAATTTAAAGATTATAGATAACAATGTTACATCATATTATGTATTCATAATTCTCGTTAATTAAGATATAAAATCATGTTTGAAAGCTTGCTTTGCATTCTCGGTAATGATTTCACCGTGACACATAACAATTTTATCAAAATCCCAAGAATCAATAGCTTCTAACCCGTCTTTACTCTTATCAACACTTACTAGGTGTCTGAAAAGAAATCTTCCAACTTTTGAATATGGCTGTAAGTATCTAGTAAGGTATGACCATCCAGTATGGGGATTGAATCCTTCTGGATAACCTGTGGCTGGGGAGAATTGTTCCAACGCAGTCGAACCGTTTTTATTCTTGACACCTAAATTGAATAATAAATCAGCTTCAAATAATGTTTTTGAATTTTTCTCAAACAATACTAATTCTTGGTTTGCATGGTATGGTAAATAAACAAACTCAAAATTTCGAACAATTAAATCATCATTGATAATTTCTTTTAAATTTTCATCTTTAAAGAGAATGTTCCCCATCGATTTTTTAAAAATGTAATCTACTGAAACTGGTCCTAAATCGACATTTTCCATTCCAATAAGTTTACAATTTGGAAATTGCTCTTTATAAGATTTTGCAGCTAAATTATGTTCTCTATCTGGAATAACAACATATTTAATATCAAAATTCGAGTCACCTCTACCGGTAAATTCTTTCAATACTTCAATAACTTGTGGTCCATATGGTAACGGAGACCAAATAATCAAATTATCAGCATCATTTGAAGGATATTTGAAAACTGCCATACGGTTACCGAAATTAATTTTATTGTATCTGGTAAAAGCAGTCGAGCCAATGTAAATATTCTTGGCCAATTCTTTTGAAACAATTTTGAATTTATCTGGATAACCCATTGAAAAATATCTAAACTATGATTGAATAATTAATAATATTTAAAAGAATATAAATAATATAGATAAAGTTATTTGAAATGTGATGGATATTTAAATGTCAAATTATTTTTTTACGATAATTTAGTTGCTTTTATACTGTGTTTACTTTTTGGTGTCTCATCCTACAACTAATGATGCTATGATTACCTTTTTTTTTTCGTCTAGAACAAAGATTACACATTATATTGCTTTACTGCAGTTTCAGATTTTTAAATTCTAAATAAATTCTAATTACTAAAGAATTTCAAGCTCATATATAACAAATGGTTCGTAATCAGTATCAACTAAAGATGCGTATTCATGTAAGTTAGAATTTGAATATCCATCGCCACCTAAATAACCAAATTTTTCAACCAACTCTTTTTTTGCTTTAGTTATATTTTTCAAATTAGATTTTTCAAATTTTATCAAATAATTATCAAATTGGGGTGGTAACCCATATCTTAATACTGCTTCAACGTAGATTCTAATGACTTTTATATGAAACCAACTTGCTACCATATCCAGATAAGCGGTTTTTGCCAATCTTATTAAATCATTTTTCAGTTTTGATTCTGTTGCTTTGGTTGAATCAAATTCTTTTCTTAAATTATCAAGTATTTGTTCATCATAAATAAAATCTGTTCTTGGATGCCATTTTTGTTCACGTGACTTGTGAATAAATTCTTGTTGATATTTTTTAAAAAGTGTAACTGTGAATAAAGTAAATTCTTGATCTTTTGATATTGCTTCTGCTGATCTTGGAATTACAAATTCAGTCAAAGTTTCATAAGAATTTTTAAAAGATGAAATTGAATTATTAGGTACCGCAATTAAAACTGTCGTTAAGTGATCGGAATTTAATACAAATTGTTCTGGTTTTACAATTTCATGTAAAGATTTGATAGATAAATCACCATTTTTCTTTCTATCTGCAGCTAAAAAATTTGATTTTGCTGTTTGATAATTTTGATAACTTGATTTTACATCTGTATCTAATTGTAAAGATTCACTTGAAATAAGCTTAACCAATTGAGAAATAGGTTTATCTAATCGATATTTTGAAGTATTCCATTGGAAATTTTGAATATAATCAAATATGGACCTGGATTGAATAGTTCTTGTATTACTGGTGGAGCTAACTGAGTTCAAAATATCAATTATTTTTGCCACTGATCCATTCAACTGATTATCAATTTTGCTCAATTCCTCGCTTTCCTGTACTAAAGAGTCTAATGTACCACTTTGGAAATCTGGAATCTTCAATTCGTATAAAGGTTGCTTACCATTATTTAAAGATTGTTCTAACCATTCATGAGCATTTGTTGATTGTGGCAATGAAAGTATTAAATACTCGGCAATAGGTTGAAGTGACGAGCTTGATGACATAATTCCTCTTCAAATTTGTTGCACAATAACAAGTGTTGATAAATTCCTAGTTGGTGGAGGTGAATTTTTTTGGAAGATAATCAATCTTGATAAATTGTCAGATTGCACACTTTAAAATAATTTGTCGCTACCGTGAAAAAGTTAATCATCTCTAAAAATAAAATTTATTAGAGTATATATCATAGACACCTAATGAGTAATACATTAGAGGTATGTAATTATTATGGTTTTGTTTCTTTGGTGTTTTGGAACTAACATGATTTTAGGAACGGTTGAAAAGTCATTCGACTGCATTTGATGGGCTATTATCTTTGATACCTGCTAAATATTATTATGATGATGCAACTCAAGACCAATGGCAACAAAAGAAAAAATCAAAAGAAGAGTTGAAACAGAATAAGATAGCGAAATTGAATCCGGATTCAAAAAAAAACGCCAATGAATACACTAATGGCCATGCAAGTGCAAAAGATGTGATGGATAATAAAGCGAAAAATGCTACTGAGATTAATTTACCTCAAAAAGTCCATAACGTAAAAGATGAAGATAACGAAGTAGAGGAAATAGGCTCAGATGAAGAAGAATCAGACCTGGGTGTCAGTGATTTAGAAAATGATAAAAATAGTGATGTCAATGATAATGATGAGTTGATAAAAGATGAAGAATTTATGAATCATAGTAATGGCTTGATATTTGATGATGAAGGAAATGAAGTACAAGATGAAACAGTATTTAAAAAGAGTAATAAAAAAAATGTCCCTACAGAAGTATCATTAGAGAAAGAACAAAGAAGAAAAGAAAATTTAGCCAAATTGAGAGAAAAATTGGAGTCCAAGATAAATAATTTAAGAGAAAAGAGAAAAGCCGTTGGAACAAAAGTTGCTGGAGCTCCAAAATCTCGTGAACAAATACTAGTTGAACGTAAACGAAAAGAAGAAGTTAAATTGCAACAAAAGAGAAAACATTCTGAATTGGAAGATGAAGACTCAAACTCTGATGATGACGATGATGAAGAAGAGGAAGATATTGAAGATTCGCAAAATGAAAAGAAAAATAATCAAGACTCTGTATTATTTGGCAACATAGTTTTTCAAGATGGATCACAAATGACATCCGATTTATCAAGACTTCGAAATTCAAAAGATAAGAAGAAATTAAAAGGGCCAGCTAATAATGATATAAAAGCACATCTATTGAAATTAGAAAAGAAAAAACAAAAATTAACAGCAATGACATCGGAGGATAAAGCTAAACAATTGGAAAAAGATAAATGGCAAAGAGTGATGGCACAAGCTGAAGGTGTTAAAGTAAAAGACGATGAAAAATTATTGAGAAAATCTTTAAAACGTAAAGAAAAACAGAAATTGAAGAGTGAGATCGAATGGAAAGATCGTAAACAATTTGTCAAAGATTCAGTGGCGGCCAGGGCCAAAAAGAGAGAGGAAAATTTAAAAGCTAGAAAAGAAGGTAAAGGATTGAGTAAAAAAGCAAAGAAACATCAACCAAAACTTAAAAAATTCACAGGTCTAATAAATAATAAAAATCAAAAATCAAAAAAAAGAGCAGGTTTTGAAGGAAGTGCTAAATCAAAATTTAAGAAGTAAGTGGAATAATGTACATAGAAATATGAGGTACAGTAAATAATTTGCAACTCAAAATTTGTAGGCTCTTACATTATATTCTCGAACAATCTTCTTCCTGACTGGTGTAAAAGTTGTAGGCTATTCTAGCTTCATTTAAACCTCATAACATGCTTTGGCAAACGATAGTTGAAATCGATTGTCAGCTACATGTAAGTGTGCGTATGTTTGGACCTAATCAAACATGATAGATAAGACTATACGTCATAACTAGAAAAAGTAGCAAAGAAAAAAAAAAAATGTGGTAGAAAACAAAAAGTTAGACTTCCTTACATAAGATAGAATTCCAGCCAAACTTTATTTGTCAAATCTACTATCAATTTTTTTCATTTGCTCTAAATTGACCCTTTCACTCTCTTTCCCTCTTTTCCTCTTCTTTTCTTTTTCTTAACATCTGATTTCTTTATACATCTACCACACAAGTATATACTCAATTCCAATGTCAGCTTTACCAACTCAACTCAAAGGTTTCTTATCCAAAGTTGATAAAGTATGTGAACTCCCAATTGTCAATTGCTTGATCATGAATTTATCATCTTACACAGCAATGACTGATATTTAAACCTTGTTTGTTACTAACTTTTTTCTAGAATACCGGTGGTATTCAATTGTTAAACCATTTTGAAAGTAATACTGGATTACCAAGATCTTACGCTGTGTTAGGGTTTATTGGTGTTTATTTTGTTTTAATATTTTTGAATTTTGGTGGTATCGGACAATTATTATCTAATATCGCAGGATTTGTCGTTCCAGGTTATTACTCAATTCTTGCATTACAAACCACAACTTCAACTGATGATACTGAATTGTTAACTTATTGGGTTGTTTTTGCTTTTTTTAACGTTATCGAATTCTGGTCGAAAGCTATTTTGTACTGGGTTCCATTTTTTTACTTGTTTAAAACAATCTTTTTGTTGTACATCGGTATCCCTTCATTTGGTGGTGCTACATTGATTTATAACAGTGTTATTAAACCAGTTTCTGACCAGTATGTCAAACCTATTAATCAAGGAAATTTAGCTAGTAAACTCGATGATGTGTCGGAAGGAGTTTCAAGCTCTGTACATATTTAAATCTAGCTTATTCGTTTGTTGCTTTGTTAGATTAGTTAGTTGTAACACTAGTGAAATGCATAATATTCGCACCAAATTAGAATAAATTACAGCTAATTTTTAATCATTTTGATTGTTTTGACAAATCAAACAAACACCTAAAATTTACATTCGTTTATCATTATGGTGAACTAAACAATTTTCAATTAAGCAAATTTTGTATTTTATAAAAGCTCTTTAGATTTATTACCAGTTTTTTTGATTACTGAAAATTGTTAGGGGGCTGACCATTAAAATATGTTTTTATAATACCAACACTATTAATAATGTATACATATTTGTCAATTTACTTTTTATCGCTATATCTTTTTATATCACACTTTTGACTTTATAGTTGTTGTGATTTTAATTATCAATTGGAATACACTCAACGTCTTCTCTTCCTGTCAAGGTTAATAAGCTGAAGGCATTTGAATCCTTGAAAGCTATGTCGGTAATGAACTTGTGAACAAAATTATTCCATTTAACTTTTTTTATTTGAGGCTTTATTGTAGTTATAGTTGGATATATCTTCATTGCAATAGTTTCTCCTGGATTGACGTTACAAGTATAAATTATTGATTGGTAAGAAATGAATTCTAACTCGGGAGAAAATCTCAAGCCTGCTAGGAATCCAACAAGATAGTAATATCCAGTATAAATTGATGCAAAATAACTCCATTCAAAAGAGATTTTTTTGAGATCTGTTGATGCATAAGCTATTTCTCCAAAAGTGTTATTTTTGTTCACAACATGATGAACAATTATCGTGATTCCTTCATCATCAACAAAATTTTCATACAGTGTATTTGTGAACTCTATCCAGTTGGTTGGAATACTAGAGACTCCGTTATATTTTAAAGGCGAAGGCTTACTCAGAAAAGAGTCACTACTTATTTTGCTGTTATCATGTGGTTGAGCAATGAGATAACTATCTGATTCTTGTAAAAAAAATATGACATCAAGTAAATTTTGCTGATCTTTGAGGAATTCTGGTAATTTTGTTGCCAATTGTTGATAATTTTTTACTTTTATGAAATTTGTGTTTGAACTTTGTGATAACAAATCCTCAATATAAAAATAGTTCTTTTGACTTGTGACAAAACATAGTAAGAATATAATGAATCTCATTTCATATCAAATATAATTCAAAAAAATGGCTGCAAAGTATACATTTTTTTTCTCTACAATCACAAAACAAAATTCAAAATTGGTCAAAAGTATTACTGTAAGCAGAAAACACAAATTCTGTGTCTGAAAACGATGAAATTCTACTAACTATTTACATTTACATAGAGGCATCTCAGATGGTTGACTTTACAAGCTGGCAGTTACAAGATTCGTTTGACTGTTTCAAATTTAGTGTTTAAAAATAAGCCTTTCAACATTAAACGCAAAACGCGAAAAAAACCTCGAAAAAAAAATTGTAGTACAATTATATTCTCGTACCTTAAGCATGCTGACTGCAAATAACTTCAAATGGTTTGTGAAAAATGAAGAATAAGTTTGATTTTAGTAGAATAAAGCCTAAACCATGACATACTGACTCACAAACCAAAAAAAAAATTCTGTGTCTTGTACTGTTCTCGATTGCATTGTCACACCAATTTTCCAAGGATCTACGCATGATTTCTATAGCTGTTTGTCAAATTCAATAAAGGAAAAAGCATCAAGGGAGGTATCATTTAAGTTTATTAATGCAGTGTCAGATATGAGAGACCATTAATTGAAAATACAGTTAGATAACTTAGTGATCAAGATGAAAAGCAACTAATTAAGTATGCACGGCTATGCTTCCATCGAGCAAAAAAAAAATGATTCTAAAATTGGTTCACATAGTAGTTAGTAGCAAACAAACTATCAGATTATATAGATATATTTAATACAATCCAGATAGCATATGATAATTAAAACCTAGAACATAACCTCATCCTATTACTCTTTCAAAATAATTTCTAATTGTTTTTGAAAACTATAAATCTTGAGGTTTTAAATGAAACTTTTAAGCCTGAGTATCTTTCGTCTACAGAACCTAAGTCTTAACCTCTTGATGATCAGCCTTTCCAATACCAGTTGTCTACTGCAATCTTATGCTCAAAATGAAATAAAATAATATCTCTTGAAATTAGGTTGCAAATACTTCAGACGCAAAAAAAAATAAAATATAGCAATCATAAGGCTATGCACAAGAGATGGTAAAATAACTATGATTCGAAGAAAAATATATATCGACGAATGGTGAGATACAAAAAAAAACACCAGCTTAATAGAAACTACTTGATTTATACAGCTTATGAGTGTGGTGAGATTTACTCGTCTAAATCATTTTCTTGTTCATACAATTGAAGTTTAAGTTTAAAACAAAATTATCAATAAATCATGTAGACTTTCGTAAATTACATAATACATTACATAAACAGAATTTCAAGTTATGATGATGCAATGACAACGAAGTAACAACAACTGTTAAAAGAGACCTCTACCTTCATACAATACCACTGTTTAATATCATGAACATCTGGTTCAATATCAGATATGTTTCAAGACACATGGTAGTATTATATTTTACTACACTTTTCGAGCATACCACCTAAGACACTTTAAATTTTTGTCACACATTTTCTCTTGAGAAAAAAAAAAGAATTTAAATAATAATGTTACACAAAATTTAAATAATTTTGATAATAGAAAAAAATAACAACAATAAATAACAATCCATCATTCATTTCATCTACGTTCTATCTGAAATTTATTCTTATATTTAAGCCTAAATTTATTTCAATTTTACTTTTAAGTTCCTATTCCTTTCCTACTTTTGGCCTTTATTTCACTCACAATCAATTCAATTGATATCACTTGTTTTTCATAAACAAACTAATAGTTACCTATCATAAGAACAAATTTATACTATTATAATGGCTTCAAGTTCAAGTGATCCACCAAATTCTTCCGTGTCTCAATTCTTATCAGTGTTGATCCCAACACTTGTTATATCAGTTATTTTCCTTATAGCTTTCGTCAGTATCCGTAAGAAACAAGCAAGAGTGTATGAACCTCGTTCTGTCGTTAAAACACTTCCAAGTGATTTACAAACTGAAGCTCCACCTAGTGGAGCCTTCAGTTGGTTAGCTACTTTATTGAAAAGACCTGAAAGTTATATTATTCAAATGGCTGGTTCCGATGGTTACTTCTTCCTCAGATTCTTATTTGAATTTGCTTGTATATGTGTATTGGGCTGTATTATCACTTGGCCAATATTATTTCCAGTCAATGCTACTAATGGTAACAATAATCAACCAGGTTCAAATATCAAAGGGTTTGACATATTAACTTATGCAAACATCAGAAATAAATGGAGAGTTTTTGCTCATGTGTTTTTATCATGGATTTTGTTTGGAGCTGTTATATTTTTGGTTTACCGTGAATTGGTTTATTATACTACTTTCAGACACGCTTTACAAACTACACCATTATATGATTCTTTGTTGAGTTCAAGAACACTTTTATTAACTGAAATTTCAACTGATAAATTAACTGATGATAAATTAAGAAATTATTTTCCTGCATCTACCAATATTTGGTATACAAGAGATTATGCCGAATTAGAAGATGAAATTGAGGAAAGAGGCAAATTATCGAAAAAATATGAAGGTACTTTAAATAAAGTGTTGACAAAAGCTGTGAAATTGAAAAATAAATTGAGTAAAAAGAATAAACCTTCTATAGAACCTGCTGATGATCTTGATAAATATTTAAAAGATGGTAAAAAAAGACCAACTCATAAATTAAAGTTTTTAATTGGTAAAAAAGTTGATACTTTAAATTATGGTGCAGAAAGATTAGGTGAATTGAATAAAATTATTGGTAAAAAACAAACAGAATATCAAACCAGCACCCAATTGCCAGCTGTTTTTATTGAATTTCCATCTCAATTAGAATTACAAAAAGCTTATCAAGCAATTCCTTATCAACCAGATTTCAAAGGCGTAAAAAGAGTTACAAATGTTGCCCCAGAAGATATTATTTGGAAAAATTTACAATTAACAGCTACAAAAAGAAGAATCCAAAAAGTATTAGCAAATACATTCTTAACCTTGATGATTATTTTCTGGTGTATTCCAGTTGCTGTTGTTGGTGCTATTTCGAATATTAACTTTTTAACAGATAAAGTTCCATTCTTGAAATTCATCAATAATATGCCTAGTCAAATCATGGGTATTATTACTGGTTTACTTCCAGTTGTTGCGTTATCAATCTTAATGTCTTTAGTTCCACCGGTTATCAGATACATGGGTAAAAAAGCTGGTTGTATAACCGTTCAACAAGTTGAAAGTTATTGTCAGTCATGGTTTTTTGCTTTTCAAGTTGTGAATGTTTTCCTCGCTATGGCCTTAGGTTCTTCAGCTGCATCAGTTGCAACATCTATTGTTAAAGATCCAGGTGCAGCTTTAGAAAAATTATCGAATAAATTTCCAACTTCAGTTAATTTCTACTATTCATACTTGTGTTTACAAGGGTTAACAATTAGTTCAGGTGTTTTATTACAAATCGTTGCATTGATTTTATCTCATGTTTTGGGTAGAATTTTGGATGGAACTCCAAGAGCTAAATGGAATAGATACAACACATTAGGTTCACCTGCATACTCAACACTTTATCCAGGATTCCAATTATTAACTGTTGTTGCACTTGCTTATTCAGTCATTGCTCCTTTGATTTTAGGGTTTACTGCAATTGCATTTGCATTGATTTATTTTGCTTGGATTTATACAATGGTTTATGTTATGAGACCAAACCCAGTTGATGCTAGAGGTTCAAATTACGTTAAATCTTTATTCCAGTTATTTACTGGATTATTTTTGGCACAACTTTGGATAACAGCAATTTTTGTTTTCTCTAAGAATTGGGCTTGTGTCGCATTGGAAGGTGTTATTGTTGTTGTCACTATTGTTGCAAGAATTTACATGAAGAAAAAATTTTTACCATTAGTTGATGCAGTTCCTATTTCTGCTATTAAATATGCTGCTGGGGATTCTGCTTATGCCTACCCAATGCATGATCAAGGTTTGAAAGAAATTAAAACTGAAGGTCAACATTTTTGGGAAGGTGGTAATCAATTAGGTTTGACTGGAGAACCAAAAGATCAAGTCTTACCTGATAAAGACGTTAGTCAAGCTGCCATTGGTAGCGGCCAACCTTTTGCTAGTGATTCATCAGCCGTTGATACTAAGATTGGTGTTTCTGAATCTGAAGGAGGACCATTTGACGAAAAACATAATATCAAAGATCAAGATCCAGAAAGAAATGTTGGTAATAAATCTAACCCAATCAACTCTGTTGCCGGGGCTCCAGGTAAAGGTGTTTCATGGTTAAAGATCTTTTTCAAACCTAAAAATCAAACTTTTGATATGGTTAGAAATATAATGCCAAACTCATATTTTAATTATGTTGAATATAATTCAGAATTCATAAGACATGCTTATGATGACCCAGCTGTCACTGATGAAGAACCTCACATTTGGATATCTAAAGACCCAATGGGTTTGTCCGAAATTGAGAAAAACAAAGCACTTAAAGAAGGTGTTGATGTTAGTGATGAGAATGCAGAATTTAACGAAAAAGGTAATGTTATTTACACAGGTCCTCCACCAACTTACGAGGAAGCAATCAGAGTTTAATAGTTTTGATTTAAGAATTTAATATATTTGTATTTTTAATTAATTATGCTAGTTACGTTATTTTCAAACTCTAACTTTAAATTAAGGAGTATAGATGATTCAAAAATGCTCTTTGGGCGTTCATGTGTATTTACAGTCGCAAAACTTGAATTTCGAAAATTCAAGGCACAATGTACAAGATCTCAGAATTAAGCAATAAGCTTTTATAGATTCAACTCCATGAACACACCTCATTATCCAATCGACTTGATAACTCGATTTTTGCTTACATCTCAAGAAAACAAACTAAATGTACCAGAATTCTTGCTTCATACCTATTGTAAATATTCTTGAACTTAATTCTGGTGTTTTACAAACCATCTTCCACTAGTTTCATTGCTACGAATTTAAAGGTAAAACGTAAGATGTAAATTTGAATCTTTATGCTCAGTAAGAATTGCACGAAAGCCACATTGATACAAAAGGACCATACTCAAATATGAGGAAGATGTCAAATAAATCTTTTCAAACCACAATTTATCGGAACAAAAGTTATTATCAAAAACTCTATTGTCATGCAACATATCATTTAGTTCAAACAAGACACCGCTTAATTTGCAAATAAAAATACTTCCTTTTCTTATATAGTATGGACTATAAAATTCTAATCAAAACCAGTGACTCTGATCAATTATAAAAAATGACACATTGACTAACAGCACTTTGAAGCTAAAAATTATTTTGGAAAAGCTAAATACAAAATGACCAAAATGAACAAAACGATTTAAATAATGTAAACAATTCTCATTGCTATTTTTGACAATATGGGCTGTTTTTCTGAGTCAAGCTCATAGTAATGCAGATTTTTGAAAATAGTGATAACTCGCTGTTCGTGCTGTCATGGGTTAAACTGAGGCCATAGTAATGCAAACTCTTTTCAAGATTTGACACCTTGTAAAACTCATGGCTATACAAAATATTCCCTAAACATGATAATTTTTCGAATTGTCTTTGAATTTCGTAAAGGAATTGTCATCTACTAGTTCAATATCATTGAAATTTTAAAATCAATCTTGAAAGCAATGAGTAAAGCCAATGCTACAACAAAAACTCTTAAGTTCAGATTCTAGTGAAATTGTGAGAAGTTCAATTCAACAACCAAACCTGACAACGATTCCCATAATTTAGGAAATACAGCACCAATATAGTTTTTTTCAGATTAATGATAACAATAATCGGAATTGTCTCTAAACCCAGTGTCTGTGAAAACACAATTTATTTATATGTCAAAGCCATAAGCTAATCTTCAATAGTTCAAATGGTTGTACCCAAAATTCTTGCAATTGAATCATCACAAAGTATGGCAATATAATTGTTTAAAAGTGTCATAAATATCCATTACTCAATTGGCTATAGACGGAATAACTTGATGGTGAGTTTGAGTGTCAATTGGATTTGGTTCACAATGATACTAGTAAAATATCTTTTTCAATCTTGAACCCAATCTATATTTAGCAACAAAAAACCATAAAAAAAAATCGTGTCTTTGTAAAATTTTATAGAAAATAGTTTATCTATATTATATAACATTTGAATAATTCTTAGATAATATTTCATCTGAGATTTTTTTTTTTTTTGTCAAGCAATATTCAGTCTTCCAGACTATTAATTTCACAAAACAACATATCATACGTTATTACTATTTTGAGCTAAGTATCAATCTTCCATTCATTTGTTGTGAAAGCTTTTCAGGTTGAATTAAAAAAATAACTGGAATTACGCCCTTCTTTACTTGATAAGACTAGTTGATATATCCATGCGGTTTTAAATCGGTTGAATTTTAGTGAGAACATATTTATAAAGTTATTGTCTAAATTAATTTAAAAACTAAAAATTAAAATTGATTATTGACTGTAATAATTGCTCACGATAGTTGATTAGATTTAATTACTAATTGCTATTTACAATCAAATAATAAGGAAAGATTGTCTAGAATGTCAGCATCCGGTGATCAAAATTCAGACATAAACCCTTCTACCAAGGAAAGGAAAAGTAGAAGGACACATAAAAATTCTAGAGATGGTATGTTGATAATTCATGCAATGGCCTACGAATTTAATTACTAACAGCTTTCAGGATGCCCAAATTGTAAAAGCAAGAGAATAAAGTGCTCAGAAGAACTTCCTTCGTGTCATAATTGTATCAAGAAAAATTACAGATGTGGATATTTAGATTTTCCAAAAGACAAGCTAGACAAAATTCGAAATAAAAATTTACAAAGACCACAAACTTATGAACATAGTTCTCAATCAAAACTTCAAAACCCTCTACAGCAGCATCCTAATGTTTTCAGTCAAGACATTGCTCAATCTAAGCCAAGTCAAACTAGCCATAAAATGCACCAATCTTACAAACACTTTGCATCTGACGGTTCTTCATCCATGCAAAGACCTTTTTTGAATGCAGGAAACAGTGATTCCGATAGTCAGAACTACAACCAATCAGATTCAATCGGCAAAACACCAATTGTTATGATACCTACCATGGCTAATACATCAAATTCCACTTCTTCTTCTCCAATATCGGAGTCGTCAGTTAATGCCAATCAATTAATTGCCAATTATTTACCCTTGTCTATACCAAATGAACATCAAGGCGTTTCGCCAACAAATATATTTGATCAAGTTCCAACAGAGAATTTCGATTATCTTTTTAAACTACCAAACTCAAAAGATGATTTGCAAATGGCAGTTTTTGAAGATACATACAACAAATTTATAAGCTCCCATTCAAAGAATAAAAGTATTAACTCAGAAAATACAACGTTTACACTAAACACTGATAAGAGATATACACAAGATTATGATTTGGGCAAAGATAATATCGAACCGGATTCTGATAGCTTATCAAACCACAGTTTTGAAAAATCCCAAAACATTTTTAACCTGTATTATGGAATTGATTTGGTAAGTTTCACAAAAGAAAAACCTAACTATATCAAAACAACTCAGCAAAGAAATCTAGGAAATCCCCTACCCAATGCTTTGAAACTCACAAAATCATTTACATTTCTTAAAGTCCCAGTGCATTTGCGTCGAGTGCTTACAAACGACAAAGAGTTACACTTATCAATTGCTGAAGACAATGATGTATTTTTATTGGATCCGACGTGGACAAAAAAAGACAGTTATAAACTTTGGATGGTATTTTACAGCAAAGCCATGGTTTTTGACTATGTTTATTTTTCGTTTTTCATGGATAGGTCTTTGAATGTTTTGCTCAAAACTTGTAATACTGCGGTTAATTCGAAGAGCAGTGACACCTGCTTTAATGGAGAGATTCAAGAGCAATTGATTAAAAAGTCATATTTGTATTATGGAACGTTAGTTAAAGATTTGAGGAATTCTATCAGTAAAACTAATAATGATAATGCAACCATCATCTCTTGGGCAGCTAGTTGGACCTTGTTTCTACATAGTCAGGCGAGTATCAAAACAGGTTGCATGTTTTTCAGCGGATCAGCTATGTTACTCTTGAGTTGCTTGAATAATATCACTTCATTAAATCAAGTTTCATCTTCTTTATCATTCATTACCAGTGTTTTCAGAAACCATACAACAGTATCAGCAGTTCTGGATTATGCATTCGATGTCATACAAGATTTATTTCAAAGTTTGGTTCAATTCAAAAAATTTATCATCTATAATCAAGAACTTACTTCACTAAAAAATGGTTACATTTTGAAATACTTTGTGGGCTTAGAGAATTTTCTCAAAGAATTGACGGAGGATACTTACCCAAAAATGTTATACATCAACAATTATTATAAAAATGCTTTCAACATTGATGATGACTCGAATAATTTATTGTTCATTTCTCCAAGCTTGATTTATAATTTGGTTTCAAATTGGCTAAAAATTATTCCAAGTCATGCATTATCAATTGGAAAAACAATGACTCCCTTGAAAAGAACCTTTTATTTATTTTACATTGCAGTTGCAAAGTCATTGGCAAATGTTTTTCCAGTCATAAGAAGTGTTTTTTTGGTCGACACCTGGGACTTATACTACCCAGAACTGGATTTTAATTGTCACCTATATTCATTCGAAAGATCTGAAATCTCAAATCCTGAACAATACGAATACTTATTAAACGTATCAACTAAATTATTAAGGATAATAACTTTTTTCAACATCCGTCAAAAAATTATATCAAATTATTTATGTTCTCACAATGTTTTAAAACAAGGTGAGACTTATTTAGAAAAAGTCAAAGCAACTCATGATACAAAACACTTACGCAACACTGATATTATTTGTGTACGACCGAAAAAAATGGATTTGAACGAGGTGATGATTACCGACTTTGGAATAAACACAATTATAAATATTTACAATTACCCTATAATTAATAAATTGAAAAACAATAATGACTATTATTCAAAAACTATTAGGAGAATAGTTGAACAGGAGAATTACAATCAAAAACTTAAAATTCAGCACTTCAAGTCAAATCTTTTTGCTAACAAAAATAACCAAAAATTATCAACAAACAAATCTTTTGCCATTTATTTACAGTCGAAGAATTATTTTAATTATAATAGAGGTTTATTTGACTTTGATTATGAAATTGAACCAGCATTGAATTCTCTAATCGACTACACAAGAACAATCAATGAAGAAAAGATTCCCACCATAAAAGATTTACTAGATCAATTAATGAATTTTGAAGCATCCCAAAGAGAAATCATCAAAAGTGTCGAAGAACAATAAACAATGCCAAAGCCTGAAACGTAAATTCTACTTTATCTCTCTTGTGATACTTATAAATACTCATCAAAGCAAATATAGAATACATCAAAAATATCAACAAAATACGCTGACTACATTATAATGTTGAATCTAATAATTTTATTGTAACTCTAACTTCTAGTTTCTAACTCCTCAAATAAACATTATCTGAACAAAGTAAAAGTATTTATGAACACCAGACTGTTGAGAAAGGAAATATTTACTTATAAAGATTTGAAGATTACATGTATAAAAAAGATCAATTATAAGTATCTTAATCATATAGATTAATTATAAAGGACTAGAGAAGAAATGATTGCTAATGAATTAGTAGCATAATCAACAATCATGAACTAAAATGAATTAAAATAAGGATCATAAAGTGAGATCTGAAGACCAATCTAAAATAAATAAGGACTTATAATATTAAAATAATCCAAGATATCTGAACCACATAATTTTGTTAATCGACATGACTTTTCTCTACTTAATGCTTTTGTAAAAACCATCCACAAGTTGTTTCTCAGTAGCAACATGTTGCAATTTAATGATACCATCAATGATATACATAGCGAAAAAATTTATACTACTACAAATCAACGAGCCTCGAGTTAACCTTGTAATGAACTTCAATTTTACAATTAATCGATTATCAAGTGAGTCTACTCAGGCTATTTAAAATCAACAGTGAACACCTCACGAATAGCCCGAGTAGACTCACTTAGTACTTGGTTGTTTGTAGAATCAAAATCAGAGTTCATTGTAAAATTAGGTTACTTTTTTGATATCGAAAATCCTCGATTATTTTAGATAGGCCTTGTAGTCTCTACATATAATTTTGCTTATTTCATTTTCGTCAGATGATTACAAACTCTACTGTTTGATCATTAGCAATCACTTCTCTACTCTAGTCCTTCAAGATACCGGTATAGACCACTCTCTCTGAGAAAGCACCATACTAGATTCTTCTTTTTTTTCAGAACTCAGCATTTGAAAACATGCTGAACACATTAAATATTGCTAAAGTTTGATGAAAAAAAAAACAAACTATGGTATTTGTAGCATTCAAAACAATTGACGAGGTATTTTAGTTAAAGTTCCAACATTATCTTATAAAGTATTCAAAAAATTTGTAGCAAAAATTTATATGCAGGTTGGTTTTATCAATAATTTCACAAAAAGAAACAGAAATCTTAAACAAACGGGCTCTATAATGAATTTTTATCATCAAAATACTCTTAATTAGTCTTATTTTTGAGCATAGAGCGTTTACATACTAGAATACACAAGCCATGGCAAAATCAAATCTAAAACCACTAGGCTAAATGCTAGAGTCACTCCTATACGTCTAAAAAATAACAAATAGCTTAAACTTAACATAGGTTTTGCTATATAAAAACCGACACACCATTTCATGTAGTACTTTGATATTTATTTAAAAGAAATAAACTAGAGATACTCAAATTTACAAGAAAGATTAAAAAATAGATTGCAAAAGGTATAATTTGTGATCATTAATTATATAGTCAGTAAATGCTACCTATAAAAGCGAACAAATTAGATTTGAGAATGTATTTTTGAGCCAAACAACCATAAGTTTTTTTAGGTAGCAAAATTATCATTTTTTGTTTGAAGCAAACACAGCAATTTCTTTTTGTGTTTTGATTACATAAGCGGGCTGTCATTTTTTGTTACTAGCAAACACATTGATTTGTTAGCTAATTGTGTTTTTGAATAAACTCTAATGTTATTTGTGTGTTTAGATCATTGGATTTTAGAGATTTGGAGTTTGTTTTGTTGTTAGAGCAGGAAGATTGATTCAGATGAATGTGGTAGGTATTATTTGGAGATTTCGATGCAGCGTTAACCAATTTATCAATTCGAGATTGTAATTATAAGTCTGAAATTGTGTAGTTGCATTTAAATTTTGTGCTAGTTGGTGTAGTGAAGGTCGTTGTGAGATGTATTTTGGAGCTAGTGGTAATGTATCTGATTTTTAGAATTTTCAAATGGCCTAGTGTATATTATAGAGTAAATGTTGTAATTGAATAGCCTGAGTAGATTCATTTGATGATTGATTGTTGGTAGTGT